>CM030862.1:13186373-13463873 GCA_018105865.1 Metaphire vulgaris | reverse complement strand
TGAGTTACAGTTAAATACACGGTTAAGGGGTTAATAGAATGTCTTTCGAGATTTCTCAGAGGCTCTTGTGTAAGAATCCGGCGCCTGTCTCCTGACGCTAACAATTTAAGCGAAAGTTATACTCAACTGTCTTATAAACGTCACAAAATATCTAAAGGAATGTTTTTGGAGAAGAACAAAGAGGTCGGAGGCAGGACAAGAAAATGTCACCGGTCATAATCTAATCTAATCTAATCTTAAACTTCTATAGCGCCACTTTCATAATGCACAGAAGCATCAACCGATGGCACACGAAATCCAAATCACTGAAGATCCAGGTCAAATCCAGGGTATCCGGCCGGACAAACGGGTGACAGTCTATGGTGGATAAGCCCGGTCAAAAAGATGGGTTTTTAAGAAGAAGAGACGCATAATATTGGATATCCTGGAATCCTACACTAATACTTAATCGCCCTGTTAATCGTCAAATATGCTGACATTTAAGACATTTGTCAGAATGGACAAAATAGACGCTTTGTCCTTCTGACCTGCAGTTGAGGACAAAGGCCTGTCTGTGCCTTTGGCCTTTTAAGGGAGCGCATGCCAAACGACCGAAGTTCACAGTTATTTTATTGTTGTTTTTAGTTCGACCGAACACTGCATTCAGACATGCGGGGCTGTTCATTTTCTCGATTATGCGCGTCTCGACCGCCAGGGGCGCTGGTCGTCATGAGAATCTGTGCGTTATAATGGCGGATGGACTCGACTTAATTTAACCAATTAAACTAACTAGGATTTTCATGAGCTGTCAAAGAGACGCCTCGATCGCATCTTGAGGCTATCCTGTCTATACCATAATTAGTAGCGTTAATTTGATTAGGATGGCGGAGGGCGGGGGTCATTTGTGACTTTCTCTCGACTTCAGTAGTGAACGCAAAAACTAATAAAGTCTTGTAGACCATAATCGATTGCGATCACCTGGTTGTTAAGTAACGTGATTACCTGTTCTGTGATTACCTGTCCTGCAGTTCTCCTGTAGCGCCGATGTTCGACGCAATCGACGCACTAATGCCTAATGCAGAGGAGCGCCGTCCCAGAATCCTTTGCGAAGAAGAAGAAAACAGGAAGAGTCGATTAAGTTATTCGACAGAAGACGACAACTTCCGGTCTCCTCTCTACTTCCGTTTCCGCTTCGGTGTGTGCTGACGATCCGCTTAATTGCGCCTTTATATGCAACGTCATCCGATTCCAGGCGACTTTAATGTCTACGTCATCGAAACGGATCCCATGGCAACGAGATTCGCTGTACGAGCCTAAGATGTTCACGTTTATATAGCGCCACCGCGGCCGTTGCTGCTGCTGCTGCTGCTGCTGTATAGAGGCGGATTAGCAGAGAAGTGCCTTCCGTCCCAGCGAACGGCGCAAATCTCTGGCAAACAATACCCAGCCTCTGTCTGTCCGCGTGTTTAGACTCTTGAAAGTCTCTCTCTCTCTCTCTCTCTCTCTCTCTATATATATATATATATATATATATATATATATATATATATATATATATATATATAATATTATACATATATCTCTTTTTCTTTGTCTCTGTCTGTCTGTCTCTGTGTGCATCTTGGTGGGTCAGTCTGTTGTTACTTCTGCTGTCTGTCTATGTCTGTCTGAGACAATCTCTCTTGCACTGCCAGTTACCGTGGAACGTGATTTGTCAACTGTAGACGCAGATGACAGAGGAACGATTCGTCTTCTGGAAAACCAGTCACCGCTATTTTTAAAGTCTATTTCTGCGATTAATAATAATAATAGCAGTAATAGACGGATTCTGCGTTTCTTTGCCGTCTTCGTCTCATTATTCTTCTGCGTTTCGTATTCGGTTCCAGTTCGTTGATTCTACATTCGCCATTTTGCTTTTCTCATTATCCTCTTCCTTCGTTAAATGATGTTCCTTTTCTTATCGCATCCGATTTGTTTTTCCCCATCTCTGAGAAAGTTTGCGTCGGATGATGGGAAAATGATACGCCTGGTTTTCTGCCGACTGAAAATTCCTCATCCGAATGAATATCAGGAATAAATCATAGAAAAATCATCTTCATAAACAGTTCACATCAAGAAAGACCGGAACCTACATACAGAGAGAGAGAGAGAGAGAGAGAGAGAGAGAGAGAGAGAGAGAGAGAGAGACGTTGGAATTTATTAGACGTAATTTAAAACGTATAAACTAAATCAGGATAGATATTATAAGTAAGGTCTTCATCTTCAACATCTTGTAGTCTGAAGATTGTCGTTATCATCATAATTATCATCGTCAACGGCAACAACAACGACGATAGCATTTTATCGTCATCCTCATAGTAGTTGTGCCGTAGTCGCCATCGTTTTCAACGCTGTCATCATCTTCGTCATCGTCGAGCTGAGCTATTCAGAAACAACGACATCATCATCATCATCATCATCATTGTCGTCGTCATCATCGTCATCGCTTTGAGTTTGGGTTTCCAAGTTGTCGCAGCCATCATCCCCAGTGCATGGAATTTATTACAGGGTGGGCAAAAAATCGAAGCCAGTGCGTCGATCGCCTGCTGTCGTTCGAATTGTTTCGCGCCGTTTTCGATGACGCAAAGAAAGAGTTCGAAGGAAAACTCATTCGAGAGGAGTTCTCCAGAAAAGCAAACGATAAGAGACAGACGGCGTCTAGCCGACTCTAAGCGTCCGCTCGTTAAGAGAAGATGTCAGACGCCATGTGCTCACTGCTCCAGAAACGAAGAACTTGAAAGCAGAACACATCGGCCGTCTGCGTGCCTGCCTGCCTACCTGTCTGTCTGTCTGCCTACCTGTCTGTCTGCCTGCCTACCTGTCTGCCTGTCTGCCATGATCAACGATATCTTTAATAGATACAAACTTATTCATGACGTCATTAGAATGGTTTCTGAATATTTCATCTGTGGTGTCAAAAGTTCACTTACCTAAGGGGAGGAGGAGGAGAGTGGGAAAGAGGGAAGGAGGCGCCATTTATATCTGAGGAGTTTCCTGAGCGAAGGTATTCTTGCGCGCGCGTGACGAGGCGAACGGTGTCCGTGATTTGGTTGGCGGCTGAAGTGCGGAAGGATCAAGGAAGAATTTGCCGAGATGAAAATAAGTGCGACATTATCATGTTAAGAGCCTGATCTCTCACACACAGACTACCAGACGCCGACGAATAAAAAACGCATTGAGACGGATTAAGAAGAAAAGCAGAAAGACAGAAAGACACACATGCAGATAAACAAACGAAGCTACATGCACGTGTACAAGGAGTTCTGGGATCAAGAATAATTAATCCGCTCAAAATCAGCTAAAACAAACAACTACAATAGAACACAATCCTATGGAATTTCTCTCTCTTTCTCTATAAAGAACGTTCTTAACGATTTAATAATTTAGACTTTAGAGCCTCTGTCTCCTCCATTGCTGATCTCCGTTTCTGCATTTGTCGTTTCGTTATCCGCTGGGGATTTTCGATTAACGACAGCGACGCATTACCCGACATTACTCGGCCTACGTTAAGTCACGTTCCGGTAAAATTTACTTTCACTTTCTGAGGCAAACATCACTCTCAAGTGCAAGTTACGACCAACGACTTTGCCATTCTGTTATTTAGGTATTTATTCTGAAGATCATATTTGCTCCTCCGTCTCCGTCGCCAATTGCTGTCTTCTATCGTCGATAGAGTTAGATAGGCCTCTACATACAGACGTCGATAGGGATTTAGATGCAGTGGGGCGGGGGGGGGGGGGTATTCTATGTAATTCGCGCCGCACCTGGAATCAGCGTCCACACAATGATCAACTTCTATAGCGCCACTGTGATGTAGAGAAGCATCAGTCGATGGTTGTGTGTCTGGGTTTGCCTGAGACTCTCTGTATTCGTTAAGAGAAGTTTTAGAACTAAAAAGCACCGATTGAATGCCCTTGAAAGCTATCAAACACACAGGTGTTCTCTCTTGGGAGACCAATTATGTAGCGCCTCTCTCTCTCTCGCTTCAGGCTTTGCACCGAATAAAAAAACGAGAAAGAGGAGAAAGGAGTGCAAGGAATTAAAAGTGAAAAAACCACTAGAACCTGTCACAATAAGAAGCAGAGAGATAGAGAGAGAGAGAGACAGACAGAGAGAGACAGAGAGAGTGACAGAAACAGAGACGTAGAGACAGAGAGAGAGACACAGAGAGAGAGAGAGAGAGAGAGAGAGAGAGAGAGAGAGACAGACAGACAGACAGACAGACAGACAGACAGACAGACAGACAGACAGACAGACAGACAGAGGGAGAGAGATTTTGGAAGGAGCAAAATTTTCCGTGGCTGAATAATTCAGCAACTGAATGAAAGGTCCTGGAAAGTAGGGTTACGTCAATAAGACAACTATAGGGTTACGTCAATAAGACAACTATAGAGTTACGTCAATAAGACAACTATAGGATTACGTCAATAAGACGACTATAGGGTTACGTCAAAGCGCGTCAGACGATGCGAGTATCTTGGAAATAGATTGAAGGAAAGATGAAAAAGTGAATTTCCGGTTTCATTTAATTCGAGATCGAGAACCGTTCGTTAGACGCAGTAACCGAAATGATTCGCCGAATTAATCGATTATAATCAATAGTAATGAGTGCAGCACTTCGAAGTGACGTCTCATTACGAGAAGTGACGACATCTGACCTTGTGACGTCAAATCAGGGCCATCTCCATCAGCAGCACGATACAAAGGCGCTACATGAATGGGATGGACTGGTTCACGCAGTCGGTCGGTCGGTCGGTAAGAGTATCGACTTCGATTGAACTGCGTTGAATGTTCGGGGGTCGTGTCGTCTAACGCGGAACCAGCGTAATCGAGTCGTAGAGAGTGACGTCACGAGCGGGTAGTCAACGGGGCACCATGACGACCGTTCTGGAGCCATGGCAACCACTTAATACTCTTTAGGAGATCGATTTGTCACCATAAGTAAATGCAAGGGATGAAGTAATAACGTGACTTTTTATATGAGTCTGTGTATCTCTGTTTGCCTCTGTGTCTCCGTGATAGTTTGAATGTCTGTCTGTCCGTCTGTCTCTCTCTCTCTCTGTCTGTCTATCTGTTCACTTGCCTGTCTGCTTTTATTGAAGTCTGCCTGTTGCTCTTCATGTCCACATGATTCTCTGTGGATCTTTCTGCCTGCATGCTTATATCTCTGTGTACTCATGCTTGTACTGTATATCGGCTTGTCTAACAACCTGTTTGCTTGCTTGCTTGTCTGCCTGACTATCCACCTACTTACCAGTCAGTCTGTCTTCCTGTCTATCTTTCCGCATGCTTGCTCTTATGAGCAGCGATGGTTTCGAAGTCTTTTCGGGAAATTTGTTCCATAGTTTTTACCGCAACCTCTGTCTATTGCTCTCGTCTTTCGACAAAAAGCGCAGCGGCAGCAGCTCTTCCGCTTTTCTTAATATGCCGACGTCAGCGTAAATCAAACAAGATCAACTTCACGGTCGAGAGAGAATCGGATCTGCTTCAGTGAACGCAGACAGAGAGAGAGAGAGAGAGAGAGAGAGAGAGAGAGAGAGAGAGAGAGAGAGAGAGAGAGAGAGAGAGAGGGAGATTGCTCAAAACCCTCACCGATGAAGCGATTATAGTCGGCTGCCGAGGGCGGGAGGGGCAAAACCCTCCCAACGACATCCCTAAAGTCGTCAGTCTGTCTGCAAGTGACCAATTAAAATGAAACCGATGAATTTAGTCTCTAAGTCTACGGTGTCTGTCCAGTGTCCACAATAATTATATCCGCATTCTTTAAATTCTAAGCGCTCTCAGGCGTTCGGCGACTTTCATTCGCTCGAAATCGAAATAATTACCAAATCAAAATATCTGCAGAAATTTACGGTCACGTGACATTAATATTCACGAGATTTCCGGAGACACGACTCGAGATGTGACGTCACAACAGGAAACGGACGAACATCGCTGGCTGGTCACGTGACAGTCGCAGTCGGTTTCAATTTGCACTTTGGCCGCTCTGAGGCGTCTGCGGCTCGCTACGTCACGCGCGGCGGCCGCTGCTGCTGCGAGTGACGTCATTCGGTCACGCCTCTACGAGTAATTGCGCATCGCTGCCGGAGGACTTAGTGGTTCCCATGGGAACCGCGCTTCTTCCGCTGGAAGCAACGGAAATGTCATCAAAGACGCATCGATACCTTCGTCTCCCTCCTCCTTAATTCCACGACCGGACGGTCACGTGACTAGACTCGATTTCCAAAGCAGATAAACGGTCGTTGTCTATACAGAAGACGACGCGAGAAAAGAATTCTCTCTCTCTCTCTCTCTCTCTCTCTCTCTGCAGATGTGGAAGTCCAGGAATAAAATAGAGAGAAAAAAAGACGATCAACAAGAAGTAGAAGAAGTCGACAACAACCTCACCAAGAATCATTCAACACAACGATGTCTACCTAACTCTCCTCGGAGTTAAGCTTCTTGATGCTAATAATTATAATGTCAACATTCTCGATTTCCGTAGCGCACAAAATATCTTCATTGAATATATATCAGCCGTTCTTACAAATTCCCCGCTTCGTAATAAAGTGCTGTAAAATCTGGCAACACACAAACAGCCTTCATTACATTGACTTCTTACAAGTCTCCATATAAGAACTCATTTTGGAAATGTTTCCTCCACCCTGCTTCAAATTATGCTAAATAACAATAATAATACGAAAGGCCTTTTTGCTTTTGACTTATAGCGCTTCAAACCGGCCAAAGTCACCCGTGTTCTTAACTTCAGCAGCCAATGTATGCACGCAAATCATCGCATCTGAATATAGATCTATATGATATATAATCACAGTCGCCTTAGTTTATACGAAAATCTTCTATGTTGATATCTTATTGACAATCAGTGAAGGACAGGAAAAATCGATACAGAGAAAGTCAGCGTAAAAATGTCTCAGCTTAATGACGTAATAATACTCGGTCACCTGCGTCACTTCCGCTTCCGAATGACCGGAGATTAAAACCGGAAATGAAATACGACCGCGGAGCATGAATCGCCATATGACGTCACCGGATATATATATGTTCTATATATATGTTCTATATATATATGTTCTATATATATATGTTCTATATATATATGTTCTATATATATATGTTCTATATATATATGTTCTATATATATATATGTTCTATATATATATATATGTTCTATATATATATATGTTCTATATATATATTCTATATATATATATATATATATATATATATATATATATATATATATATATATATATATATATATATATATATATATATATAGAACCACCAGCAGATCAAAGCCAGCATCCAAGACTTCGATATAACTGAAGCAGTCTTAGAGCAAATCTTTCACGTCCGAATTTTTAGAACAAGATTAGAAGCTCATATTTTCATATTTTCACGTTGGGGTCTCTCCTCCGCAAACTGTCTGTCATCTGGTTTCCGGTCTGACATCCTGGATTCGACCTGGATTTTGTGAGATTGTGATTTGGTGCTTCTATGCATTTCATGAAGCGGCGCTATAGAAGTCTAAAATTGGATTAGATCGTTCGTCGTCGGTCAAAACAGAAACAAGACAATCTCTCCTGGAAGAGGATCTTCGCGGAAATTTTAAAAATAAATCTCCGCAAAAAATGAAATGCGAAAGACTTCATCCGTCAACTTTGCGATTTCCGAAGAAATTCCGTGAATAATTTAGGCGACTGGCGCCAAATGAAGAGTCTCCAGGACATGGGAAGTATGTATGGTTGTGGTTGTAACGCAAAAGTATTAATTGTTGTCTGTTCTGACTGATAACATTCAACCATCTATTTATTTATTTATTTATTTAGTTATTTATTTATTTATTTATTTATTATGTTAATCCCATTACTTATAAATCCATGTCAAATCGTGTATTCACATACCTATCTATTCTTTAGTTAGCGATTATATATATATATATATATATATATATATATATATATAGTAAATAGACGGACAGAAATAAGTATGTAAATTCTACTTCTATTCAAGATTCTATACAACAGTGGTTTTCATACAGGGGCAAACCCTCCTGAACCACTTTAAACCTTGTTATTATTATTATTATTATTATTATTATTATTATTATTATTATTTATTATTATTATTATTATTATTATTATTACTATTAATACTACTACTATTATTATTCACTGGTGACGTCACACTCTGTAGATTTCGATTCTATTTTGGGATCTATCGATACGCACAATCTTCGGAAAGCGTAGCAGATGACAACCGACAACTGATGCCTGTCCCCATCCACCACTAACCGGCAGTACCACTGTATCGAAACGACCAAAGGCTCTGGTACGCAATCAAGACGGTTTCATTGCAGAAATACTTTGTCGCGTGAGAGAGTGGGGGGGGGTGTGAGTTTCTCTGTGGTCATGGCAACGGTGTTCAGCCCCAGAGCCGCAAGTTGTTATTGAGGTCATCGGATGACAAGCGGGCGCTACATCAATTTCCTCGGGAATTTCATAGGAACAGCAGTCGACCAACTGGGAATTGCTGACAACAATGTCACGTGTAAAAGACGTCATCGGCCAGTGCGTCGTCACGTGACCAGAGACAACTCAGACAAGTAAGTGGCATTCTATTAATTTTGCATCCTTCTTTTACTTTCGGGGCAACCGTAGACGACGTTTTATGATCGTCTGCTCTGTGGTCGTCGGTTGTGCGTCAGTGTTAATGTCTGTCCATTTCAAAGAAAGCGAATTTACAGAAAGAACCAGAAGAGCGGATAGAATAACAAAGATTGACATCTCTACTTTGGCCCTTATTCTACGCAAATTCCATTCGCCGAACTCGAAATGCATTAGAGCTTAGGATCTAACGGACTCCGTTATAACTTATACGCTGTAGTGCACGGTCTCCAATTCACATGATGCGCTGTACCGTATTTGATGGCGTATATTGGATCATACAAGGTACCTAGGATATAACCTACTGAATTTTACACAGACCCGCTAAGTATACGTTATAACGAAGTTCCACTGTATCATAAATAATATCCAGGTTTTCTGAAGCAGCTGAATAAATTAGTCTCGCCTTTGTTTAATGTATTAAAATTCTGTGTAATTTAAGCCATCGACCGTAGAAACACCATCTCCCGAGAGATTCTCATAGACGGACCTTCTCTTTTGCATATAAGGTGGGGTCATTGGAGGTCAATCTATCACGTGGTCACCCGGTCCACGTCATCCGAGAATCGGGTTCAACGTTAAAAGGGGTTTGCCTTCAGAAATAAGACGAATTGGTCGATCGAGAGAAGCCGCCAACGGCCCAATCGCACGGGGTGCGATAACTGTCCTTTACGCTGATCAATTGCTTCTCTTTTTCGTTAAGTAGATCAACGGAGACCGGACAAAAGCTGATGCATATATATCACTTAGCACCAATCACATTCAGTATCAGTATATTGAAAACCGCGATAATGCAGTGGTCCAGTGGTCAACGACCTGGACTGCAAGTCATAATAAGGTCCCGGGTTCAAACCTTCGATTGTTTCTGAGCGATATATATATATATATATATATATATATATATATATATATATATATATATATATATATATATATATACGAGTACATACCATCTTATCTAGTACTGATCTTATCTAGTACTGATGTCTGTTGCGTGCGGCGTCTCTTCTACCAAGTAATCAAACGCCCTCGGTCAAGTATGCGCATACTCAGATGATGAAATCAGCGAGCAGAGTTTGAGCCAAGAAGAGTCATCGAGAGTGAGTCTAAGAGTCAAGTGTCTTCAAGTGCTCGAGTTTACGTCGTACAACCGTTGCTAGGCAACGAGAATGCAAACCGAAGAAGAGACGAATAAAGAAGTCGTTTGACTTCATTTCGTTCGACGATTTCAGTCTGGAATATTTCGATAGGAGAACATGGAGCCACAAGGGAAGAAGGCTCCGGATGGAAAGGTGGGGCCCGGGGCCGGGGCCGGGGCCGGGGCCGGGGCCGGGGCCGGGGCCGGGGCCGGGGCAAAGCAGCGGAAGCGAAGGAGGGCGAGCGTCGCCGGAAGTGAGTCGGGTTCGGCGATTTTCTTTGAAATCAGTCAATCGGAGGGAAATACGTTCCACAGCATGGGAATGTACAAGAAAGCGATCAACAGCTACACAAGGGTAACATACACACACACACACACACACACACACACACACACACACACACAGACACACACAGACACACACACAGATCAAATACGCTGTCATGCGTTGCACATTCGTACGTACAACAGTACAGCCGCGTATTCTTCCTCCATTTAGTTTAAATGTTAGGAAAATGTTAACAGAACTTATGCGGAAATGTTAACTAGGGGTTATTTTGTTCTGGAAATGGGAACTGTCTGGAAAATACCCACATTATACGGGGAACCTCAGATGGGAGGGAACAAAGGAGGGGCGCTGGTCAGCTGCGAGGGGGTGTCGTTTGGAGAGAACCTAATGAGGCCAACGACGGACAGAACAAACCGGAAGGAAGTGGCCAAAGAACAGAACAAGAACGAGTCTTCCTTATATAAAAATGATAATAATATTTGCACTTGTATTATAATGTACAGTGAAATTCGATTAGTTTATATATTGGAACTGTGACATCAAGATGGCGCTAGAGAGTCACGTGATCGACGTCACGTGTCCACAGTGAGTCCCAATGTCGATTTGACAGTCATTGAGAGTCTCTGATCTGTTTCTGGTGTTGCTTTTTTTGTAGGCTCTGAGCGTAAATCCGAAGCACAAGGCAGTCCTATTAAGCCGTTCCCAATGCTATCAGCAGACAGGAGACAACGTCATGGCACTGGCAGATGCCAATCAAATATTAGCAGACGACCAAACATCTCTCAAGGTATATTAATAGACCATCGGCGGCGTTCAAACTCCCTCTCTCCATCCATCCATCCATCCATCCATCCATCCATCCGCCAGGAACATTCTCTATATTATAATCAAGGCTTCTCTTTGACCCGTTGACTACGAACAAATAAAATAATAAATAACTAAAATGGCCAACGATTTGGAGCCCGATTTGGTCTTTTCTGAAGCCCTGTTAGTGAGTTACTCGAGTCTCTGGTTCGGTGCTCTGCATTTTAAACGCTTTCAGTCGTCGATATTTCCAAGAAAAACTAGAATACTGTGGCGCTGTTTTCAACGAGTAGGCTATATTTTCATTTATATATAGAATTTTCTAAAAGCAAAATGTCTTGCAAATAAAACCAAATAAAATTCCTACAGACAAAGGCCACATGGTTGGGCTAGTGGCAGTTATGATTATAATTTATGTGGTTGGAGGATGGATGGGTATTATCGTGGAAATTGGGATGACTCGCCTCGTTCCCTCCCCTGCGCTGTAGCTGCTCTTCGTATAGACACTCGTGCAGTTAGGCCTATAAGCAACCGGGCGTCTCTTGTAAGACACACAAGAACCGAAACACTAAACTTTCTGCATTTGAAATATGAACCCAATTTGGACCAGGGCTTATAATTCACAGAATCCAACAAAGCAATAAGCGACTTTAAAAGCACAGCGGCAACAGCAGCACTACGGAAGCCGGCGGTCGACCTTTCGTTCTCACAGACAAAAACACTTATAGAAGAAAAAGTTCGCATTAAAGAACTTTTTTCTTATGTACTGGCTCTCTTCTACGTATACATCAGCATTTTTCCTGTATGCGAAATATCGTTAGCATAACTTTTCCGAAATTTTGCTCGTCAGAACAGAATGGCCCCACCCTGCTACCGTACAGCACAAGTTCGGCTATTTTCGTAAAATATGGAGACTGCAATGTTTTGAAGAGTCAATTATTGGTGGCTGCTGATTCAGGGCCTGTTACAGAAGGCAGACGTCTACTACCAGATGGGTCAATTCGAATATGCCCTCGTCCTCTACCACCGAGGACACAAATTCCGCCCCGAAATTCAGGGCTTCAGACTCGGAATACAAAAGTCAAAGGAAGCGATAGAAAATTCCATCGGAGGTAAACACATTAATCAGGCAATGTCAGCTTCTAATCCTTATATATTATTCAACCACATTATATATACAGTATATATATGTATGTATTTCTGAAAGTTAAAAACAAAAGATGGAGAATAGAGATGATGCTCTGAAGTCTTATGTTCATGTTGTTTGGTCATTATGCATGCGTCACGTGTGTCAGACTTTGTGTGTGAAGAAGAAGGAACGTGTTAAGGTCTTTCGACATCTTATAGACTAATTATAAGATATTTATTGGACAGTTGTAAAAATAGGGAGGCCCGCTACAGATTCTTTATTTCGTCGTTCGATGGACACGAACACTGATCGCAATTCATCATCAAAGGGAAATATAGGCAACAACAACAACAACAACAACAACAACACAGCGTCAGTAGATATTCCAGGAAAGGATTACCTGTGCGCCTTTGAGGATTAGATCCGGCGTTTGATTTCGCGGAATCTTTATGGAGATTCAGTTAAAGACTATCAGCAAAATGCAAACGAATAACGGTGTTACCACCGGTGGGTGATTCGAGAAAACCAGAAGACTCCAGGAGATTTTGGCGATCTAAGAAATTGCTGAGTACGTTTGACGAGAACGGAAATGGCTAAATCCAAGGTTTTCATTTAAACCTATGTTCAGGGTTACAGAGACTGAGATCAAGTACACAAAAGACGAAAGCTATAGACTATCCAGCAGTAGGTCTACTTGAAATCCAGTAGGTCTGCTTGAAATCCAGTAGGTCTACTTGAAATCCTGATTCTGTTACGATGCCAGAGCAGACCGTAAGAGGGGCCTACACAGGAGAAGAAATACATCTACATCTACCGTCGAAGAAATTTGCAGAGCAAGGCAGAATCATCAATATACGACCGATAACAACGACGCTGCATGTTGCGATCCATTTCCAAATTGTTCCACTCGTAATTCCGCAAAATTGACTTCTTGCCCCTCCCAACCCCCTAACCCCCCACCCCCAACCCCATTCCACTATTTCCACTTTTTTACCGCCCTAATCTAAGTGAATGCTCTTAACGCGATTCTTTGCTTAGAGTTCGTCTGCAGAATTTATTCATCTGGAGGAACAGAAATACAGCGAATCTCTCTCTCTCTCTCTCTCTCTCTCTCTCTCTCTCTCTCTCTCTCTCTCTCTCTCTCTCTATATATATATATATATATATATATATATATATATATATCCTCTTCTCTCGTTCTCTCAGGTGGCAGGACAGGTCACCGTCCATGTGTCTCAGAGCTTCCTGCAGCCCCCTAAGATGAGGGTCTCTATACATCAGTTGGTCTCCAATTCTCTGGAAATTTCTCGAACCGATCAAGAGTGGACCGACCACATCCGACCACAGAACACTTTCCAGCGCATAAGACAGTATTTCAGAGGAGGAGGAGGAGGAGGCGCTGTGTAAATACTCTGGCTCTGCTACTTAGCAGCATGAATGGTTTACAGTTTTCGATTAGCGGAAGGTCAGAGTTCACGGATGTCCAATCACAAAATGGCTTCGCCGTCGAGCGAAGTCTCTATTTCGCCAGAATCGCTCCGCTGAGAATCGTGTGTTTAATGCGATTATTATTATTATTATTATTATTATTATTATTATTATTATTATTATTATTATTATTATTGTGAAAGGCGCTATGTGAATCGATCGATTCTTCCTGTTTTGTTGAGCAGAAGACGTCGAGGTCCGATTGGAGAAGAAAGGAGATTTGTCTTTTTTCATTGAAGAGCAAAAATCACCGGTAAATATTCCGAAACGAGATTTCGTACTTTTAAAAACAGATTTCAAGGCAGAACACAGTGAATAGGAGCACAAACAGTTGACCGTTTTGCTCAGTAGCCTACATCGTGAATAAATTGCATTAAAAGTGAGATGTGTCCCATTTCGAACACCGTAGAGCAAAACTGAGACAGGCTATATTGACTATTCTAGGAAGATTTTATGCAGTGGCGATGGGGACACAGGAAATTGTGGTTTTCGTCAGAAAATTTCTTCAATTCGCTGAAATGTTTGCGCAGAGGCCTATCTATACACTTACTCCTTCCGTTGGCTTCTGTCACATTCTGCGAATCAATTTCATAAGTCTTGGGTATGACACTGGGAAACAAAATAGAGCGCCAATGACTGCTGTACGAGAACGAGGGATAAAAAAGTCTCGTAACGTGGAAATTAGTCGATCGATGGATGAACAGTGAGTGTCTTGTATCACAGATTTTGTAGACATCAAAAGCCAACCGTATATTGGTCCACTCCCTTTCTATGTATTGTCAGCCATTGTCACACCAGTAGACGACAATTTTATGGGGTGTCCGCTCGCTGGCTACGCCCTTAGATCCGCCCCTAGATCCGCCCCTGGCCATTGATCTGTGCTTTTCTGTGTCGCAAGAGTAAACGCAAAGAAGCGTTGCAACAACAACAACAACAACACCAACAACAAGAGCAACCGAACAGACAACAGACAACGCACAACGGGAAGATGCAACAGACGAAGAGAAAGACGCGAACGTCAAAAGACAGGGACAAGAAGACGGTCAGACAACTGCTTGGCGAACTCTACGAAGACGTGAACTACCTGGAGGCACTGCTCCGCGATTCAGGTGAGCTCAAAATTAGGATAAACTCTCTCTATCTGTGGAGGCGCATCATCACTAGCACTCCTGAACATCATGCGCTAATCCTGATCTGTCGACTGATCAGTCTAATATATAATATTAGACCTCTCCAGGTGCATGGTCGCCCCCCCCCATCTGATCACTTTGACAGTCTCCAGACTCCACTCGCTATGGGAAGAATACAAATCGCGTGAAATCTTATTTTGTGTTCTTCGCCAGTTTATCAGTAAGTAAGTATATCTACTAATTCGAATTAATGTAGCGTCCATTTTCAACAGAGTCTAATAAATGAATTTTTATTAGCGCGATATTTGCGACTGTACTACTACTACTACTACTACTACTACTACTACTACTACTACTACTACTACTACTACTACTGCTGCTACTACTACTACTACTACTACTACTACTACTACTACTACTACTACTACTACTACTACTACTAATAATAATAATAATAATAAAAGTAACAATAATGAAAGTAATAATAAAAGTAGTAACAACAAAAGTAATAATAATAATAATAATAATAATAATAATAATAATAATAATAATAATAATAATAATAGGCCTAATGCCATTTGAATTTATTAATTTTTAAACCCCTGGAAATGTTCAGAGAAATCTTCTCAGACGAGGACAATTAACCAGGTGACTGACCTGGCGACCGAATGCCTCGATTACCTGGATTCGAGGACGGAATTCTGGCAGCAGCAGCAACCGACATACGCAAGGGAACAGGAGAGAAGCAATCGAAGTGCCGGACTATACCAGGAAACGATGAAAAGGAAGAAGAAGGAGAAGAAGAAGAAGAGCGACCCCATGAAATGGATCATCACCAAGGCCAACGAAACCGAAGAGGGTAATTGGGTCAAAGTCAAACATAGATATGTGAATTGCATTTCCCATAAATTGTATCCGATCACTTATTATCAGATAAAAGTATACAACACTCTGTAATTAGACAATCGCTTGAATTTGTAAGCGTAGAGTAATAAATTGATTTCAACGTCTGTCATTGTTTGAGGTTCTACTTAATTAGTATTAATACAAAGCAGTTGAATGGGGACTTCGAATAAATCGAATCCTTCATAGGAGTAAACTTCTACTAGGCCTCTGGTCTCAAGCCCCCCTCCCACTTTTTGAGAGGTTACCATAGGGAAGGGGTAAGACACTGGAATTGGGTCCCCACTTTTTAAAATAGTTTACGCCAATGTGTTCCTGCATATAGCACAGGCTGACTTAGCCTCCTAAACCACTTTAAATCACGTTATTATTATTTATTATTTGTTATTATTTATTATTAATTATTAATTATTAATTATTATTATTATTATTATTATTATTATTATTATTATTATTATTATTATTATTATTATTATTATTATTATTATTATTATTATTATTATTATTATTATATGAGAGATGTTTAATTGTAGCTCTTAATAACAAAGACTATGCAGAATGCATCGATGTATCGGACAGGGTTCTGAAGGAACTGGGGAAATATTCCGAAGCGGAAGTTCCCCGAAAGAAGGAATTTCTAGGGAATTTCCATAGCTTCATGGGCATCGCCTGCCTGGAGACAGGGTCTTACGAGGAGGCGACCAGGCACCATCGCATCGAATACGACATCGCCAAGGAACTGTAAGTTCAACTAATCGACCGGACGAAGATTAGGTGAAGGACGAATGACCAGGTCTGGCATAGAGGGGCATTGACCCTCGTACCGCTAAGATTTTTCGTAATGACTTTTTCTAAGGGGTGGCCGCTACCACTTCCATTTATCTTGACCCCGCCTCTGAAAACTAAATTTTTTTAAAACATCCATCGATTCTGCGTTCAGAGCGCAAAGTTCGTGCCCGATCGGGGCTTGGGGTAAATGGGTGGATGGGTATAGATGGGTGGAATTCATAGCCGCTACTTATACCTGTTACACTCTACACAAGCCATTGCCTCGAACACTTATAGGCAAGAATAATTTACTCACCTGTCAGAAATCAGCATTTTCCTGTCCAGTTAGTTTTTCTGATTCATTTGCACGCAATTTAAGATCGAAATATTACTAAATGGGAGTGGAAAATTTGATTGATGGAACAATATGCCTGAGTTGAACGATTATTTCTTTCAGAGAATCTGAACAACAGGTGGTTCGAGCGATGGACAACCTAGGAAGCACCTACGCCAAGATGGGCAGACACCGAGAAGCCATCAAAATGTATGCGTTATTATATTAATGTCATTTTCTCGTCTTCTCTTCACTAACTCCGGGGAATTTGACCACCACCACCCAAGATCCATGCTTCCCTACCTGTCCTCTTTTATCCGAATACAGTCAGTTTGATGGCCCTAAGCTGCAGCGAAACTTAATATGCTACAGGTAGAATACAGGTATATTAATGCATTTCACCTGTTGTTGAACATCGGATGTCTTGTCTGCTGAGAGCTGAATTGTCCGGTTGGATGTCTTCGTTAGCTTCGCGGACCGTCTGTTCCTGGCCAGTTCGGCGATCGAAGAGGCGTGGTTGTACCACGACATCGGTCGTTGTCACCTGGAACTGGAGAACAACTGCGATGCCCTGGAATGCGGAGAGAAGTCGAGGAACGCAGCGGAAAAGGCAAAGGACGAAATCTGGAAACTCAACGCCACCATCGTCATCGCAGAAGCACAGCGTGCGTTTCCTATCGTCTCAGACCCGTTCAACGGATGCCAACTGATTGATTGTTTGATTGATTAGCTGATTGATTGATTGATTGGTTGATTGATTGGATGGTTGGTTGGTTGATTGATTTATTGACTGATTTATTATAATTTTGTGATTCTAAAATTCTAAATCGTTTAGTAAAAGAAAATTAGAATATGATTTTTATACAGTATACAATAGGATTTCGATATAACTTAGACTTGACTTAGGCCTATGCCTTGTTATGGGACTATATAAATTATCAGATAATAATAATAATAATAATAATAATAATAATAATAATAATAATAATAATAATAATAATAATAATAATAATAATAATAACGTTTACTCGGTTATAACGTACCGCAATATACGGTTCCGTGTGATGCGCATGGGATATAACGGTATTGCATAGTATGCGCACCTGGGAGTTTACTGTAGCTATTTAGACACACGCATTAATAGTTGCGTTGTTCTGATTAAAGTCGTGAAACTGTCCTGTTGCTTTGTGTCTCTGGAGTGAATCTAAAAAATACGGACAAAGCGCTGACCTGCTTCGAAGAGGCCCTGGCGCTGTCTCGAGCGCTTAGAAGCGCTGCGGCCGAACAGGCGATCGTCAAAGTCATTCGGAGGATCAAACAGAAAGACGGCGGCGGTGGCGGCGGCGGCGGCGGCGGCGGCGGCAGAGAATACGACGATAAACAGAGCACGGAACACCACACAGGTATACTTCTCTGTCCTCTCTTGAGTACTTGGCAGTTCAACTGTGGAGCAGTGGTTCCCAAGATTCTATTTTCGACACTAAGGCGCGCCACAGCGTTATAACGTTCTAACATTTAGACAATGCTGGATTCTGATCCGACATCTTATTAAGATGAAATATCAATTCTATGCACGGGAAATCTTTAAGCGTCCATAGAATTATAAAAATAGATCTAGACTCTAAAATCACACATAATAATAATAATAATAATAATAATAATAATAATAATAATAATAATAATAATAATAATGATGATAATAATAATGATAATAATAATAATAATAATAATAATAATAATAATAATAATAATAATAATAATAATAATAATATGATTTTATGTGGTTTAGGAGGCTAAGTAAGCCTGTGTAAAAACCACTGATGTAACCATCTGCATTCACTACATCAATGCAGTTTTCGTTTTGATGATTTTACACTGTGTTTGTTTGAACGGCAAGACATTTTTGAAATTATAAAACTCCATTAGATCAAATACTGAGGCCTCGCGGGCAATTTTCTGAGTGCGGCGGGTCAATAATTAATCAGTAAAATTTCTGTAAAAATCCATAATTATGTCTGTAGTGAAGAAGAATACGAACGGTTTATATAGGAGACTTTTTCAAATTAAACTTCAATGACAATATTAAAAGGAAGTTCGCAAGAATTTGATTAATTTGATTAAAGGTGAATAAAAATGATTGAGACATTTTACATTATCATATAACCAACATTGCAGATGACGATAAAGAACAGCATAACGAAGATAAGAAACTGACGACCACATACGAGAAAGAAGATAAGAACAAAGAAGACAAGAAGACTCTGGCGATATACAAGATATCGGTAACGATAAGCGACTTGCCAAACGCAGCGACGGACTCCGATCTAGAGATCGAGATTTTCGGTCAGAAGGGGACCTCAGGGAAACTGAGGCTCGGGACCTCGGAAACTAATTCCAGGAAACACGCCAGAGGCCAGACCGATCACTTCGCCGTCTATGCAGATGGCGTTGGGGAGGTAGGTCGCAAGGGGCCACTTGGACCGGGCCTCTGCTTAAAAGAAGGTCTACGAATAATAGCACTATATAAATTAAAGTTCATTTTTATAGTACTTTATGATATGTTAATACTGCCAATAAGTGATGTATGACATGCATTATAATTATTATTACTCTCTAATGCATTTATCTGATTCTGTTTACCCAAATACCTGTTAAACTACCTGATGGATTCATGTTAAGAGTTATAGGACTAAGGGACGCAGAATTTGAGAATGACCCGGGTCCTCTCTGAAAGGGTCTGTCCTGGGTCGTGAATCCATCGGGGCCTCTTTGTCGGTGTTTCATCCAGACTCCAGGTCTTTGAGGGGGGGGGTGGGGTTGGGGGGGTTGACTTGGCTGGAGGGACTGAAATTTCTTAGCGCAAAACATGGCAAATGTGAACGCAGAGCACAGAGCATCCCCTTTGTCGCTGCTGAATTTTTTGGAGGCGTAGGAATTTTGAGGTTATTGGGGGAGGGGGAATCCCTAACAGGCCTGGATAAAACACTGCTCTCTCTCTGAGTAGGCCTATTTGAAAATAATTTAAAAGGGATTCTTATTAATCTTTGTATTTTGTCTTAAAATAAGGCGCCCTCTTCTTCGTTAATTCGATTATTGCGCTTTCTTTCATTACTTAAAAGATTTCGAAGGTGATCGTGAAGCAGATTTGCGAGCTTCCGGGTCTCGGCTGTCATCTTGATCACGTGACAGTTCAGGCGGGTGGCGCGAAACCCGCTGTGAAATTCCGATGCGGCAGGTGGTTGGACACAGCGATGGACGATGGATTGATCGAAAGAGAACTTCTGCCGGATGAATAACAGGCCCATAGGCTAAGGCCTTCTGGCCAAACGAGTAACCGTTTTAAATAGGTTAATTAGACGACGTGATTTCGTATACAGAGAAATACTTGTTTAAGTACAATTCCGAATTATTGAACAGACGTAAAGGAACTCGCTTTGCTGTGTAGACAACTTCTAATGAAATCAAAATACTCACACGTGTACTTAATCTACTATACTAACATAGTACTACGAGTACTGTTCTAAGTATTCCGATATCCTTGGAGGTTCCTACATGCACATATTCGAAAACGCTGGTTCGTCTTGCTTTATGTTCTTCCACGAGGTGCTGTTTGCGCATTTCTTTACGAACGCTCTTTCCACCTGATCGCACTGGACAAAGCAATGCTTGATCGTTGGGTGTCCGTAATGTCCAGAGGCCTTACCTCGACAGAATTCACCTGAAACAAACGACCATATATGTATACCAATGGAAAGAATGACTTTACTACGGATAGAGATCGTCTATAATCGTATTGGCATGTGATGTAACGTAATGTAATAAAGGACTTTATATAGCGCCTGTTTAGTTTTTATACTCGGAGGCGCTTCCGGCGGCGTGCTCCCCATTGAATGGCTGCCCCTTTAGGCCCCCGTACTTTAATGCACTCATTCTAGGTAACTAGACTAGTCCAGGTTTATGAAAAATAGTTCCTCCATGCTTATAAGGTGCCACACCAACTGCCTGCCCCCACTTTCCAAATCCTGGAGCCGCCACTGGCAATCAAGTGAGAGAATCTATGTTGATTTAGGGTTGGGGTCGGTCGATTGTATATGACATTAGACAGAAAGTAAGTATGTCAGTATACTTACATTTAACACTTACTTCCTACATCGTCGCAGTCGACGGAATTGTCCGCAGAAGATTTCTGCAGAAGTTCTTCCGCCGTCGATGACCCAATGCCAACGAGACCCGAGTCACCTCGAAGTTCCCGATAGTTGGACTGATAAGTAGGTTGCTGATAAGAGGGCTGCTGATAAGATTGCTGATGATATGACGGTTGCTGATAGGATGGTTGATGGTAGGAAGGCTGTTGATAAGAAACCTGGTTATAAGAGGGCTGCTGATAAGACGGTTGGTGATAGGTAGGTTGCTGATAAGAAGGCTGAGGATATGATGGCTGATAGGACACCTGAGGGTAGGAGATTTGCTGGTAAGAGGGTTGATAAGAAGGTTGATATGATGGCTGTGAGTAAGATTGCTGCTGATGAGAGGGTTGATAAGACGACTGATAAGACTGTTGATGCTGATAAGAGGGTTGATAAGATGGCTGTGAGTAAGATTGCTGCGGATAAGAGGGTTGGTAAGACTGTTGATGTTGATAGGATGGTTGATAAGAAGGCTGATAAGACTGTTGGTGCTGATAAGAGGGTTGATAAGATGGCTGTGAGTAAGATTGCTGCTGATAAGAAGGCTGATAAGAGGGCTGATGAGACTGTTGGTGTTGATAAGAGGGTTGATACGATGGCTGTGAGTAAGATTGATGCTGATAAGAGGGTTGATAGCTTGGCTGCTGATGCTGATAAGAAATCTGCTGCTCGTACCTGGGTTGCTGATGATAAGATGGCTGTTGGTACTGTGCTTGGGGGTACGATGGTTGGTAGCTGGGGTAGTAACTGGGGGAGGGGTAATAGTAGCCCTTGTTCATCCGTTTGTATCCATGTCCTGACTTCTCGTGTTCGGCCAAAGGTCTTCTCCCCTCTTTCCCTCCTTCCTCCTCCTCCTCCTCTTCTCCTCCTGCGTCGTCGTCTGTTAGAACGGAGACTTTGTCGTCTATTTCGTTGAGCAGCGGTTCATAGGGAACGATTCCTCCGATGTCTCGATTTTCCAGCGGTGGTGGAAGAGTGGTAGAGACTGCTGCGCTTGGGTTTACCTTGTTCCTTGGATTTGGCCAATCGGTCCTCTGAAAGGACAGCAGGTGAGCGGAGACTTTTGGCCCAGGGCCCGGCTGTTGGTCGGTTGCAGCGACAACGACGACAACCGATGCAACCGACAGAATGCAACACGCCAACGACAACATGGCAAAGAAAAAGAAGAAGCAGCTACCGGAATTATTATCGCAAATCTACTGAATTTCGCAGTTTCAACAGCGCAACAACAAAGTTCTTCCGTTGGTTTTATCTGGCGTCTCCGGCCCCAGAAGCCTTGTTTTAAAGGGTCCTCCTCCTCCTCCTCCTCCTCCTCCTCCTCCTCCTCTTCTTCTTCTTAGAAGACACTTCCTGATGTCAAACGCATCGCGCAGTTCACGTAAACGCCGTTTGACAACAGCCCTCTGTCGTCGTTGAACGTAACAACGGAAGCGTTGTGGTTGTGATGGAGGGTGGGGTCACTCGTCTCGCAATTTACGATCATGTGTCAATTTAATTTTCTGGAATTCCCATCATACTCCGGTGTCGTCTGCCTTGAATTGTGCGCCCCGAGGAAGGGGCAGTCGGGGTGGGGGTGGGGGGTTAGAGGCCAGTGATAGGTTGGCGGCGGTCACTGCAATCGTTTGAAGCGCGGTAAAGAAGAATGTGCCAACGGCAGAAACTAGTTTCGCCTCTCAGTTAGTTACAACAGGAAGTGATGCTATGCTATGCAATTGTGACAGACAAGTGGGGGGGGGCGTATAGGAGTGGAGGATGGGGAGACGATGGCGTAGCCAGGCCTTGAATTAGGTGAGACTGTTTTTAAACCGGATCCTAATATTTCGGGTGGGGACACGTCAGATTTTTTGCGTATGACGTTTTGAGCGACATCCGACAAACTTTCATTTCATGAACCATGGGTTTGAAACTGATTTTCGTAATGCAACCGATCAACGCAAATCCAGACCTGGATCTGGATTCCGATCTCAATCCAGATCCAGAACATTTGTGCACTGCATCATGACACCTTTAACTCCCAGGTCACTCGTTAAGAGAGAGAGAGAGACAGAGAGAGACAGAGAGAGACAGAGAGAGACAGAGAGAGACAGAGAGAGACCGTCTTTCCCGCGGGCAAAAGTCTCCTACAGCATAAACAGTCCGAGCAACGACAACATGCCATTTGTCGTACACACGAAGCAATTGCTCAATTAACACTCAATCACTGAAATGCGTGTTCGTTTTGCCTTTCTTTCGGACGGTTTCGTTTCCCCCAGAACTCGGTTTTTTTGCACGAACCCTCCCCCCCCGGCCCGTCCAGGTTCAAGGAAATGTTTAGAGGCGACCAAAGTCTTGATTCCCTCGACGGTCAACGTAGGCCGCCTAGCCAACATTAAAATGTCCAATTTACGCATTAGCGAATATCACAGGCAAAATTCTGAATGCCAAGCACTTTTGATCTACAAGAGATAGTGGCCTAAGTTTTGAAACAAACTTGATTAGCAGGTGCTCTTCACTTCTCTGTCAAAAGTGCTAGCCATTCAAACGTCTGCCAATACTATTCTCTCTAGTTTAAAAATGTCCTTTAACAAAGGCTAGTGTACTTTATGGACATTAAAAACTGAGTGGAACTTGGGAACATACATCTTTAAGTCCAGTTATATTATGACAGCGAGAGAGAAAAAATTTGAAATTCGTTTTTAGAAACAAGGCTTTGAAATTATTTCATTAAATTGTTTTTTTAAACTCCTAGCTACGCCCCTGAGCTGTATCTGTTGGTAACGCTTGGTTCACTGAATGTCCTTCTGAGTGTTTTGCAAATTCAAGAGAGTGACTAAGCAAAGCCAGACATCATTAGACTCCAAATGATTTCGACGAACCTTCCTAACCTTCGTTCGTTTTGCCTTCACCTTTTACAGTCAACCGAAGCGGACATAGAGTTGTTGCGCAACAAACGATTACTCTGCGTAAGATCTCTATGCCACTGGTCCAGGTGCTGTCTGATTTCGGACAGTTGCTGCTGCAGGGTTTTCTTCCCAGGACGGTTAAGAGAAGCGCTTGCTAACTGCAGGACGTCGACAACTTCCGGTGTGGCGTTCTTTGTCGTCCTACCATCGCCGAATACCGAAGAAGAGGCACAAGAGGACCGGAAGGAAGTAGAACCTTCGTCGTCGGCGAATTGAAATCGTAGGTCACGAACACTTCGGTACTTTTGCTCTTCCGTAGCTTTGGTACCGGGGCACTTCTGTTCTTCCGTAGCTTCGATTTGACTGTTTCCGTCGTCGAAGAAATCCAGACACAGGAGGTGAGGTCGAGAATCGTCGTAAGTCAAACGGTCGTCTGCGTTCTCATTTCCCGCCCCTCCTCCGCCCCACGTGACCTTTGACGTCTGGCGCGATTTTCTGGCGTCGGCATCGGCCGCTAGGGTTCGAAACCTGGAGCTGAGGACCCGGAACCTGTCGGCGAGCAGCGCTGCGTACTCCGGATCAGACACGGAGGGCGGCGGCGAAGTCGACGACCCCCGGCTCACGTTCGTCCTCGAACCGATCCACGACAGATCAGAAACCGATTTCCAACAACTGGCGCCGGAGCATAGATGCCGACTTCCGGCGGGGGTTGCTTTTGGTGACGTCGTCACGCCGGTTTTCTTTCCATTCGAGACTACTTCCGGTGCAGCGTTAGACGACCGATGCTCCAGTCTCTGCCTCAGCAGCCCATCAGTCGCCGCCATACTGAGACTCTGGCGCAAAGGATTATGGGACGGAATTCCGTTTTCTGTTCCGCCGAATGCCTTACCGGAAGCCGTGCGATTGTCGGAATCGCTCGCATCAATCCAGATGACGTCAGCAAAACCTCTCGATGACGTCCCTTCCTTCGTTGAACGGATAGGTTCCCAATGACGAATCTTTGACCTTGAACTTGACACTTCGTCAGAAGCTCTTGAAATCGAGGAAGGCAGATTCGATTCCACATCTAAGTCTCCGTCTCTGACGTCAGCAGATCTAAACCTTTCAGGACCCGTTGCAGTATGACCGTCGAAGTCAGGGCATATCTCACTGGATGGCGAAACGACTGTCAATTGCTTTGTTAAATCGATGACGTCATTGATCTTAGCGTTCTCTTTTTTTGACACCAGGTGGATTCTGTCTTTCGGTGCGTCTTCCATCTCAGAGGTGCTCTCGACAGAAATGATTTCCCGAAGAAATTCTTTTTCTTTCAAATCAACAACAATTCCTGAACTATCGCCAGTAAAAGATTTCATTTTTATTCCAGAAACGTCAAATATTTCTTCTTCAAAGTGTTCTGCTTGTGTTTGTTTATCGTCAACATCCTGTTCGTCTTTTTTCGAAGGTTGTTCTTTGTTGGTAGAATTGTCGGAATTTTTCTTATCGCCCGGAAAACAGGCTGCGCTTACGTCAACAGAAGAATAGGGAGTTACACCACCTGAGACTGGTTCCGGAAGAAAGAGTTGGATCTCCGTCTGCGTGTTGACTTCTTTCTTCGTCGTTCGACCGTCGGAAATGCTTCCGACAATTCTGTTACCTTCCAGAGACCACGTGACTGTCATCGTGGTTCCATCGGAAAACGTCGCCGGAAGTTCCTGTCCTCCAATCCACAGCCGACCGACATTCGAAACATCCGCCGTCATTTCCTTCTTCTCCTCCTCCTCCTTCTCTCTGTCGCCGACGCGCCGCTCTGCGCATGCGCAAGAGTCACGTGACCGGACGTCGATGCGACGTTCGTCTGCCGAATCGTCTCTACGACAACGAACCGTCGCCATGGAAACGGGGACCGGCGGATGCTGACGTCCGTTGTCGCCTGTGACGTCATCGTCTACGACGCTTCGGTTCAGCGATGACGGAAGCGACAGTCGTCGCTCCGTTCTTGCTCTCGCTCTTTCCCTAAACCGGGGTCTTCCGTTTCCGGTTAGGTTGACCTCGTGGAATCCGCTGGAAAGGGATCCGTCCGCGGAAAGACTGCCGTGAGATTCAGACCCCGGGACCGGCTCCAGTCTTTCCAGCAGAGGCTGTGAGCTGTACATTGGGATGGGGAGTCCAGCAGTTCCATCTGCAGTCGACAGAGGGAGCAGCGACTGTTCGTTCAGCTGACCACAGTGGTTACACGCTTCCAGTTGCTTGGCAACAAGTCCCTATTAAACATATATATATATATATATATATATATATATATATATATATATATATGCAGCATTTAACAGAATTTCCAAATTTAAAATTTCTGCATTCAACATGTTACCACGGAATCAATCTCCATTATTCAAAAAAGTTTCGCCCTGTTATGATCCCAACAAAAATCCTCGATTTTCCAACGTCAAAGGATAAGCAGATGACGTCATTGGATAAGTGAAATCCTAAATTATTGAATCAACGCCGACTTTTACAGCAAAGACTCTTACTTCTGAGATGCTCTTGTTCTTGTTTCTATTCTTTTTTGAGAAGATCCAGAAGATGGACTTTCTCTTCTTAGTCTTGACCGATTGCTCTCCATCTTCAAATTTCTCTTCTTTAGGTTTCTTCTCTTTGCGAAATTTTTTCATCATTTTTTACTTCGACCAGCAGCGGAAATGAACTCTAACCTTGAAAACGGAGAAGAATTTATCGATCTATTTCATGAAAAATCTAATTCAAAAGAAGTCTTATTAATCTCGCTTAATCATCTCGAAATAAACAACGTAGCCTAGGCCTGCTAGTAAATGGAAGGTTCGCTATAAACTTGCCTGTAGGTTACTGAAAAACACAGAAAGTAGATCGGTAGTTTTCCTCTAATCGCGTCCAAGTCTTCAACATGTCATACTTTGGACTAACTAAGGCCGTCGTTAACCCCCGCCGGGCAACTTACCTGTGATGCCGAAGCCTAAGAGGCCAACGCAGTCTCACGTACCTGGCCCACAGTTTGTGACTGCGAATGTTAGTCATCGAAGTCATCAAAAGAATGCTTTTTGAATGAAACTTTTGATTCAGAGAACCAACCTTCGACAACAAAGTCACCGAAGACAAAGAATTCAAGTAAATAGCAGTAAATCAAATGCACTACTAGGCCTACTACTACTACTACTACTACTACTACTACTACTACTACTACTACTGCTACTGCTGCTGCTGCTGCTGCTGCTGCTGCTGCTGCTGCTGCTGCTGCTGCTGCTGCTGCTGCTGGCCTGCTGCTGCTGCTGCTGCTGCTGCTGCTGCTGCTGCTGCTGCTGCTGCTGCTGCTGCTGCTGCTGCTGCTGCTGCTGCTGCTGCTGCTGCTGCTGCTGCTGCTGCTGCTGCTGCTGCTGCTGCTGCCACCACCACCACTGCTGCCACTGCTGCACCACCACCACTGCACTGCTGCTGCTGCTGCACTGCTGCTGCTGCTGCTGCTGCTGCTGCTGCCACCACCACCACCACCACTGCCACTGCTGCTGCACCACCTGCACCACCACCACCACCACCACCACCACCACCACCACCACTGCTGCCACTGCTGCTGCACCACTGCTGCTGCTGCCACCACCACCACCACCTGCTGCTGCACCTGCTGCACCACCTGCTGCTGCTACTACTACTACTACTACTACTACTACTACTACTACTACTACTACTACTAATAATAATAATAATAATAATAATACTAATAATAATATTAATAATAGTAGTCAAAGGCGGGTTTACCGCGGTACAAATGGTACATCGGTACAGGGCTGCAAAATTAAAATGTATGGCCTACCGTTTTTATGAATAATTTTTTTTAATGTAGTAGTAGGCCTAACAGCAAGGATAATCTACAGGTCACGTACTTGTTCAGAATAGTTGAAGAACCACAGAAGTTCTTTTGAAGTCGGCGACTGTTGCCTTTCAATTCACCGCACAAAGCCCAATCCGGTCAGCGTATATGTTATTCTTGACGTAGGCCTTGTACGTTGTTATTCCGTCGATGAACAAACGGACCTTTCATCTGCACAGATCTTAACGCATCGATGGTTTTCTAAGAGATCTGGATCCCCTTATAGCCTTTGCAACAATGCAGAAGGACTAGGCGAGGGGCGAGGGGCGGGGATGCAGATTCATAACTGGGCTTCGTATCCTGTTCATTATGGCGACCTGGTAACCTCCACCCAGTCCGTTCAAACAGTTCAAAAGATGAATTTGCAATGCATCATCATCATCATCATCATCATCATCATCATCATCATCATCATCATCATCATCATCATCATCATCATCATCATCATCATCATCATCATCATCATCATCATCATCAGCGAGACCTCAGCAATACATGCGATTATTCACATGACGAAAAGCAGGGCTTTGATATCCGCGGATATCAATATTAATAGGGCAAAATCTATCGTTGATTTAATGACTTCAAAATGATACTTTATCCCACGATCAGTAATCATAGGGGCACCGTCCCCGGCAGTCCCCCCTCCCACGTGATTTACGTCACTGGGCACGGCAGATGCTATACTTGACGGGGCGTAAAAAACTCTGTGATCTTGCTCTCTACTCAGCGTATACAAAGAAGAAATGGAAAAACTGACTTTAGTCACGTGATCATAGACCAGGTCACATCAGAAAAGCAAGGAAAGTGCATCTGTAGTTTGAACTTTGTGTCAAAATTCACCAGCTAATTCGCCCAAAACCGGCGAGTAGAGGGGTTATGGGGCAGTATTAGATTGAGGGAAACGCACCAGACAGCAGACTTTAAAGAGTTTGAGACGACTACCTTTTTGGCTCGTCAAGACACTTGGCCCCCCCCCCCCCAAATTCAAAGTGCCCCTATTCTGGAATCCTAGCTACACCACTGGTTAAGCGCCTCTATGTGCCCGTCCTGAAAAGGGGCTGTGTTACAATACATTACGCACTCATCCAATGTGGATTCAAGTGGCCATGAGGCACTCATGAGGACATGAGGCAGTACTCAATAAAGACAGAAACAAAGTAGAAAATTAAAAATAGAACTGTCATTTGTTTAATCAATACAGAGTAGACACAATGCAAAGCAAGAGGTTATCATGGCAATCACCAATTCCATGACATCACTCCATTATTGCTTTCACCGTCCAGACAAATTTTCTTCCAATAACGAGTTTACATATACGAATAAAGTTCTTGAAATAGAAAGTCTAAGATTATAGAACCCAATAAAACTATTAGTACAACTTTATCTAAAACTACATCAAACTTCAAAATTGTACTGAAATCAGCTGTAATGACTTGCTTACATTGTAACCGGTAATAATTATGTAATACCATGAGTGACATCACTGAAATTTACCTAAAGTTGTAAAACTAAAGCAATTGCAAATTCTTACAACACAGACACAAATTCGAATCAAGAAACTACTGTACACGAAACAAAAGAGTTACACTCAGAATGAGGAATTCCGTAAAGAAAAAAATACGCTAAGAAATGAAAACACAGAATAAGGAAACCAAACGCTATTCACAATAAACATCTCTCTGGAAACACAATCAAAGAGTCCTTTGCCACCAGTAGCCTAAGGTTTTACACCGAGTCCAAAACGATGGCTACACCAAATATAAACTCTAGTGCTGGTAAGTTGGTCCACGCACACGTGCACGCTCGCGCACGTATGCAGCCAACATTCAAATTAAATTAGGCGTGGAGGTCAAAATATCAAACTCAGAAAATTTCAACTTACACGGCGCGACTTATCTTTTCTGGCAGAAGACAACCCCTAAATAAATAAAATTCTGGTCATTCATAAATAAAAATCATGAGGTCCACGCAAGAACAGATTTCGTCGGTCAAACGAGTTTGTCTAAGACGAGATTCCTGAGTTAAACAATTTGCACAGAATGGCCTAAAGTTTTAGTCCACTGCATAGGTCAAGTGCTGGTCAACACAACAAACGCGTTCGCATAGAAAAACGCACCGACAAAATCACCCAAAATGCCAACGAAAGCAGAAAATTTGCACAACACAGGAAACTACTAAATGAAAATCCGATAAAATCAGTTTGATAGAAAACTCAAACACTTTGTTTATCAAAAGTGCTTTTGTCTCATTTTGATTCCAGCCTTTGGCCAAGTCTCAAGTGAAAACACCTGAAACTCGAACAGAACAACACAGTTATGTATGAATATACCGGTGGATAAATTGCATAAAGGTCATTGTGAGTAACAAGAAGCAGGGGTCAAAAGAGTACAAAGAAACCATCATTTGGCACAATACATAGAAACGCATAAAGAAAATAGAGATGTCATTGTCTCAATTTGTTACTCTGAAAGTCCACTGCGTTCAAACGTTACTCTCAAATTCAACTCTCTCTCTGAAGAGATATGTATGAAAATGTCACACTACAGAGATTAGCACAACAAAAGTACAGAGGAATTTCTAAAAGATGCTGCGATAAATGAATCACTTTCACGTAATAGATCAATGCGGCATCTGCCCGGGGAAAGAGGCAATTTCCTCGTTACTGTTTCTGACTCTTGTCCATTTGTTATATAGCAGAGGAAAGGGGAACTGGGAATATTGCAGCCCCCACCCCCACCCCACCCCACTGGTCTTACCCTGCATAAGAGAAATGTCATCAAGTCAAGAGACAAGACAGTCGGGTAGTTAGGTTGTTAGCGAGCCAAATTTCAAGACACAAGGTCCCCGGTTCAAACTTAAATTTTAGGCGAAGCAGTATGACCAAGACCATGAAAATATCCATTGAATATGTCATTACAATCCCAATAGTGAACAATCATTTTGCATCTCTGTTCACAAAAAAGTATCTCAAAATATCTAAGCCACTACACAATAAATTCATTTTAAAACATATTAAGTAACCTGCCTCTGTTTTCTGTAACAAAGTACTCTAATGTCTTGCACTGTTGACTAAAACAGAAAGCAGTAAATTCTACAAATGATTTCTAATATCGGTTAAAAAATCATATCAACAAGATCTCCAGTCATATGCACTGCGGTACTTTGCAATGCTGACAGATAACCAATTCTTGACGAAAACTTTCCCTCAGTTTGTAAAAAACATGTCACTGATATTTCTGACATTTATAACATTAAGCAAGCCAAAGCCAATAAGAAACTGCCAAAGAAATATCTATGCAGCAAGGGGTACAAAACGCAAAAACTAAATATTGAATATGCGAGCAATAAGTAAGTAAATAAACCACGTAACATCGCTCAGCATAAAATGCACTTAGTAATCAGGGTGTAACATCAGTTTCCATCCTTCAGAATTATGACTCATTACAATAAGAAATTTCTGGAAATCGAAATCAGAACTGAATGAGACTTGGAAAAGAACGCATTATCTAAGCACATTGACAGCAGCAGACAAGTAGCAGACACAGCCAGAAACTACTTCGGTTAAAATTTTTAAAAAACTCCAAATTAACAGCAGACTAATTATTCATCTCGTACAAAATTTTTAGTAACATCGAGCACCAACATCTGCTGCCCAATATCTGGCCGCGTTTTCTGCTCGTGAAAATTTCCCTTTGGTAGAAAATGCAAAAACGAAGCTCCTGATAATCAGCCACTAGTGATGTCACACACGTAGAAAACTATGAATCTTTCTAGAGTATTTATAGCGCTATATTTCAAAATCCTACTGGCGCTTAATGATATATTTGCTGGACAAATTTTGTCAGAACCATCAGACAATTGTTTATTAGTAACACAACAAATTGCAATACAACAAAAACTCATGAATAGCATTTCACATTCATAACAAATTTCAGAAATATAAACACCCAGAAATTATTCAAGCAAGAGTCTAACACTTTTCTTTAGGAATATACAATAAAAATCCACGTTAAACATCAAAGTCACTATACGTCATATTTTTTAAAGCAAATCTTCTTTGCATTTCACAAGTTTCACAAAAGTAATGTCACCAAGTGTTGATAACCGCATTTACCATGAAACAGACGCACAGCATAAGCTTTGCATCAACCATATTTAGCATATGCTCTTTCAATCTTCACTTTTAAACAAGCATCACATTGTTGATAATATCAATGAAATATCGTGCACCCAAAACTGAAAGTATGTTCTTTCAATTGTTACTGTTAAAAAACAGAGCACGCTTATTAATAGAAACATCAGCCAAACGAGCACAAGATAGATTTATCAGCATTTTACAAAAAATATCAGTTTTAAAACTGCCTCAAATGTTGCTGTTGCTAACAGAGAAAGCCAGGCATTGACAAGCTAAGAAAATGTCCTCTGAAAAGCAAAAAATTGTTGAAAGACCATTAAACATTGTTTTGATGATGTCATCTTCAGATATATTTAGCATCTCAATGCAATCATCTGCTGAAGAGGTGCAGTTTTTTCTTTCCACCGCCTCCTCCTCCTCCTCCTCCTCCTCCTCCATGTTTTTCTGTCGGCTGCTGCTGCTGCTGAGAGGATTTGTTCTTAAGATATTGTGGATACTTTCGACATGCCTCCTGCATATTGGACAGAAAAGCTGGCAGGCCGGTCTGAAAAAAAAACACACACATAAATACAGGACATAGTATGAAACAAAACGAACTTCAAATACAATTTTAAATCTGGACTGTTGACAAACAACTCATCCTGCCACACCGGGCATGGGCACCTAAACGCACAGACACATATCTAAATTCTAATCTAATGAGCAGCTTCTATAGCGCCACTTCGTAATGCATAGAAGCATCAGCCGTATATGACACACCAGATCACACAAGATCCAAACCAAATCCAGGATATCAGGTTGGAAAAAAGCATCTATTGTGGATAAGCTTTAACTATTGAAGGCAATAGAGTTACTGTATAGTTAACTACTTCAGTCTATTACACAAATGCATCACTCAAATAACACAAAGATCCATTATTCATGTGTAGGTGCAAAGCAGATCACTTCTAAGGCCGGGCCTATTCAAACCAAACTGGGTCAAACTTCAAAAACATCATTCACATTCAAACAGAGCAGTGGACAAATAACAACTCCAACAAAGCTGACAAACAACGGAAGGCAATACAAGATCACCAAACAAAACCAAGAGAAAATTCGCTCATATTTTATACAATTCTTTTTTCAGGGTCATGGACAATTATAGCAATTCACTATTGAATAGTCATTATTACAATAGATGCAGGAACTTAATATTATTGTCACAGCCTCCTGTGCATTCACTCGTACGAGTTATCCATCCGAAACCACCTACAAACCTTAGCCGCCCAATTGATCACCCAAGACGGGATGAATCCACCGGGATCATCGTAGTACAAACTGAAAGCTGAAATGACATAACATAAAAACTCATTTTGCGCTTGATAAAATCTATGATCTGCTATATCTGCTTGACGAACATAAACAAAATTAAAACATGAAATCAATACAGCAGCAAAAGAGCTAATTTTCCCTCAAAACTCCCAATGGAAATGCCATACATCCCACCGCCATCGAAGACTGTGAAATTCTGAGAGTGTTCTCTCACCCATGGCAACCCCATGTAACTTATGGAATTTAACCATGTAATCTTATGGAATTCGTTGCCAGACAGAGTGACATCTACTACCTCCTTTGAACGGTTCTCAGTTGTGCTGAAGACATATCTATTCAACATTTCATTTCCATTTATGTAAAGTGCTCTTGCTTTTGGCATCAAGCTATGTTATAGCGCTATAGAAATTGTCGAGGAGAAAATAATAATAATAATAATAATAATAATACATGTTGGAATAGGATCAAAGAAACAGCATGCAATATGGCAGACAGCAGGGCAATCACAGAATTTTGCATGAAAGAGTTAGGACTTGGTCCCACTTCTGTACAAAATCTACCTTTAGAGCCATTCTCTCCATGTGCTGTGATCGCCATGGTCTGGAAGCATTCATGTATCCGAACGTATCCTTTATCCATTGGCTCAAGATAGTTGAGGTCCTCATCAGTGCGAGACAATATCACCCAAATGTGACGTCCTCCGATATCCAATTCACGCATTTCTCGACCGTACACAAACTACAGACAGTCTTAAGGCAAATACTGTGAACACCAAATACTTTTTAAGACGAGTAAAATGAGTGAAAGCACCTGTCGGCCATACAAAGGGGACCAACGTCTTTAAACGATCCAGTACGCTGTAGGTCAGGGACAAGTTCATGCATCTGGCCACAGTACTTCTGGAAAATTTAGTAAGTATAAGAAGATAAAATCAGTTATTCTGTTCATCCACCTAAAATATCCAAGGAATTTCATGATTCTGAAGAGATGTTTTGCATCACTCCACAGTAAATGTTAACACCAAATATCAATAACACAAACTCATCTAAAATGTCGAAATTATAGAAAAACAAAGAATATAATATTAATGGCACTGCTTTTATTTAGAAAAGGAATGCATTCCCAGTAATATGTACAACTGCTTAGGGTTAACCTGCCTTTCCAAATACCTAATAACATCTAAAATGCTTCCTAGACCAACATTTAAATAAAATACAACATTCATACTAGAACACCTGAACACTACATGTTGACCAATTGGTGCTTGTACTAAGTACTGTACAATAAAGAATACATCTCTTTTCGATAGTGGAAATGGATAATTGAGAAGCCAGTATATTCCTGATTTATCTCCGTTTGAGACTTCGCGAATTTCTAAAACAGTAGAGTTCAAAGTGTGCTTATCACACTTAGTTAACAAATAAGTTCTTCCCAACCATTAGCTTAACATTACTTAGGGACTTAATTAGATTTAAGCATGCTTGCAAAGCTTGAAATGAGTAGTAAATTTCTGAAATATTACATCCTAAAAGAATTTTTATGGATCATTAAAATTGACTATTCACAATTAAGCAATCAATTCACATAACCCACTGAAACTGACCAGCAGTGAAACGTTTTAACATGACATACCGCATCCTGTTATTTGCCTGCCTCTTCATCTTTCTCTTTCTCTTCTCACTTTTGCATAGTATTTAAGTATCTAGGCACTAACTGTGCACCGTTTGAAAGCACATATTATTAGTTCATTGACTGATTTACCTTTCACATAAGGATCCCAAACTTTGCGATATTCTAAATCGAGGTACACTTGAGAACATATCTCTGGCGTAACATCCATTGTGCCAAAGATTTTATAAGAATAGAGACCGGATTTCTACAAAATAAAACAGATAGTCAGCAATCGAGTCGAGTCCCACAAGCAATGACACAGCCAACCAGAGCTAGGGAATCAATAGCGTGGATTCTGAGGCGATGATTTTCTTCTGCAAGCGTTACGGTCTGTACACTGATGAGACAGAAATGGGATAAAGAGTGCCTAGCTAGGAATATTTATTTCGAAGTGTCTAGTATGCGGGCTGCCCGCATTCTAATTAAACCGCTAATTGGTCTAATGAATCACGTGGTTAGGGTAAAAGTTAGGGTTAGGTTCATTCAACCATTCAGCAGTTTAATTAGAATGCGGGCAGCCCGCATAATAGACACCGCCTATTTATTTTACGACCACATTTATGATTAATAGGTGTGTAGGGTAAAGTAAAGTAAAATCTCGTGGATTTATATAGCGCCCTGGTAAGCAGCACAACAGTAGCTGCTTATTCTTAGGCACTCAGCCTCTCTTAAAATAGCCATACGAAAGGAATGAGATCAGTCAGGCAATAGTCAACATCCGAAGGGCAGTGAGGCTAGGTTGTTACAGCTATGGAGGAAACGATTTAAGAAAAAGGAAGGATTTAAGCTTATACCTGATTCACCTGAAGGATTTAAGCTTAGACTTGAAAGGAAGGATTTAAGCTTAGACCTGAAAGGAAGGATTTAAGCTTAGACCTGAAAGTGTAAAACGCATACTCGGATAGCGTAACGATTACGCCGTTATCCGTACCTCGTTGTATTTTCTGTAGATGTCGATATCTCGTGACTCTGCCTGAGCGAACGGCTCCCATCCGACCAGGTTGGGGGAGTCCAGCTCAAGGCATGCGCCCTTAAACTCATCGTCCTGAAACATTTCGGCGTCCAACTGCGTTGATTATGGTCGATTCGGATCCGATACAGGTCACTATCATCGCCCAACGCTAAACGAAACGATTTTCTGTATTTTTATCTGAAAATAAACAAAAACTATTTTTATTATTTTTACTTTTATTCTTTTTCCAGTTCTTTTTGAAGAAATTCCCAACGTATAGGCCGATACACTGAATTTATATAGTGAATATCCATTCAGTCCTGGTCTGTCTTGACTCTTTAAGGCATAACTGCATCTCATCTAGAATAATCTTGACTTAAAGATTTGTAAGATCAATGACTATTACTCGATTAAATAACCAGAAACATGCTGTAAACAAAAAAATATATATAATTCCGTTCAGGCGATCCTTTAGCGATTATTATCTTAGATTCGCCAATTATCTCACAGTATCATTCTCTATAGCAATTTTTCAACTACTTTCTATAAACTTCAAAATGAACTGCATATTATACAAATTTACTGTAACTTGACTGAGATGCGTGAATAAATTGGTGGAAATTAATAGGCGCCATATGAACTTCAAACGGTAATCCGGGCTCTTTTTGCTGACGTCAAATGTGGGACATAATAAAGTTTATATTTTAAAAGTATTGGCGAATAATATTGTCGCTTTGTCCTGTTCTGAAATGTAAATACTGATCGTTTTAAAAGCCTCCGAATAGCGTCGAATTAAAGACAACGAATAAAGGTAAATGTATTTAATACCGAATGTAATTTATATCGATTTCTTGCTTGACTGACTTGCTTCAAAATACCTGGGAAAAAGTACCAACGTGTGTTCCGATCACCAAGACAAGTCCACTCCAAAGTCAAATCTCCAACAACACCACTTAGTTTTCAGGTGTGCACGGTCCGTACAGCGCCGTTCTATTGTAAATCGTTCGGCTCACTTCACCGCAGGTCTGAACTCTACGAACAGGCCTACACACCTACGGTTCACACATGCGAGCGTCACTGGCAGAGCAGCGCCGTGCAAATTTAAATACGAAAAGCCTGGTGCGATCACACTTAAGTCCCAAAAGCCTGTGCGCTTGTAAATAACACGGCCCGATAACTCAAGGCCGGTGTCGTATAAAATAAGTTCCGCCATAAAATAAGTTCCTGGGCGGAGCCTACGGTTGCTACGGAACTGAAATTATGCGGCTTACGTATAAAATAAGTTCCGCCATGAAATAAGTTCCTGAGATGGGTAGGATATAAATTTATGGCCTAGGATATAAATTTATGACCTACCTTGTATAAGTTGTATTTGCAGTGAATACCAAAGATGTAGATGGGTAGGATATAAATTTATGACCTAGGGTATTGTTATGACATTTAGGCGACGTACTTTTCTAGTGCATTTCTCCCGGAAAAGATTAATAATAGTTTTAACATAAAATGTAACTTTATGATTAGATATATATGACATAATAACTGTATAAAACCTTATAGCATATATTATGATAGCTGTCTGTTAGAAACACGATGAATATAGAAAGAGGACAAGTAGAGTTTGAAGCTATCTGCGAATCAGAAGAAGCCGATGCAAAAGAGGCGGAGCCTGATTGACAGATAGCTAAGATAGATAAAGTAAGGAAGGAGAGTGATTCGTCACTCTAGCTTGTAGAACGCCGGTAAGCAAGAACTATACATTTGAACGGCGGAGCAGAGTCACGGAAGAAATAAAGGTTAATATCAGAAAGATAGGCTAACGTGAAATTTGTGATTGAACTGTTTTGAGAAGAGACGATTTGTTAACATCTAGTTTGGAATATTCATGTACGATCTGTTTCGTTAATATTAAACCTTTAAAAACCCAGTTGGACGATGTTGTCGGCGAAATAACGAAACCCATCGCGAGCCCCCGAAGAGCGCGAAGGCAAAGACCGCCGACCACGAAACGTAACACCGCTACCACCATGACGTTGGAAAAGAATAACAACAAACATCTTTTCCACATTACATTGTGACCAGCAAAGAAGGGAAAACCTGAACGAACAACATCGTCATTCGAACTGGAAGCTAGACGACGGGAGACGAACGCTGACGATCACCGGAGGCGGGAAACAACAGCGAGGAAAAGGCACGAGCATCGAGGCGGGAGACAGGAAGAGAAAACAAAGTTCGGTGAAGACTCGGGGTAGAAAGTGCTGAAAGCGAGATCCGAAGGAGGCGAAGCTCAGCAAAGAAAAACTCTGGCCGGGTGAGCTGTTTCTGGTTCCACTCTTGTTATCGGATGAACTCTGTGTACTTAAGGTTGTTGTTGCTGATTGTTCTGCTCTGCTTGGTGAATGAGTATAGTTTGTAAAACCTCGTGATTTATTGATTATTGCTTTACTGTAAAAAATTGTGAGTCGACTGTCGGAAAGACGAGGGACAGAATCAGACCGCGACCAGACCAGACTGACAGCCGAAGTCATTCGTTGAATTGTCGGTTGTGTTACTAAATTTTTGTGTTTATTTCGCTGAATTTTGTGTTTATTTCGTTGTCATTTGTGCTTTAAAAATGTTCGACACATTGACTAAGAGACAACTGGAAGAAGAATGTCAGACTAGAGCGATAGACGCGACTGGTTTGACCAAACAAGACATGATAAGAAGACTGAAGAATTATGAGAAGACCAAGAATCAGAAGGAGAAAGAAGACGATGTGGAAGCTGATGTCGAACAGGCGGGAGAAGAGAGCGACGATGAGACGATTCCTGAGGAACCAAACGAAAGGCAAATGCGGTTAGCTCTAATTCGGGCCGAGGAACGAAGATTTGCGGCGGAAACCGAGGCGATGAAGAGGAAAGAGTCAACAGTGAGGGCGGAAATGGAAATGCTGATGGCAAGGGCGGACACAGCCCGAGAAGAGGTGGCTGTAGAGGAAAGGAGGTCCAAGGCAGAGAGGGAAAGATTAGAGGCTGACAAACAAAGGTTTGAAATGGAGTTGTCGTTGCTAAGAGAAAAGGCTAAACTCAGTCTGACTCAGCAGAATTCTACATTGGGGAACGCGGAGACTGTTGAGACGCACCAGACTTCTGTTGTAAAATTGCCTGCGATGCATGAAAACGAAGATGTCGTTTCGTATTTTCACTCATTTGAAAAGATCGCACATCTAAATAATATAGATGAAGCTCTATGGTCCAAAACATTACCAGCTTTATTAAACAGTACGCTACGCGCACATTACAACAGGTTATCATATGAAATATGCAGTGAATATAGAACGCTAAAAAGTGAATTGCTAAAAGCTTGCAGATTAAATAGTAAACACTACTTAGAGAAATTCAAAACAATGCACAGGACAGGAAAGGAATCTTATGTGCAGTTTTTGACAAGGCTAAAAGACATACTTGACTACTACTTGGAGGCAAGAGATATACGAACTTTTGAGGCCTTAAAAGATGATGTCCTTATGGAACGATTTAAAGAATCGTTACCTAAAGACACTAGATATTTTGTAGACGCCAGAAATCCGGAAGATGCGGCTAGTGTTGCAAAATTAGCCGATCTTCATTATGAGTGCATGTTAGAGACGAAAAAGGACAATAGACCTAACAAAAGCAATGCATCATGGCAAAAACCCACGGAGCAACGTCAAAATTTTGACGGACAATACCCCAAACAAATGGAAAAATCATCGTTTAACCGGGGGGAGGGAAACTTTAATGGCCATGATGGATACAAACCTAATGCAGGAAATAATTTTAAGAAACAGGGTAAACCCCACGTTGATGAAAATGGCCCTAAACCAAAAGGCTGCTGGAACTGCCAATCACCATTGCACCGACGTAATGAATGTCCATTATTACAAAGGCCTCACGTAAATTGCGTAACGAACAGGGGTCCCAAGGACATTTCATCGCAGGAATACAAGGGGAGATTTATAATACCATTAATTGTAAACAATAAAAGTGCACAGGCTTTAAGAGATACAGCCTCCGATATAACTCTCATAAGTTCTGAGTTTGCGAGGGGACAACCGATCTTGCGAGATAAAAAGGTATATGCTCAGTCAGCTTTCGGCCATTTAAAGTGTTTAGAAGCTTGTGAAATTGAAATTATTTCGCCTTTATTCGGAACTGACTACCCAGTGAGAATAGTCGTGGAATCGTAGAGAACCTAAAGGTACAAATAATAATTGGTAATGATCTCTTCGCCCAAAATCCCGAACTTCGAGACACTGTAATTGTCTGTGTTAATAGTTCAAAGACGAACACTGACACCCAAACCACGGGGCTCAAGGCATCGGCATCTAATGATGGCGGGGAGGGAAGAATTGACCAAACGAACACAATCAGTCAACCAGACACCACAGCCGAAGTCCTGATAGTAACCAGGGGGGGTGCGTATGGGGAGGATTCCCAGAGTAACACCAGGGGCAGGGAGGTTTCGGACACTTCAAAGGCTCTTTGCCTTTCTCTTCCGACTGACAAAGTTGACCGAGAGACATTGACCACCTGTCCCGAATTGAATTCGGAGAACAGAGAGACTGAAGAAGATGGTAATGGCAGATCATCGGTAATTATCGAAATCGGCGACGAGAACCTAGTTCAAAGGACGGGACCGACCGCCGCTGACACAGAGAAAGAAACTAACCGACTCACAAATAATGGAAGTACAACAGAGACACTTTTGAACTTGCATGACCTATCGCCTGAGGCGCAGGAATTCCAGAAGGCCCAAAGGTCAGATAGAGATCTGAAAGATCTGTGGGAAAGCGTGGAAGACCAGGATTCACGCTACGAAGAGATTAATGGCTTTCTGTACAAAAGGAGCCATACAAAAGACAACGAGAGCAGACTAAGACTCGTAGTACCCCAACAATATAAGAACCAATTATTAAAATTAGCGCATGATTCCCTATGGTCAGCACATAGAGGTATTCATGCAACAAAATCCAAATTGTCGGACGATTTCACGTGGACAGGCATGGATGCCGACATAAAAGACTATATTAGAACGTGTGAACAATGCCAAAAAACTGCGATTATACCAAAATCACACAGGGTACCACTGGAGGAAACACCAATAATAGGAACGGCTTTCCATACCTTAGTCTGTGACGTTCTTGGCCCAATACAACCAAAGTCAAGCAGTGGGAAGCAATACATATTAATAATTGTTGATAAAGCAACTCATTACCCTGAATTCATACCACTGGGAAGTGTACACGCAGATAAAATCTGTAGAGCTTTTGTGGACGTATTTTCCAGGGTGGGAATTCCAAAAATAATTATAAGCGATTTAGGTACACACTTCAAAAATCAACTGGTACAAGGGCTAGAAAAACTGTTAGGCATTAGTCCGCAGTTTGCCACTGTAGAACACCACGAGACAGCAGGCAGCGCAGAACGAATGATCCGAGTTTTACGGGAAATGCTCCGGAAAGTGGTGGGGGATGAACCCAGGAAATGGGAACAGGCACTTCTTTTTTTGGCGTTCAGTTGCAGACAGATCCCGTCCACCACAACTGGATTTTCTCCATTTCAATTGCTATATAATCATGACGTCAGAGGCCCAGCCCAAGTCCTAAAGGACGCATGGACAGGAAAACTTGGACTCCCAGCACCGAAGCAAAAAGTAATTGACTATTTAAATTTAACACATAAAAGACTAAGACGATGTGCAGAAATAGCTATGGAAAACACTAAGAAAGCCCAAGATAAATCAAAATTTTATTACGACAGATCTTCAACAGAGAGGAAATTGGAACCAGGGGACAAAGTTCTATTGTTAAGACACGCGACACAAAATAAATTACTTTCCAGTTGGGAGGGTCCATTTTTAGTGCTTCAAAGATTATCAAATACGAATTATGAAATTCAGGGAAGCAATGGCCCACATATTTACCATATCAATCTTTTAAAGAAATGGCACGATCGAAATGTCAACGATGATAATAGCCATGTATCCACGATAAACATGATTTTAACCGCAGATCCACCGGAAGATGACTGCGAGACCATACCAGTTATTGATAACATCCACAGTGAGAGTTTGGAGCACAACATGAATCATTTAAAACCAGAACAACAAGCACAAATAAAAGACATACTGGATGAGTTTAGTGACAGATTCACTCAAAAACTAGGAAGAACTACACTAATAACACATACAATAAAATTAACCACAGACAAACCAATAGCTCCAAGAATGTACAAAATTCCAGAGAGTCTAAAAAGTCAAGTTCATACGCAGTTACAAGTGATGCTAGAACAAGGCCTAATCGAGGAATCGAACGCCCCATATGCGAATCCCATTGTATGCGTTAAAAAAAAAGACAATTCCATTCGAATATGTTCAGACATGAGAGCAATTAATATGTATACAATAGCAGATGAATATCCTGCAAGCGACATGAGAAACATTCTAGAACGTGCCGCAGGTGCAAAGTACATAACCGCTTTAGACGTACAGCAGGCTTTTTTTCAAGTGGAGCTAGAAAAATCTAGTCGGCCTTACAGCAGTTTCAGAACACCATGGGGTCTTTTTCAATATGTTGTGATGCCCCAAGGTTGCAAAAATAGCTCAAAAACGTTTCAGAGACTAAGTGACAAAATGTTAAAAGGAGCAACTGACTATGCGGCAGCCCACATAGACGATTTCATTATTTTCAGCAAGACATGGGAACAACACGTCACACATATTAAAGACGTTCTCACTCGCATAAGAGAAGCAAACCTAACAATCAATCCGGCAAAGTGCAAATGGGGTCAAAAATCCATAAAAATTCTAGGACATGTACTTGAAGAGGGTCTAATCAAACCAGATCCAGAAAAAATAAATGCAATATTAAATTATCCAATTCCAAAGACAAAACGGCAGGTAAGAGCAATTTTGGGCTGTGTCAATTTTTATCGCTCTCAATTACCCCACCTAGCGAGTATTGTAAAACCATTAACAGAGTTAACACGGAAGGCCAATCCAGACAAAATCGTTTGGACTGAGCGAGAGGACTCGGCCTTCAAACAGCTAAAATCAGCTTTAACCTCGGAATTATTTTTAGTGCCACCGAACATGGACAAACCTTATGTTCTTCGTTGCGATGCAAGCGGTTTTGGAATCGGAAGTGCGCTGTTACAGATTGATGACCAAAATGTAGAGAGGCCCGTTGCATACGCAAGCAGAAAATTGCTTGATAGAGAACAAAAAATGAGTACGATTGAGAGAGAACTCCTTTCAATAGTATGGTCTTTAAATCACTTTCAACAATACACATTTGGAAACAAAATATATATCTACACAGATCATAACTGTCTAAGATGGTTGGACACCATGGCAAATACAAATCCTAGACTAACAAGATGGCAACTAGCAATAAGCCGTTATGATATAGAAATTAACTACATCCCAGGAAGCAAAATGGATTAGCAGACAGTTTGAGCTGTGCTTATTCAGAGCTATAAAGGCTTGTCTCTGTTATACAGAAATTAACCGCTACATACATATGAAAAGACTGTATTAAACTGTTTAGTTCAGCTATAGTGCTAGAAATCTGGATTTTCCAAAGAAATCAGCTTGTACACAATTTATTATTGTCTGTTAAAACATACTAATAAAATTTGCATATGACTGTTACTGTTCAATGTGATTAACAACTCGCATTGATGTTTTTTTTTTTTTTTTTTGTTAAATATGTATTTGCTTTATAGAGTGTGCAATTTTACGTTTACTGTAATACTAGTTTAGATAAATGCCTGTATGGTTGCTATACAAGTTGTTTGCATTATATGCTGTAGATTCACAGTAGGATGAAGTTTGAATTTCACTCTTGTACATCTCTTCCGAGGAGAAATGACGTCGCAATGAATTCTTACGAGACGAAGGTCAAAAAAAAATAATAATACGAAAAGCACCACCATCTCCATCATGAAAAGCCAAACCTACAGCCAGCAGCTTTGAAGGCGAATGGTGTTATGACATTTAGGCGACGTACTTTTCTAGTGCATTTCTCCCGGAAAAGATTAATAATAGTTTTAACATAAAATGTAACTTTATGATTAGATATATATGACATAATAACTGTATAAAACCTTATAGCATATATTATGATAGCTGTCTGTTAGAAACACGATGAATATAGAAAGAGGACAAGTAGAGTTTGAAGCTATCTGCGAATCAGAAGAAGCCGATGCAAAAGAGGCGGAGCCTGATTGACAGATAGCTAAGATAGATAAAGTAAGGAAGGAGAGTGATTCGTCACTCTAGCTTGTAGAACGCCGGTAAGCAAGAACTATACATTTGAACGGCGGAGCAGAGTCACGGAAGAAATAAAGGTTAATATCAGAAAGATAGGCTAACGTGAAATTTGTGATTGAACTGTTTTGAGAAGAGACGATTTGTTAACATCTAGTTTGGAATATTCATGTACGATCTGTTTCGTTAATATTAAACCTTTAAAACCCAGTTGGACGATGTTGTCGGCGAAATAACGAAACCCATCGCGAGCCCCCGAAGAGCGCGAAGGCAAAGACCGCCGACCACGAAACGTAACACCGCTACCACCATGACGTTGGAAAAGAATAACAACAAACATCTTTTCCACATTACAGGTATAAATTTATGGCCTACCTTGAATATCAGAGTCATGACCAAAGATGTAGATGGGTAGGATATAAATTTATGACCTAGGATATAAATTTATGACCTACCTAACATTTCAGTCTCGGCCAAAGTAAGGCTATATGTGTAGATGGGTAGGATATAATGTTATGACCTACCTCAAACTTGTTTCTTGATAAATTTATGACCTAAGATATAAATTTATGACCTCCCGTAAATTTTCCTGCCATCATCTATAATTTCAACAATTTCCCAGGGGTTACATCCCCGGGTCTCATAAATAATGAGAGGGGAAGGGATAAAGGTGGAAAGCGATAAATTCTTCTTAAAAAGGTCCCTGCTACTTTATGTCATGCCATTGCGATTGGGTACAAAAAGCGGCACTTTGAAGGGTTTATTTTGGGTCTGTAAAATACTTAATAAAACTCATGGGCGTTTCAAATGTTAAAATAATTTTCTGATGGTTAAACTCCGGACACCCAGACCCAGTTTCTAATTTGCTGTTCCAGACCCCGTTGACTCCAGTTGAGTTAGGGTTAAATTCCTAAGTTCCTAAGTTCCCAATTTCCTAAGCTTCTAAGTTCCTTAGTAGTGCTAAAAAATGTGCTATTAGTAGTGATCCGTGCTTAGTGGATGACCCTCTGTTAGAGTCTGTTGAATTTCATCAGAATATCGGGATTGAAGATACTGTTTGCCAATAGGCCTAATCGCCGCAGTGTGTGGATGGATCTCCGCAGTGCGGAAATGGCTATCCGCAGTGAGAGGATGGCTATGGCGCCGTACGGTTTAACGTAGTAGTAGTAGTAGTAGTAGTTGTAGTAGTAGTAGTAGTTGTTGTAATAGTAGTATTAGTAGTGCTAGAAAATGTGCTATTAGTAGTGATCCGTGCTTAGGGCGCAGTGCTCTTTTTTTAAAGCGCAGTGCGCTTTTTTTAGCAGTGCTCCATGCTGCCCTAGGCGACTTTCAAACCGAATTATTATTAATACTACTACTATTATTATTATTATTAGTAGTAGTAGTAGTATTAGTAGCACCAGCAGCAGTAGTAGTAACAGTAGTAGTAGTAGTTGTTGTAATAGTAGTGCTAGAAAAAGTCGTAGTAGTGGTGATCCATGCTTGTCGCAGTGCTCTTTTTTCAAGGCGCAGTGCGCTTTTTTTAAACAGTTCTCCATGCTGCCCTAAACCTTTGAGATGGGGACACAAGAAAATGTGGATTGAATTCGTTTCATTACTCTTCTATAGCCTACTATAGCAATAGTACTACTAAAGCGTCAATGTGGATGACCCCTCTGTTAGAGTCTGTTGAATTTCATCAGAATATCGGGATTGAAGATACTGTTTGTCTATAGGCCTAATCGCCGCAGTGCGGAAATGGCTATCCACAGTGAGAGTATGGCTATGGCGCCGTACGGTTTAACGTAGTAGTAGTAGTAGTAGTTGTAGTAGTAGTTGTTGTTGTTGTTGTTGTAATAGTAGTATTAGTAGTGCTAGAAAATGTGCTATTAGTAGTGATCCGTGCTTGGGGTGCAGTGCTCTTTTTTTAAAGCGCAGTGCGCTTTTTTTAGCAGTGCTCCATGCTGCCCCCGGCGACTTTCAAACCGAATTATTATTATTATTATTATTATTATTATTATTATTAGTAGTAGTAGTAGTAGTAGTAGTAGTAGTAGCAGCAGCAGTAGTAGTAGTAGTAGTAGTAGTTGTTGTAATAGTAGTGCTAGAAAAAGTCGTAGTAGTAGTGATCCATGCTTAAGTCGCAGTGCTCTTTTTTCAAGGCGCAGTGTGCTTTTTTTAAACAGTTCTCCATGCTGCCCTTAACCTATGAGATGGGGACACAAGAAAATGTGGATTGAATTTGTTTCATTACTCTTCTATAGCCTACTATAGGAATAGTACTTCTAAGGCGTCAATGTGGATGACCCCTCTGTTAGAGTCTGTTGAATTTCATCAGAATATCGGGATTGAAGATACTGTTTGCCTATAGGCCTAACCGCCGCAGTGCGGAAATGGCTATCCGCAGTGACAGTATGGCTATGGCGCCGTACGGTTTAACGCCATGGAGTAGTAGTAGTAGTAGTAGTAGTAGTTGTAGTAGTAGTAGTAATAGTTGTTGTTGTAATAGTAGTATTAGTAGTGCTAAAAAAAGTGCTATTAGTAGTGATCCGTGCTTAGGGGGCAGTGCTCTTTTTTAAAGGCGCAGTGGTTTTTTTTAGCAGTGCGCCATGCTGCCCTAGGCGACTTTCAAACTGAATTATTATTAATACTATTATTATTATTATTATTGTTAGTAGTAGTAGTAGTAGCAGCAGCAGCAGCAGTAGTAGCAGTAGTAGTAGTTGTTGTTGTAATAGTAGTGCTAGAAAAAGTCGTAGTAGTAGTGATCCATGCTTAAGTCGCAGAGCTCTTTTTTCAAGGCGGAGTGTGCTTTTTTTAAACAGTTCTCAATGCTGCCCTTAGTACTTCTAAGGGGTCAATGTGGATGACCCCTCTGTTAGAGTCTGTTGAATTTCATCAGAATATCGGGATTGAAGATACTGTTTGCCAATAGGCCTAACCGCCGCAGTGTGTGGATGGATCTCCGCAGTGCGGAAATGGCTATCCGTACGGTTTTAACGACATGGAGTAGTAGTATTAGTAGTTGTAGCAGTAGTAGTAGCAGTTGTTGTTGTTGTAACAGTAGTATTATTAGTGCTAGAAAATGTGCTATTAGTAGTGATCCGTGCTTAGGACGCCGTGCTCTTTTTTAAAGCGCAGTGTGCTTTTTTTAGCAGTGCTCCATGCTGCCTAGGCGACATTCAAACCAAATTATTATTAATACTATTATTATTTTTATTTTATTATTATTATTATTATTATTATTATTATTATTATTAGTAGTAGTAGTAGTAGTAGTAGAAGTAGTAGTAGTAATAGTAGTGCTAGAAAAAGTCGTAGTAGTAGTGATCCATGCTTAAGTCGCAGTGCTCTTTTTTCAAGGCGCAGTGCGCTTTTTATAAACAGTTCTCCATGCTGCCCTTAACCTATGAGATGGGGACACAAGAAAATGTGGATTGAATTCGTTTCATTACTCTTCTATAGCCTACTATAGCAATAGTACTACTAAAGCGTCAATGTGGATGACCCCTCTGTTTGCCTATAGGCCTAAGCGCCGCAGTGTGTGGATGGCTCTCCGCAGTGCGGAAAAGGCTATCCGCAGTGACAGGATGGCTATGGCGCAGTACGGACCGGGCTTCCTAATATGGCTGGGACCGGTCGTTGGATTTGCGCAAAACCGTTGATAAATTTTAGGAGGTACGACCGTACGAAGTAGGTGGCGTAATGGAATAGAATAAAACGTGAATGTGCAAAGAACTCCTCGAGTCCCCTTTGACAAGCTCTTTTGCTCTAGGGATACTTATTAACCCGAAATTATTGTCGATAATTATAACCTGGCTGGGCCACTGCATCCAGTCATCCAGTACTGTCTAGCTAATGCAAAGATTTGTCGATAGGTAGTCATAACAACGGACTTTAGAAAAACCTCTGAGGCATGCACATTCAACTAGAATGGAGAGCAAGAGGGATTTAATAGATAGGTCAAAAGATTCCACTTAAAGTCAAGGCTAGATAACCATAGGCATATATATATATATATATATATATATATATATATATATTAAGGTTTTGCAAAAAACAAAAAATTTCTGATTTTCAAAAACTTTCAAAACTTTTCAGATGACACTTTTTACATATGAAACAGATATGAATATGAAATTTTTTAAAGTTACAAAAAGTTCATAATTTATTTTCTGGTCTTAGTTTTTAGTAACTAGGCCTATAGTAATTTTCGTTAACACTTTACGTTAAAATGCCTTAATGCCCCATAGAATAGAGACACAACAATAACAAATAGAAAATAATATAATGTTGGGAATGCATTTCGTTATCAATGCAATGATGCCATCTTTATTGCCAGTATTGCCAGGCTCTGTATCTTAACATAACACTGCACACAGTGCACAATCGGTTCCAGGTTCGTCATTGTGCTCAACGAAACCTCTGGTTGAGTGTCATGGAAGAGCCGTTTTAAATGCAGAAGGCGATGGCCTATGTTTACACTAGCGATTGATATCGATGTAGTGAAGAATGCTAAAGACATTGGCTCAATATAGTGCTTGAAATCGATCTCTAGCAGGACGAAATAAGTTTCAAAACTGCCGTTGAATTTTCACAAATCCTATATATTATTAGCATTATGGAATAACGAGGGTTGTCATGGATGAGTCGTATTAAATGCAGAAGGTGATGGCCCATGCTTGCAATAGCGATTGATATCAATGTAGTAATGGATGCTAAAGATAGTGGCTGAATATGGTGCTTGAATTCGATCTATAACAGGACGAAATAACTTTCAAATGTGCGGTTGATTTCCACATATACTGTGCATTAATTATTAGCATTATGGAACAACGGCGGTTGTCATGCTGGAGGGGCTCTAAATACATAAGGCGATGGCCTATGTTTACAATAGCGATTGATATCGATGTAGTGAAGAATGCTAAAGACAATGGCTCAATATAGTGCTTGAAATCGATCTGTAGCTATATAGAGGGTTTATAGGGCCTTGATATCGAAAAAATCTAATCGATTTGAAGAAATTTTCCGATAAAATCCACATTTTCCTCTTGTTCCTTCTTCACTGCTTTTACCTTTGCAAGAATAATCAATAATATCTTTCTCAATTTCGATCTACAGCGTTCGAAATAAGAGCACCTACAGCCACTTCATACAGCACACTAATGCCATTGACTGTACGGGAACGAGGACATCAACTAAATGAAAGTCCTGCCGAATATCTTGTGGAATGGCTAGTAGAGCGATAGGGGGGAAGAGTCGTGTATTAAGATATATGGTTCACTATACAACAGGTCTTATAGACATCAAAACCAAGTTTTATAATTAATTCGCTCTGTTAGAGAAGCCTATTGAAGGTCTGTTGAATAGAAGGTATATAGGCCCCAGATATGTAAAAATCTAATCGATTTGAAGACATTCTCCGACAAAATCCACATTTTCCTCTTGTTCCTTCTTCACTGCTTTTACCTTTGCAAGAATAATCAATAATATCTTTCTCAATTTCGCTCTATCAAGTTCGAAATAGAGCACTAACAGCCATGGGTGCTGATCACTCAAGACTGCACTAACTGCACCAACAAAACTTTTGAGCCCGCAACACCATATGGGCTTGAATTCATTTGGATGGGCTAGCTTCATGTTTGGAGGGGCTCAAGCCCCCCAAGCCTATGTCTAGCTACGTCCTTGGGCCTATGTTTACAATAGCGATTGATATCGATGTAGTGAAGAATGCTAAAGACAATGGCTCAATATAGTGCTTGAAATCGATCTCTAGCAGGACGAAATAAGTTTCAAAACTGCCGTTGAATTTTCACAAATCCTATGTATTATTAGCATTATGGAATAACGAGGGTTGTCATGGATGAGTCGTATTAAATGCAGAAGGTGATGGCCCATGTTTGCAATAGCGATTGATATCAATGTAGTAATGGATGATAAAGATAGTGGCTGAATATGGTGCTTGAATTCGATCTATAACAGGACGAAATAACTTTCAAATGTGCGGTTGATTTCACATATACTGTGCATTAATTATTAGCATTATGGAACAACGGCGGTTGTCATGCTGGAGGGGCTCTAAATACATAAGGCGATGGTCTATGTTTACAATAGCGATTGATATCGATGTAGTGAAGAATGCTAAAGACAATGGCTCAATATAGTGCTTGAAATCGATCTGTAGCTATATAGAGGGTTTATAGGGCCTTGATATCGAAAAATCTAATCGATTTGAAGAAATTTTCCGATAAAATCCACATTTTCCTCTTGTTCCTTCTTCACTGCTTTTACCTTTGCAAGAATAATCAATAATATCTTTCTCAATTTCGATCTACAGCTTTCGAAATAAGAGCACCTACAGCCACTTCATACAGCACACTAATGCCATTGACTGTACGGGAACGAGGGACATCAACTAAATGAAAGTCCTGCCGAATATCTTGTGGAATGGCTAGTAGAGCGATAGGGGGGAAGAGTCGTGTATTAAGATATATGGTTCACTATACAACAGGTCTTATAGACATCAAAACCAAGTTTTATAATTAATTCGCTCTGTTAGAGAAGCCTATTGAAGGTCTGTTGAATAGAAGGTATATAGGCCCTAGATGTGTAAAAATCTAATCGATTTGAAGAAATTCTCCGACAAAATCCACATTTTCCTCTTGTTCCTTCATCACTGCTTTTACCTTTGCAAGAATAATCAATAATATCTTTCTCAATTTCGATCTACAGCGTTCGAAATAAGAGCACCTACAGCCACTTCATACAGCACACTAATGCCATTGACTGTACGGGAACGAGGGACATCAACTAAATGAAAGTCCTGCCGAATATCTTGTGGAATGGCTAGTAGAGCGATAGGGGGGAAGAGTCGTGTATTAATAGATCTGGTTCATTATACAACAGGTCTTATAGACATCAAAACCAAGGTTTATAATTAATTCGCTCTGTTAGAGAAGCCTATTGAAGGTCTGTTGAATAGAAGGTATATAGGCCCTAGATATGTAAAAATGTAATCGATTTGAAGAAATTCTCCGACAAAATCCACATTTTCCTCTTGTTCCTTCTTAACTGCTTTTACCTTTGCAAGAATAATCAATAATATCTTTCTCAATTTCGCTCTATCAAGTTCGAAATAGAGCACTAACAGCCATGGGTGCTGATCACTCAAGACTGCACTAACTGCACCAACAAAACTTTTGAGCCCGCAACACCATATGGGCTTGAATTCATTTGGGTGGGCTAGCTTCATGTTTGGAGGGGCTCAAGCCCCCCCTTCCAAGCCTATGCCTAGCTACGTCCTTGGGCCTATGTTTACAATAGCGATTGATATCGATGTAGTGAAGAATGCTAAAGACAATGGCTCAATATAGTGCTTGAAATCGATCTCTAGCAGGACGAAATAAGTTTCAAAACTGCCGTTGAATTTTCACAAATCCTATATATTATTAGCATTATGGAATAACGAGGGTTGTCATGGATGAGTCGTATTAAATGCAGAAGGTGATGGCCCATGCTTGCAATAGCGATTGATATCAATGTAGTAATGGATGCTAAAGATAGTGGCTGAATATGGTGCTTGAATTCGATCTATAACAGGACGAAATAACTTTCAAATGTGCGGTTGATTTCCACATATACTGTGCATTAATTATTAGCATTATGGAACAACGGCGGTTGTCATGCTGGAGGGGCTCTAAATACATAAGGCGATGGCCTATGTTTACAATAGCGATTGATATCGATGTAGTGAAGAATGCTAAAGACAATGGCTCAATATAGTGCTTGAAATCGATCTCTAGCAGGACGAAATAAGTTTCAAAACTGCCGTTGAATTTTCACAAATCCTATATATTATTAGCATTATGGAATAACGAGGGTTGTCATGGATGAGTCGTATTAAATGCAGAAGGTGATGGCCCATGCTTGCAATAGCGATTGATATCAATGTAGTAATGGATGCTAAAGATAGTGGCTGAATATGGTGCTTGAATTCGATCTATAACAGGACGAAATAACTTTCAAATGTGCGGTTGATTTCCACATATACTGTGCATTAATTATTAGCATTATGGAACAACGGCGGTTGTCATGCTGGAGGGGCTCTAAATACATAAGGCGATGGCCTATGTTTACAATAGCGATTGATATCGATGTAGTGAAGAATGCTAAAGACAATGGCTCAATATAGTGCTTGAAATCGATCTGTAGCTATATAGAGGGTTTATAGGGCCTTGATATCGAAAAATCTAATCGATTTGAAGAAATTTTCCCATAAAATCCACATTTTCCTCTTGTTCCTTCTTCACTGCTTTTACCTTTGCAAGAATAATCAATAATATCTTTCTCAATTTCGATCTACAGCGTTCGAAATAAGAGCACCTACAGCCACTTCATACAGCACACTAATGCCATTGACTGTACGGGAACGAGGGACATCAACTAAATGAAAGTCCTGCCGAATATCTTGTGGAATGGCTAGTAGAGCGATAGGGGGGAAGAGTCGTGTATTAAGATATATGGTTCACTATACAACAGGTCTTATAGACATCAAAACCAAGTTTTATAATTAATTCGCTCTGTTAGAGAAGCCTATTGAAGGTCTGTTGAATAGAAGGTATATAGGCCCTAGATATGTAAAAATCTAATCGATTTGAAGAAATTCTCCGACAAAATCCACATTTTCATCTTGTTCATTCTTCACTGCTTTTACCTTTGCAAGAATAATCAATAATATCTTTCTCAATTCGCTCTATCAAGTTCGAAATAGAGCACTAACAGCCATGGGTGCTGATCACTCAAGACTGCACTAACTGCACCAACAAAACTTTTGAGCCCGCAACACCATATGGGCTTGAATTCATTTGGATGGGCTAGCTTCATGTTTGGAGGGGCTCAAGCCCCCCAAGCCTATGTCTAGCTACGTCCTTGGGCCTATGTTTACAATAGCGATTGATATCGATGTAGTGAAGAATGCTAAAGACAATGGCTCAATATAGTGCTTGAAATCGATCTCTAGCAGGACGAAATGTTTCAAAACTGCCGTTGAATTTTCACAAATCCTATGTATTATTAGCATTATGGAATAACGAGGGTTGTCATATATGAGTCGTATTAAATGCAGAAGGTGATGGCCCATGTTTGCAATAGCGATTGATATCAATGTAGTAATGGATGATAAAGATAGTGGCTGAATATGGTGCATGAATTCGATCTATAACAGGACGAAATAACTTTCAAATGTGCGGTTGATTTCCACATATACTGTGCATTAATTATTAGCATTATGGAACAACGGCGGTTGTCATGCTGGAGGGGCTCTAAATACATAAGGCGATGGTCTATGTTTACAATAGCGATTGATATCAATGTATTGAAGAATGCTAAAGACAATGGCTCAATATAGTGCTTGAAATCGATCTCTAGCAGGACGAAATAAGTTTCAAAACTGCCGTTGAATTTTCACAAATCCTATATATTATTAGCATTATGGAATAACGAGGGTTGTCACGGATGAGTCGTATTAAATGCAGAAGGTGATGGCCCATGCTTGCAATAGCGATTGATATCAATGTAGTAATGGATGCTAAAGATAGTGGCTGAATATGGTGCTTGAATTCGATCTATAACAGGACGAAATAACTTTCAAATGTGCGGTTGATTTCCACATATACTGTGCATTAATTATTAGCATTATGGAACAACGGCGGTTGTCATGCTGGAGGGGCTCTAAATACATAAGGCGATGGTCTATGTTTACAATAGCGATTGATATCGATGTAGTGAAGAATGCTAAAGACAATGGCTCAATATAGTGCTTGAAATCGATCTGTAGCTATAGGGTCATTCCATGTCAACTCAACCAAAACGGGAATTCGTCCCCACCTTACCATCTCAGAATTGCATGAAATTTTCACCATATGTTTATATATCTATTTGATGGGAAAATACCAATTTTTACTGAAATATTCACTGTAGTTTGAAAGTTATGTGCCTTTTTGTAATAGTCCCGCAGAACGTCATATCGCGAATCTGACTGCAACGTGATGTTTACATGCTAATAATATTTGAACTATGAGGGTGCAAAAAGTGTTAAATATTTTTCTAATTTTTTTGTGACTTTGCATAGATCACATATCAAATAATAACTGATAAAAAAATTGTGATGGCCTTTTTGGTTTTAAGAACTTTATTAAGTGTCGAAAATAGTCGTTTTTTCTACTCGCCGTGCACTGACACGAGATATAGGCCTAATATTTTTGTGGTCTATAGAACTTGTCATGCAAGAAACCAGCTCTCTTAAACCCCCTCTTATCTCTCGTTCGATTTTTTAGATATTTAACAAAGAACAGATTGCTGAAAGACTTTGTAGGCCTATAGTGTCGTTTCAAATGGATCACCATTTTTCGTGGCATTTCGAATGCTCTAGAATAAAATTGAGGCAGAATATATTGACAATTCTAGTACGGTTTGACTCAGCTAAGCTGGGGATACACGAAAATGTGGTTTTAATTTGTTTCATCACTCTTCTGACTTTTGCATAGCAGCCCACTGTAGCACTAATATATGCAATTTCCGATGTCAAAGAGGACATTAATTATATAATATTTTTGTGGTCTATAGAACTTGTCATACAAGAAACCAGCTCTCTTAAACCCCTTCTTATCTCTCGTTCGATTTTTTAGACATTTAACAAAGAACAGATTGCTGAAAGACTTTGTAGGCCTATAGTGTTGTTTCAAATGGATCACCATTTTTCGGGGCATTTCGAATGCTCTAGAATAAAATTGAGGCAGAATAAATTGACAATTCTAGTACGGTTTGACTCAGCTAGGCTGGGGATACTCCAAAATATGGTTTTAATTTGTTTCATCACTCTTCTGACTTTTGCATATCAGCCTACTGTAGCACTAATATATGCATTGTCCGATGTCAAAGAGGACATTAATTATATAATATTTTTGTGGTCTATAGAACTTGTCATACAAGAAACCAGCTCTCTTAAACCCCTTCTTATCTATCATTCGATTTTTTAGACATTTAAGAAAGAACAGATTGCTGAAAGACTTTGTAGGCCTATAGTGTCGTTTCAAATGGATCACCATTTCTCGGGGCATTTCGAATGCTCTAGAAAAAAATTGAGACAGAATATATTGACAATTCTAGTACGGTTTGACTGAGCTAAGCTGGGGATACACGAAAATGTGGTTTTAATTTGTTTCATCACTCTTCTGACTTCTGCATAGCAGCCCACTGTAGCACTAAGATTTGCATTGTCCAATGTCAAAGAGGACAATAATTATATAATATTTTTGTGGTCTATAGAACTAGTCATACAAGAAACCAGCTCTCTTAAAGCCCTTCTTATCTCTCGTTCGATTTTTTAGACATTTAACAAAGAACAGATTGCTGAAAGACTTTGTAGGCCTATAGTGTCGTTTCAAATGGATCACCATTTTTCGGGACATTTCGAATGCCCTAGAAAAAAATTGAGACAGAATATATTGACAATTCTAGTACGGTTTGACTCAGCTAAGCTGGGGATACACGAAAATGTGGTTTTAATTTGTTTCATCACTCTTCTGACTTTTGCATATCAGCCTACTTAGCACTAATATATGCAATGTCCTATGTCAAAGAGGACATTAATTATATAATATTTTTGTGGTCTATAGAACTTGTCATACAAGAAACCAGCTCTCTTAAAGCCCTTCTTATCTCTCGTTCGAATTCTTAGACATTTGACACAGAACAGATTTCTGAAAGACTTTGTATAGTGTTGTTTCATTTTCGTGGCATTTCGAATGCTCTAGAAAAAAATTGAGACAGAATATATTGACAATTCTAGTACGGTTTGACTCAGCTAAGCTGGGGATACACGAAAATGTGGTTTTAATTTGTTTCATCACTCTTCTGACATTTGCATATCAGCCTACTGTAGCACTAATATATGCATTGTCCAATGACAAACAGGTTATCAATTATATAATATGTTTGTGGTCTATAGAACTTGTCATACAAGAAACCAGCTCTCTTAAACCCCTTCTTATCTCTCGTTCGATTTTTTAGACATTTAACAAAGAACAGATTGCTGAAAGACTTTGTAGGCCTATAGTGTCGTTTCAAATGGATCACCATTTTTTAGGGGTATTTCGAATGCTCTAGAAAAAAATTGAGGCAGAATATATTGACAATTCTAGTATGGTTTGACTCAGCTAGGCTGGGGATACACGAAAATGTGGCTTTAATTTGTTTCATCACTCTTCTGACTTTTGCATATCAGCCTTCTGTAGCACTAATAGTCTAATATATGCATTGTCCAATGTAAAAAAACAGATTATCAATTATATAATATTTTTGTGGTCTATAAAACTTGTCATACAAGAAGCCAGATCTCTTAAACCCCTTCTTATCTCTCGTTCGATTTTTTAGACATTTGACAGAGAGCAGATTTCTGAAAGACTTTGTATAGTGTTGTTTCATTTTCGTGGCATTTCGAAAGCTCTAGAAAAAAATTGAGGCAGAACATATTGACAATTCTAGTACGGTTTGACTCAGCTAAGCTGGGGATACACGAAAATGTGGTTTTAATTTGTTTCATCACTCTTCTGACTTTTGCATAGCAGCCCACTGTAGCACTAATACAAGCATTTTCCGATGTCAAAGAGGACATTAATTATATAATATTTTTGTGGTCTATAGAACTTGTCATACAAGAAACCAGCTCTCTTAAACCCCTTCTTATCTCTCGTTCGATTTTTTAGACATTTAACAAAGAACAGAATGCTGAAAGACTTTGTAGGCCTATAGTGTCGTTTCAAATGGATCACCATTTTTTAGGGGTATTTCGAATGCTCTAGAAAAAAATTGAGGCAGAATATATTGACAATTCTAGTACGGTTTGACTCAGCTAAGCTGGGGATACACGAAAATGTGGTTTTAATTTGTTTCATCACTCTTCTGACTTTTGCATATCAGCCTACTGTAGCACTAATATATGCGTTGTCCAATGTCAAAGAGGACATTAATTATATAATATTTTTGTGGTCTATAGAACTTGTCATACAAGAAACCAGCTCTCTTAAAGCCCTTCTTATCTCTCGTTCGATTTTTTAGACATTTGACAGAGAGCAGATTTCTGAAAGACTTTGTATAGTGTTGTTTCATTTTCGTGGCATTTCGAAAGCTCTAGAAAAAAATTGAGACAGAACATATTGACAATTCTAGTACGGTTTGACTCAGCTAAGCTGGGGATACACGAAAATGTGGTTTTAATTTGTTTCATCACTCTTCTGACTTTTGCATAGCAGCCCACTGTAGCACTAATATATGCATTGTCCGATGTCAAAGAGGACATTAATTATATAATATTTTTGTGGTCTATAGAACTTGTCATACAAGAAACCAGCTCTCTTAAACCCCTTCTTATCTCTCGTTCGATTTTTTAGACATTTAACAAAGAACAGATTGCTGAAAGACTTTGTAGGCCTATAGTGTCGTTTCAAATGGATCACCATTTCTCGGGGCATTTCGAATGCTCTAGAAAAAAATTGAGACAGAATATATTGACAATTCTAGTACGGTTTGACTCAGCTAAGCTGGGGATACACGAAAATGTGGTTTTAATTTGTTTCATCACTCTTCTGACTTTTGCATATCAGCCTACTGTAGCACTAATATATGCAATGTCCTATGTCAAAGAGGACATTAATTATATAATATTTTTGTGGTCTATAGAACTTGTCATACAAGAAACCAGCTCTCTTAAAGCCCTTCTTATCTCGTTCGATTTTTAGACATTTGACAAAGAACAGATTTCTGAAAGACTTTGTATAGTGTTGTTTCATTTTCGTTTTTCGCATTTCAAATGCTCTAGAAAAAAATTGAGACAGAATATATTGACAATTCTAGTACGGTTTGACTCAGCTAAGCTGGGGATACACGAAAATGTGGTTTTAATTTGTTTCATCACTCTTCTGACTTTTGCATATCAGCCTACTGTAGCACTAATATATGCAATGTCCTATGTCAAAGAGGACATTAATTATATAATATTTTTGTGGTCTATAGAACTTGTCATACAAGAAACCAGCTCTCTTAAAGCCCTTCTTATCTCTCATTCGAATTCTTAGACATTTGACACAGAACAGATTTCTGAAAGACTTTGTATAGTGTTGTTTCATTTTCGTGGCATTTCGAAAGCTCTAGAAAAAAATTGAGACAGAATATATTGACAATTCTAGTACGGTTTGACTCAGCTAAGCTGGGGATACACGAAAATGTGGTTTTAATTTGTTTCATCACTCTTCTGACTTTTGCATATCAGCCTACTGTAGCACTAATATATGCATTGTCCAATGACAAACAGGTTATCAATTATATAATATGTTTGTGGTCTATAGAACTTGTCATACAAGAAACCAGCTCTCTTAAACCCCTTCTTATCTCTCGTTCGATTTTTTAGACATTTAACAAAGAACAGATTGCTGAAAGACTTTGTAGGCCTATAGTGTCGTTTCAAATGGATCACCATTTTTTAGGGGTATTTCGAATGCTCTAGAAAAAAATTGAAACAGAATATATTGACAATTCTAGTATGGTTTGACTCAGCTAGGCTGGGGATACACGAAAATGTGGCTTTCATTTGTTTCATCACTCTTCTGACTTGCATATCAGCCTTCTGTAGCACTAATAGTCTAATATATGCATTGTCCAATGTAAAAAAACAGATTATCAATTATATAATATTTTTGTGGTCTATAGAACTTGTCATACAAGAAACCAGATCTCTTAAACCCCTTCTTATCTCTCGTTCGATTTTTTAGACATTTGACAGAGAGCAGATTTCTGAAAGACTTTGTATAGTGTTGTTTCATTTTTCGTGGCATTTCGAAAGCTCTAGAAAAAAATTGAGGCAGAATATATTGACAATTCTAGTACGGTTTGACTCAGCTAAGCTGGGGATACACGAAAATGTGGTTTTAATTTGTTTCATCACTCTTCTGACTTTTGCATAGCAGCCCACTGTAGCACTAATATATGCATTTTCCGATGTCAAAGAGGACATTAATTATATAATATTTTTTGTGGTCTATAGAACTTGTCATACAAGAAACCAGCTCTCTTAAACCCCTTCTTATCTCTCGTTCGATTTTTTAGACATTTAACAAAGAACAGATTGCTGAAAGACTTTGTAGGCCTATAGTGTCGTTTCAAATGGATCACCATTTTGTAGGGGTATTTCGAATGCTCTAGAAAAAAATTGAGGCAGAATATATTGACAATTCTAGTACGGTTTGACTCAGCTAAGCTGGGGATACACGAAAATATGGTTTTAATTTGTTTCATCACTCTTCTGACTTTTGCATATCAGCCTACTGTAGCACTAATATATGCGTTGTCCAATGTCAAAGAGGACATTAATTATATAATATTTTTGTGGTCTATAGAACTTGTCATACAAGAAACCAGCTCTCTTAAAGCCCTTCTTATCTCTCGTTCGATTTTTTAGACATTTGACAGAGAGCAGATTTCTGAAAGACTTTGTATAGTGTTGTTTCATTTTCGTGGCATTTCGAAAGCTCTAGAAAAAAATTGAGACAGAACATATTGACAATTCTAGTACGGTTTGACTCAGCTAAGCTGGGGATACACGAAAATGTGGTTTTAATTTGTTTCATCACTCTTCTGACTTTTGCATAGCAGCCCACTGTAGCACTAATATAAGCATTTTCCAATGTCAAAGAGGACATTAATTATATAATATTTTTGTGGTCTATAGAACTTGTCATACAAGAAACCAGCTCTCTTAAACCCCTTCTTATCTCTCGTTCGATTTTTTAGACATTTAACAAAGAACAGATTGCTGAAAGACTTTGTAGGCCTATAGTGTCGTTTCAAATGGATCACCATTTTTAGGGGTATTTCGAATGCTCTAGAAAAAAATTGAGGCAGAATATATTGACAATTCTAGTACGGTTTGACTCAGCTAAGCTGGGGATACACGAAAATGTGGTTTTAATTTGTTTCATCACTCTTCTGACTTTTGCATATCAGCCTACTGTAGCACTAATATATGCATTGTCCAATGTCAAAGAGGACATTAATTATATAATATTTTTGTGGTCTATAGAACTTGTCATACAAGAAACCAGCTCTCTTAAACCCCTTCTTATCTCTCGTTCGATTTTTTAGACATTTAACAAAGAACAGATTGCTGAAAGACTTTGTAGGCCTATAGTGTTGTTTCAAATGGATCACCATTTTTCGGGGCATTTCGAATGCTCTAGAATAAAATTGAGGCAGAATATATTGACAATTCTAGTACGGTTTGACTCAGCTAAGCTGGGGATACACGAAAATGTGGTTTTAATTTGTTTCATCACTCTTCTGACTTTTGCATATCAGCCTACTGTAGCACTAATATATGCAATGTCCAATGACAAACAGGTTATCAATTATATAATATTTTTGTGGTCTATAGAACTTGTCATACAAGAAACCAGCTCTCTTAAAGCCCTTCTTATCTCTCGTTCGATTTTTAGACATTTGACAGAGAACAGATTTCTGAAAGACTTTGTATAGTGTTGTTTCATTTTCAAATGGCATTTTTCGGCATTTCTAGAAAAAAAAATTGAGACAGAATATATTGACAATTCTAGTACGGTTTGACTCAGCTAAGCTGGGGATACACGAAAATGTGGTTTTAATTTGTTTCATCACTCTTCTGACATTTGCATATCAGCCTACTGTAGCACTAATATATGCATTGTCCAATGACAAACAGGTTATCAATTATATAATATGTTTGTGGTCTATAGAACTTCTCATACAAGAAACCAGCTCTCTTAAACCTCTTCTTATCTCTCGTTCGATTTTTTAGACATTTAACAAAGAACAGATTGCTGAAAGACTTTGTAGGCCTATAGTGTCGTTTCAAATGGATCACCATTTCTCGGGGCATTTCGAATGCTCTAGAAAAAAATTGAGACAGAATATATTGACAATTCTAGTACGGTTTGACTCAGCTAAGCTGGGGATACACGAAAATATGGTTTTAATTTGTTTCATCACTCTTCTGACTTTTGCATATCAGCCTACTGTAGCACTAATATATGCATTGTCCTATGTCAAAGAGGACATTAATTATATAATATTTTTGTGGTCTATAGAACTTGTCATACAAGAAACCAGCTCTCTTAAACCCCTTCTTATCTCTCGTTCGATTTTTTAGACATTTAACAAAGAACAGATTTCTGAAAGACTTTGTATAGTGTTGTTTCATTTTCGTGGCATTTCGAAAGCTCTAGAAAAAAATTGAGACAGAATATATTGAAAATTCTAGTACGGTTTGACTCAGCTAAGCTGGGGATACACGAAAATGTGGTTTTAATTTGTTTCATCACTCTTCTGACTTTTGCATATCAGCCTACTGTAGCACTAATATATGCATTGTCCAATGACAAACAGGTTATCAATTATATAATATTTTTGTGGTCTATAGAACTTGTCATACAAGAAACCAGCTCTCTTAAACCCCTTCTTATCTCTCGTTCGATTTTTTAGATATTTAATAAAAGAACAGATTGCTGAGAGACTTTGTAGGCCTATAGTGTCGTTTCAAATGGATCACCATTTTTCGGGGCATTTCGAATGCTCTAGAATAAAATTGAGGCAGAATATATTGACAATTCTAGTACGGTTTGACTCAGCTAAGCTGGGGATACACGAAAATATGGTTTTAATTTGTTTCATCACTCTTCTGACTTTTGCATATCAGCCTACTGTAACACTAATATATGCGTTGTCCAATGTCAAAGAGGACATTAATTATATAATATGTTTGTGGTCTATAGAACTTGTCATACAAGAAACCAGCTCTCTTAAAGCCCTTCTTATCTCTCGTTCGATTTTTTAGACATTTGACAGAGAGCAGATTTCTGAAAGACTTTGTATAGTGTTGTTTCATTTTCGTGGCATTTCGAAAGCTCTAGAAAAAAATTGAGACAGAACATATTGACAATTCTAGTACGGTTTGACTCAGCTAAGCTGGGGATACACAAAAATGTGGTTTTAATTTGTTTCATTACTCTTCTGACTTTTGCATAGCAGCCCACTGTAGCACTAATATATGCATTGTCCGATGTCAAAGAGGACATTAATTATATAATATTTTTGTGGTCTATAGAACTTGTCATACAAGAAACCAGCTCTCTTAAACCCCTTCTTATCTCTCGTTCGATTTTTTAGACATTTAACAAAGAACAGATTGCTGAAAGACTTTGTAGGCCTATAGTGTCGTTTCAAATGGATCACCATTTTTCGGGGCATTTCAAATGCTCTAGAATAAAATTGAGGCAGAATATATTGACAATTCTAGTACGGTTTGACTCAGCTAAGCTGGGGATACACGAAAATATGGTTTTAATTTGTTTCATCACTCTTCTGACTTTTGCATATCAGCCTACTGTAGCACTAATATATGCATTGTCCAATGACAAACAGGTTATCAATTATATAATATTTTTGTGGTCTATAGAACTTGTCATACAAGAAACTAGCTCTCTTAAAGCTTTTCTTACCTCTCGTTCAAATTTTTAGACATTTGACAGAGAACAGATTTCTGAAAGACTTTCTATAGTGTTGTTTCATTTTCGTGGCATTTCGAAAGCACTAGAAAAAAATTGAGACAGAATATATTGACAATTCTAGTACGTTTTGACTCAGCTAAGCTGGGGATACACGATAATGTGGTTTTAATTTGTTTCATCACTCTTCTGACTTTTGCATATCAGCCCACTGTAGCACTAATATATGCATTGTCCAATGTCAAAGAGGACATTATTTATATAATATTTTTGTAGTCTACAGAACTTGTCATACAAGAAACCAGCTCTCTTAAACCCCTTCTTATCTCTCGTTCGATTTTTTAGACATTTAACAAAGAACAGATTGCTGAAAGACTTTGTAGGCCTATAGTGTCGTTTCAAATGGATCACCATTTTTCGGGGCATTTCGAATGCTCTAGAATAAAATTGAGGCAGAATATATTGACAATTCTAGTACGGTTTGACTCAGCTAAGCTGGGGATACACGAAAATGTGGTTTTAATTTGTTTCATCACTCTTCTGACTTTTGTATATCAGCCTACTGTAGCACTAATATATGCATTGTCCAATGACAAACTGGTTATCAATTATATAGGCCTAAACTCATTAGCTTTTTGAGATATCTACTCATAATGTATTTACTTTATCAAAATCAGTTGGCTTTGACACCGAAAACATATTAACTAATTATCAAAGCATTTATAAGTAGTTTTTCTGAAGAAAACTCTGAAATTGGACCAGAACATGTTCCATTGCAGACCTGTCAAAATCGTAATGACAAGCACTGCTGCTACATGCTTTAGGTGCAGGCATAATAGTGATAATATGCTGAAATATCATAATTTGTAGGTATTGGCTCTGCTAATATTCCCATCATCTTTTTCAGTGTATGTGCTTGTTTCACCATATGCCGTGTAGTGTTGAATTGAGTGACAGTAACGTCAATTGTCCAGCTGTCAGGTACTAATGTTAGAATCTGGATCTTTTGTATTTTTGTTGCTTGTCTGAACTTTGCTTTCATCTCTGCTATCAGCTTGTCAAGATCTTTGCACTTCTCACAACGCTTCTCCAGTTGCTCAGTACAAATGACTAGTACGCAACCTTTGCTAGTTTAGCTGCTCTTTTGGTCAACATTATTGAAGCTTGCCTGACTTTTCACTTCAAATATGGAACTGCATCTCGTCGGCTGACTTTTTGCATCTTTAACGGAGAGCATCCTGCTCCAGTTAGGCTACTGCTCAAAGATTCTTCAAATATGACTAGAAAGATGCTCGCTTCGCTCGCGCTCGCTTCGCTCGCAGTGCAGGATAAATACTAATCCAATACCTATACCTAATACCCAATCATTGAATTCATGCTGAACTACATTTCAATGAAGTACATACGCCACCTAGTCAAGCTCTGCGCCACGTAATAATTAGGCCTATGTACGTTAAAATCACGCAACTGTGACCATTTGTGACGCTGTATACACGTATTTTTTGTGTACGTTAAAATTGCGCAACTTCCTCGAGCTACGCTCATCGACGCATCGCGACGTTGCACACATTATGACGTTGCAATGAACAATTGAACGTACACTTCGTCAAACGCTTCTTCGACTAAACCGTTTGGTTACCAATAGCAACGTCGTCTTCGAACATCGTCCACCAACGCATCGCGACGTAAGGACTAAACGGTCTAAACCGTCTACCAATAGTCAACCAATCAGAACGCTTGAAGGTAACAGACAGAGAGACAAACAGATAAGAATCTTAATATTATAGATGTCTGGTTCAGAATCCTCAGAAGAAGAATGTAGTTTCACAGATCCTGCAGTGTCGTCAGGCTGGCTGCTGAACATCGTTAAACGGCAAGATGTGCAAAGTTTTTGACCGGGTTTGATACCTATCTGTGTTGCCTGTCCAGAAGAAACTGGACCTGTCTTAACAGTTTTGCTGTGCCATTTTAATGGCTTACAACATTTCATCTGCAACAGTTCGTACTTTGTTAGAAATATTGGCTCATGATGCATACATACAGTCGGATTTTCAATGGTGTCCATCACTGCACCATTTTGCCACAGCAATAGTGCCTGGTTTTCAGATATACATTATACAGTCTCTTATAAACTTCAAACCAGTTAATTTTCCACTATGCACAGTTTTATTGCAGTTTGAGCCATCCATCAAAACTTGTCCAATACTGCAGGTCATTTCTGTAAAATCACGTCAAATTGCTTAAATTGATCATCAGGAACCAACTTTTTACATAGCTCAAATTTAAAGAGACAGAGGCTGAATAGTCAACCGTAATTAGCGATAATGTACACTTAAAACAAACATTTATTTTTGCTTTGAATTGCACCAATGTTTGCAGAAAACAAAATGACTGAATGTAGTATGCTACACTGCTAATTATTCGATTGCAAAAAATATGAAAACAAAATTCAATAATATAATTACCAGTATTTAAGGCATCATAGTTTAAATTTTATTTCAGATTTCTACACGATATATTTAATCACTAGCATAAAATTAAGTTTGTTGGTTATTAGTAATGATCTAAATACTTTAAGATTGAACCATTAGCTTCACCAAATGTTTAAAGAATCACTAAATCAGCAACGTTCGTCTTGCACGTATTTCGCGAGTAGCAAAAACGACTATTTTCGACACTTAATAAAGTTCTTAAAACCAAAAAGGCCATCACAATTTTTTTATCAGTTATTATTTGATATGTGATCTATGCAAAATCACAAAAAAATTAGAAAAATATTTAACACTTTTTTGCACACTGTGGTCCCGAAGTGGAGACAGTTGTCGAACTGCACCATCTTTGGAAGTCAGTATACAATGCATTTAAAGGAATAGACAGTTACAAATTTGTATGTGAAATAACTGTAATATGTAGAATAAACATTGTTTATATCAAAACAAAAAACAAAATACTTTTGGAGTTATAAAGCTTCAAAGTGGCAGATTTTTCTAAATTTCGATCTGAAAAGCCATCTTTGACACTTTCTAACTAAAACATTTGATGCACTATGTGTGACATTATTATAGGCTGAGAATCAGCATGAAAAACTGTACAAACACAACAAATTTCAGCCTCCTAGCCCTCATAGTTCAAATATTATTAGCATGTAAACATCACGTTGCAATCAGATTCGCGATATAACGTTCTGCGGGCCTATTACAAAAGGGCACATAACTTTCAAACTACAGTGAATATTTCAGTAAAAATTGGTATTTTCCCATCAAATAGATATATAAACATATGGTGAAAATTTCATGCATTTCTGAGATGGTGAGGTGGGGACCATTGGTTGAGTTGACACGGAATGACCCTATATAGAGGGTTTATAGAGCCTTGATATCGAAAAATCTAATCGATTTGAAGAAATTTTCCGATAAAATCCACATTTTCCTCTTGTTCCTTCTTCACTGCTTTTACCTTTGCAAGAATAATCAATAATATCTTTCTCAATTTCGATCTACAGTGTTCGAAATAAGAGCACCTACAGCCACTTCATACAGCACACTAATGCCATTGACTGTACGGGAACGAGGGACATCAACTAAATGAAAGTCCTGCCGAATATCTTGTGGAATGGCTAGTAGAGCGATAGGGGGAAGAGTCGTGTATTAAGATATATGGTTCACTATACAACAGGTCTTATAGACATCAAAACCAAGTTTTATAATTAATTCGCTCTGTTAGAGAAGCCTATTGAAGGTCTGTTGAATAGAAGGTACATAGGCCCTAGATGTGTAAAAATCTAATCGATTTGAAGAAATTCTCCGACAAAATCCACATTTTCCTCTTGTTCCTTCTTCACTGCTTTTACCTTTGCAAGAATAATCAATAATATCTTTCTCAATTTCGCTCTATCAAGTTCGAAATAGAGCACTAACAGCCATGGGTGCTGATCACTCAAGACTGCACTAACTGCACCAACAAAACTTTTGAGCCCGCAACACCATATGGGCTTGAATTCATTTGGGTGGGCTAGCTGACATGTTTGGAGGGGCTCAAGCTCCCCCAAGCCTATGCCTAGCTACTTTCTTGGGCCTATGTTTACAATAGCGATTGATATCGATGTAGTGAAGAATGCTAAAGACATTGGCTCAATATAGTGCTTGAAATCGATCTCTAGCAGGACGAAATAAGTTTCAAAACTGCCGTTGAATTTTCACAAATCCTATGTATTATTAGCATTATGGAATAACGAGGGTTGTCATGGATGAGTCGTATTAAATGCAGAAGGTGATGGCCCATGCTTGCAATAGCGATTGATATCAATGTAGTAATGGATGCAAAAGATAGTGGCTGAATATGGTGCTTGAATTCGATCTATAACAGGACGAAATAACTTTCAAATGTGCGGTTGATTTCCACATATACTGTGCATTAATTATTAGCATTATGGAACAACGGCGGTTGTCATGCTGGAGGGGCTCTAAATACATAAGGCGATGGCCTATGTTTACAATAGCGATTGATATCGATGTAGTGAAGAATGCTAAAGACAATGGCTCAATATAGTGCTTGAAATCGATCTGTAGCTATATAGAGGGTTTATAGGGCCTTGATATCGAAAAATCTAATCGATTTGAAGAAATTTTCCGATAAAATCCACATTTTCCTCTTGTTCCTTCTTCACTGCTTTTACCTTTGCAAGAATAATCAATAATATCTTTCTCAATTTCGATCTACAGCGTTCGAAATAAGAGCACCTACAGCCACTTCATACAGCACACTAATGCCATTGACTGTACGGGAACGAGGACATCAACTAAATGAAAGTCCTGCCGAATATCTTGTGGAATGGCTAGTAGAGCGATAGGGGGGAAGAGTCGTGTATTAAGATATATGGTTCACTATACAACAGGCCTTATAGACATCAAAACCAAGTTTTATAATTAATTCGCTCTGTTAGAGAAGCCTATTGAAGGTCTGTTGAATAGAAGGTATATAGGCCCTAGATGTGTAAAAATCTAATCGATTTGAAGAAATTCTCCGACAAAATCCACATTTTCATCTTGTTCATTCTTCACTGCTTTTAACTTTGCAAGAATAATCAATAATATCTTTCTCAATTTCGCTCTATCAAGTTCGAAATAGAGCACTAACAGCCATGGGTGCTGATCACTCAAGACTGCACTAACTGCACCAACAAAACTTTTGAGCCCGCAACACCATATGGGCTTGAATTCATTTGGATGGGCTAGCTTCATGTTTGGAGGGGCTCAAGCCCCCCCCCCCCAAGCCTATGTCTAGCTACGTCCTTGGGCCTATGTTTACAATAGCGATTGATATCGATGTAGTGAAGAATGCTAAAGACATTGGCTCAATATAGTGCTTGAAATCGATCTCTAGCAGGACGAAATAAGTTTCAAAACTGCCGTTGAATTTTCACAAATCCTATGTATTATTAGCATTATGGAATAACGAGGGTTGTCATGGATGAGTCGTATTAAATGCAGAAGGTGATGGCCCATGTTTGCAATAGCGATTGATATCAATGTAGTAATGGATGATAAAGATAGTGGCTGAATATGGTGCATGAATTCGATCTATAACAGGACGAAATAACTTTCAAATGTGCGGTTGATTTCCACATATACTGTGCATTAATTATTAGCATTATGGAACAACGGCGGTTGTCATGCTGGAGGGGCTCTAAATACATAAGGCGATGGCCTATGTTTACAATAGCGATTGATATCGATGTAGTGAAGAATGCTAAAGACAATGGCTCAATATAGTGCTTGAAATCGATCTGTAGCTATATAGAGGGTTTATAGGGCCTTGATATCGAAAAATCTAATCGATTTGAAGAAATTTTCCGATAAAATCCACATTTTCCTCTTGTTCCTTCTTCACTGCTTTTACCTTTGCAAGAATAATCAATAATATCTTTCTCAATTTCGATCTACAGCGTTCGAAATAAGAGCACCTACAGCCACTTCATACAGCACACTAATGCCATTGACTGTACGGGAACGAGGGACATCAACTAAATGAAAGTCCTGCCGAATATCTTGTGGAATGGCTAGTAGAGCGATAGGGGGGAAGAGTCGTGTATTAAGATATATGGTTCACTATACAACAGGCCTTATAGACATCAAAACCAAGTTTTATAATTAATTCGCTCTGTTAGAGAAGCCTATTGAAGGTCTGTTGAATAGAAGGTATATAGGCCCTAGATGTGTAAAAATCTAATCGATTTGAAGAAATTCTCCGACAAAATCCACATTTTCATCTTGTTCATTCTTCACTGCTTTTACCTTTGCAAGAATAATCAATAATATCTTTCTCAATTTCGCTCTATCAAGTTCGAAATAGAGCACTAACAGCCATGGGTGCTGATCACTCAAGACTGCACTAACTGCACCAACAAAACTTTTGAGCCCGCAACACCATATGGGCTTGAATTCATTTGGATGGGCTAGCTTCATGTTTGGAGGGGCTCAAGCCCCCCAAGCCTATGTCTAGCTACGTCCTTGGGCCTATGTTTACAATAGCGATTGATATCGATGTAGTGAAGAATGCTAAAGACAATGGCTCAATATAGTGCTTGAAATCGATCTCTAGCAGGACGAAATAAGTTTCAAAACTGCCGTTGAATTTTCACAAATCCTATGTATTATTAGCATTATGGAATAACGAGGGTTGTCATGGATGAGTCGTATTAAATGCAGAAGGTGATGGCCCATGTTTGCAATAGCGATTGATATCAATGTAGTAATGGATGCTAAAGATAGTGGCTGAATATGGTGCTTGAATTCGATCTATAACAGGACGAAATAACTTTCAAATGTGCGGTTGATTTCCACATATACTGTGCATTAATTATTAGCATTATGGAACAACGGCGGTTGTCATGCTGGAGGGGCTCTAAATACATAAGGCGATGGTCTATGTTTACAATAGCGATTGATATCGATGTAGTGAAGAATGCTAAAGACAATGGCTCAATATAGTGCTTGAAATCGATCTGTAGCTATATAGAGGGTTTATAGGGCCTTGATATCGAAAAAATCTAATCGATTTGAAGAAATTTTCCGATAAAATCCACATTTTCCTCTTGTTCCTTCTTCACTGCTTTTACCTTTGCAAGAATAATCAATAATATCTTTCTCAATTTCGATCTACAGCGTTCGAAATAAGAGCACCTACAGCCACTTCATACAGCACACTAATGCCATTGACTGTACGGGAACGAGGGACATCAACTAAATGAAAGTCCTGCCGAATATCTTGTGGAATGGCTAGTAGAGCGATAGGGGGGAAGAGTCGTGTATTAAGATATATGGTTCACTATACAACAGGTCTTATAGACATCAAAACCAAGTTTTATAATTAATTCGCTCTGTTAGAGAAGCCTATTGAAGGTCTGTTGAATAGAAGGTATATAGGGCCTAGATGTGTAAAAATCTAATCGATTTGAAGAAATTCTCCGACAAAATCCACATTTTCCTCTTGTTCCTTCTTCAATGCTAAAGACAATGGCTCAATACAGTGCTTGAAATTCATCTCTAACAGGACGAAATAAGTTTCAAAATTGCGGTTGAATTTACACAAATCCTGTGCATTATTAGCATTATGGAATAACGAGGGTTGTCATGGATGATCCGTTTTAAATCAGAAGGTTATGGCCCATGTTTGTAATAGCGATTGATATCAACGTATTAACAGGAACATCTTGCATTGTCCATGTATCTCTAATTTCCTTTTTCTCACTTTGATAAGAAAAAACTGCTGGGCTACCCCATATTATCATTTTGTAGCTGACGTCGCCTTTGTAGCACGTCCTTGTTTTATGGCAGTGTCTTCAAATATACTATAGAGTATCTATGGATTTAAGAAATCTGCTAGAGAAGAATATCAAAAACATATGCTAAAAATTTATGAACTTTTCTGAGCTTTCAAAGAAAAACATTATTACGTTCATAATAAGCAAGTAAAAGCTCATATGAAACCACTTGAAAGTAATCGAAAATCAAAATTTGCAACACCTAATATATATATATATATATATATATATATATATATATATATATATATATATATATATATATATATATTGCCTATGTTGTCGTTTGAACCATTTCTGTCAAAAGAAGCGGTGGAAAGAAAACACGCTTAGGCTATAGTTATAGGCTAGAGTGCGGCAGTTAAACACGTCTAATAATTAATCGAGCGATTATCCTTATATAAAATTTAAATGCAGTCAGAATTTGCAGGATATAAGGAAGTTAGTAAAGCGATCGGATCATATTAGGCCAATGCATAGCTGCATTTTAGTGAAACTTTTGCGCCCGCTCGGTCCATCGACAAAGCAGAATCAGCGAATCTCAGATGGCATACATGCATTTATGTTCTTATTCCTTTTCATTGTTGACACCCGACTGCATACATAGGCGTAAACGTCTATTTAGGCCTAGGCCTCTAGGCTCGAATCCCCACCCTACTTTTTCATCCAAGTTACGCCCAACAGGCCTATAGCTGCTTCTCCGAGAGCATCGCAAAATCAAAAATTCTAGCGTAATCATAATATTCTTGCCCATAACATTTCCATGTCAACGCGTAGACATTCGAGGCCTACAACATATCCATGGTGATGTCACAGCGTTCAGTGTACATGTTATGCTTCTATGGTAACGATCGGGTGAAAAGAAGTCAAAGGTGATTAATCGTCGTCGTAGAAAACGATTCTTCCACTGCCCCCGTAGCGACTTCCGCTTAGCCTGAGGCTCCTTCCTGTGACGTAACCGTCGCCGAGGGTGATGACGTTTGGCCTGACGGTGTTGTACGTTAGGCCATTGGCCACTCCTATGCTGTCGGCTGGGTACAGGTACTTCTTCCGAACTGACCGAACCTGGAGAGAGAAAGAGAGCACATGCGAATCAAGCGCCGCATATATATATATATATATATATATATATACTAGGTGTTTACCCGTCAAAAATGACGGGGTAGATTGGCTGTTTTACCACCCGATTTTGTGCAAATGCAATAGCATCTTATGACGGGGAGATTGGCTGTTTTACCACCCGATTTTGTGCAAATGCAATAGCATTTTATGACGGGGGAGATTGGCTGTTTTACCACCCGATTTTGCGCAAATGCAATAGCATTTTGCGCAATTAATTGTCCTTAACTCGCCGCCTTTTTCTTCAACCGAGTTAACGCCCATTCGCGTGAATTTTCTGAAACTTGATAGTCAACGTAAGTGTAATGATTTGGCAATGTCGAACGACATGCAGTGCTTGATTCTCTTGTTTGCTGTGCTGATTTTTCACGCCGAGCAACAGCCTGCTACTCATTCTCACTTGATTGTCGGAAAGCTCGTGAACGCTGGACTTTTTTTGTTTTGCACAGAGGGTTAGAAAGAGGGATAAAATAGCTAAACAATGGTGCAAACCTCATCTGTTTAGCTCCTATATAGCCTGAGATATAGCAAATTCAAAAAAATTTGGAAACTTTCTCAGAATTCAAAACTTACGCGAAATTCGCTCACAATACTTATGTTCAAACATTGGGGTCATCGGGTTAGAATTGATAGATCTTTGCCAAATGTCAACCGATTTTCAAACTTTTTAGTTTATTTTGTTCCTCTGACATCCCTTTAGAACTTTGCCGCTGACCAAAGTGGGGTTACCGCTGAAAATATTTTGCTAGGGGGCTTTAAACATGTTTCGGGGGAAGAGGGTGATATTTTAGGCCGTAAAGTGGACTCTACCCCAAATTTTTTTGTTTTGCACGGACGGTTAGAAAGAGGAATAAACAATCTAAACAATGGTGCAAACCTCATCTGTTTAGCTCCTATATAGCCTGAGATATAGCAAATTTAAAACGTTACAGCAATCATTTCTGAGAACGCTTTTCCAAAAATTAAATCCCCAGTACGGTGACGACGTCTGAAAATTTAATCCCCACTTGAGGGGTTAAATATAAAAAATAGGTATTGAGGCTAGGAATGAATAAATATATATATAATAATGGGGGGCAGGGCATTGGGAGAGGGATGGGAGGTTTGGGAGGAGGAAGGTGGGTTGTACGGGTTTTCGGAGCAGCGTTGTGTAGGTTTGGAAACGGGGTTTGGGGCCGGTGGAGTAGGGCGGAGCGCTGATGGGTTGGGGCCTGGGCGATTGGGAGAGAGATGGGTAGTTGGAAGGGGATAGGGAGAGGGAAGGGAACGGGAGTTTAGGGTCAGGGGCGGGAATGGGTTGGGGCTGGAATGGGTTGGGCCCGGGGCGATTGGGAGAGGGATGGGGAGAGTGAAAAGGGATGGGGAGAGGGAAGGAGAACGGGGTTTGGGGCCGGGGCCGGAATGTGTTGGGCCGGGGTGATTGGGAGAGGGATGAGGAGAGGGAAAAGAGATGGGGAGAAGAAGGGGAACGGGGTTTGGGGCCTGGGCCGGAATGGGTTGGGGCCGGTGCGATTGGGAGAGGGATGGGGAGAGGGAAAAGGGTTGGGGAGACGGAAGGGGAACGGGGTTTGGGGGCGATTGGGAGAAGGATGGGGAGAGGGAAAAGGGTTGGGGAGACGGAAGGAGAACGGGGGTTTGGGAGGGGGCGATTGGGAGGGGGATGGGGAGAGGGAAGGAGATGGGGAAAGGGAAGGGAAAAGGGGTTTGGGGCCGGGGCGGGAATGGGTTGGGGCCTGGGCGATTGGGAGAGGGATGAGGTGAGGGAAGGGGACGGGGGTTTAAGCTGCAATTAAGGCGCTTCGTTAAACGCTCCGTTTTGATTAAACAATATTTGGTTGTCAATGACAACAGCGTCTTGCAATACCCGCCGTGTTGCGGACGGACAGACAGACGCGACGGACGGACGGACATCGAGAATTATATAATAAGATATATATATATATACAATAAGTTCTTCATCTGTGTTTAATGTTGATTTTGATTGTTAACGTACTCTAAAATAACAGAGATGGCATCATTAGACGTTAGACGAACTCTTAGTCCGTTTAGTCCTAACTGACGTCAGTTTAGTCCTAATGTCCTATACTCACCGATCCTGGTGTTGTTCTGCCTCTGAGGATCACAGGATATGCACCAGATAGATCATCCTTCAACAGTTCAAGAACAATTAATTAATTCGAATAAAATAGATCATTGATATTTATAATATATTATGGAATTATGGTAATAAGCTATATACTATATAATAATTTAAAATAGATAATAGATTTTGCATGCGCCTAGTATTCTTTAGCTGAATATCATGGGCGTCCGCAGAAATTTTCCGGGGGGGTGCAAAACAAGGTCTTGTGCCGAAAGAAATGAACAAATTTCCCAGGGGTGCAAAACAAGGTTTTGTGACGAAAGAAGCAAGTAATTTTACTTTTTTCATAACTCCACAATTTTTCAAGGGGGTGCAATTGCACCCCCTTGCACCCCCTCCGGACGCCCATGCTGAATATTATCTTCGGTTTGCGTTTGCATAGTCATGTGCTATTTGTGTAGTCGTTATTATCTTCATCAAAGAACTTGTAATAGTAGTAGTTGCTGAGTCTAAAAGTTTTAGACAGTGAAAACACCATTTATAATTAATTCGTTGTGTGATAGAAGGCAAAGGAAGGCCTATTGAACGGTAGGTGTATAGATATGTAAAAACTCTCAATGAATTGAATAAATACTCTGACAGGAACCACATTTTCTCTTTGTTCCAACTACGTAGCTTAAAACAACTCAAGACTTAACAATTTAGGCCTTCCCGATTTGGACGCACAAAGTTCAAAATAGGACACCTCCCAGCCATTTCATACAACTACACACTAGAACCCATGACTCATGATGACTGTACGAGAACGAGGGACATCAACAAAATGAAATCCTGACGAATATCTTGTGGAATGATTAGTAAGTCACTAGAGGGACGAGCCATGTTTTACGAAAATCTGGTTCATTGTTTTAATCTTGCTGTTGTTGTAAAAGTAAATAAGAAAATCTCGTGAATTTATATAGAGCTTTGGGTAGTCGTACATTAGTTGCTGCTTATAATTATGCGCTTAGTCTTGTTGATGGTTGATGTCGTTGTAGTCGTCGTCTGTACCTCAACTATTTGAATGGAGTGCAGGGAAGACCTCCTGTCGTTTGCCCTGATGTAGTCCTGTCTGGTTGGAACTCCGCAGTAGGAATAGCAGCAGTAGATGAGAGCGCCTATGAGACATAGAAGAATCAGCCCTCCAACGACCAAACCAAAGATTATCAGAGGATCTGAAACAAAACCGCATCATCACAATGATGACGACTACGATTAACTTACGACAACGACGTCGAAAAGAAGGCTGTATATACCATGTATACAGTGACAACGTAAGTGGTCCACCATAATGAGATACAGCCTATAGAGCTCCGTTATAACATGTTTGGTGGGTTTGTAAAATTGAATATGTTATATCCGATGTACAGTGTATGCCATATCCGATGTCATCCAAAGCGGTTGTGCAGCGCATGGGACCGTGCATTGCGGTACACTTTACAGCCGAATAAACGAGATATAATCCGAGTCCGTTATAACAAAGTCCTATACATGTAGTAATGAGCTTTGATTTGCCACTGCTGTTGTTGCTGCTACTGCTAGTAATAATGACGATGAGTGATGATGACGACGACGTTGTTCTACCTAAATTCGCTGCCACTCCAAACATTCCGGTGGCACCGGTGGTGGCAGCCACGACCATTCCAGGTGGTTGGGGAGTCTTTGTAGCAGTCAGGACGTCATTCGGTCCACTAGCCACCATAACTGTCGACGCGTTGTTCAGAATTCCAGACGACGGAAATGGCAGAAGAGTGGTGGAGGAGTCGGTGGCAAGGGTAGAGGTGGAAAAGGGGGGTGTGGTCGGTCGATAGATGGTTGGAGTGGGGGGATACGTCAAAGCACTTGACATCGTTGATCCGGGTGAAGGCTTCTAGGCATTGAAATAACATTATAGAGAACATCAATCGATCAAACAATAAATCAATCGATCGATCATTCAATCGTGTAGTCTTAGTCGTCATCTTCTTTGTTGTCATTTAGACTATCGCGAACAGATAAGAGAGAGTATGCCCTAACCCTAACATTAATAATTATCACGCAAATGTCCGGCGTGCTTTTGACGGGACACGGTTCTCACCTGAGATAGTGAAATATCCTCTAATAAGTTATAATCCAGGCAAAGGTGTTACCAAATAGGTAAAATTCACGTCATTTTTGCAAAATTAAGGATTCTTTGGCGACAAAACTCTATAGGGAACAGAGCGGCGGCAATGCATGTCGTCACAGCAGCCGAGTCTGTGGCTAAACGCTGAGGCAGCCGTAAAGAGTTACTTCGTCAAGTCCGTCACGGAAGAACGGCACTGAATAATGGCAGCTAACATTATGCAAAAGAAAAACACCCTCGAAATACACGACCTGCGGCAAAAATTCAGTCTATTTAGAGCCCCAGCCCAGGCTTTCTCTTAGTGTCTGTGCCCGACTGTGTCTGTCCGCCTGTTTGCATTTGTCTGACGCTTCCATTTATGCATTGGTCGCGCTGGGACGTGTCATTTGGCTCGTCTGACTATAGAGGTACGAAAGGAGCTGACGCCCCTCAAACCTTTCAAACTCTTTTGTTCAGCGCATGCAGTTCAACCCTTCTCAAGCAAACAGCTCAAGACATAACAATAACACGATACTTTCATACGTTGTTGTACGCCTCAACTAAGCTTTTACTCGCACAAAGCAGAGCCCTTGCACACGTTGCTATAATGTAAAGTATTCCGGAGTACACACTTAAAGATTTTATTAAAATTTTAAAATCTGGCCAGGTCATTCATTTTCCTTTCTCTGGACCCTCTCTCCTCTCTTCTTTCTAGCTTTGGAGAGGTCTTGTTAAATTTGAACTTCAATAGCTGGTCATAGGGGCTGTCCATAAATGACGTTACGCACTTAAGGGTGGAGGGGGTTCAAACATTTGTGTCTATGTGTGACGACGGGGAAAGGAGAGTTTCCAGAAATGTGCCTGCACATAGTACTAAATATTGATTTATAAAACCGCAACGTTATAAAAATCGCGAGTAATTAGTAATTATTGTTATACTTGGTATAGTCTGTAATATTATTAGACGAACTAAGACTCATAGTCCAATGTAAAATATTTCGGCTCAAAGGTTGTTCCAATGTCTTTGGATTGGGCGCCATATTTCCTTTCTTGATAGACTATCGTTAAATTGCAAGTAATAATGTTGACAGGCCTATTGAAATATTGTTATATTCCGCATAGTATTTTGTTGCATTAATATGACTATTATCGTTCGTTGTATTTACATAGGCAACTAGACACACACCAACGTACTTTAATAGATTGAAACATTAATTTTGACACTGGAAAGATGACGAGGGTTTAACGCGTTGTGAAGTCATTTTGTAGGGGTCTGACTTTTTGTGACAACGTGTGACGACGGGAAGAGGGTCAAAATCTTCCAAAATCGCGTGGCGTCTTTTATGGACGGCCCAATTCTAGACCAGTTATCGAAGTTAAATATTCCCGGAGAAGAAGTTCTTAGAACACAAATTTTAATATCATGAAATTTAAAATGACCTTGAAATTAAAAACCCCGTAGTCCGTTTATTACAGGTATGCTGGTTATTGGCTTTTCGAGTAGCTTACCATTTTTCGTGGCATTTCGAACGCTCTGGAATAAAATTGAGACAGAATATATTGTCTAATCTAGTACGGTTTGATTCAATGGTGATGGGGACACAAGAAAATGTGGATATAATTCGTTTCATCACTCCTCTGAATTTTTCATATATAGTTCTTTATCATTATTAGCATTACGGAATAACGAGGGTTGTTATGGATGAACCGTTATAAATGCAGAAGGTGATGGCCCATGTTTGCAACAGCGATTGATATCAATGTAGCCATGTATGCTATAGATAGTGGCTGAATATGGTGCTTGTATTCGATCTATAACAGGACTAAATAACTTTAAAAATGCGGTTGTATTTGCACAAATCCTGCGCATTATTAGCATTATGGAACATTGGGGATTGTCATGCTGAAGGCGCTCTCAATAGTGACGACGATTGCCTAAGTTTACAATAGCGATTGATGTCGATGAAGTGAAGAATGCTAAAGATAGAGGTTCAATATGGTGATTGAAATAGATCTCAAAAAGGACGAAATAAGTGTCAAATATGCGGTTGAATTTGCACAAATCCTGTACATTATTAGCATTATGGAATAACGAGGGTTGTCATGGATGAGCCGTTTTGAATGCAGAAGGTGATGGCCCATGTTTGCAATGGCGATTGATATCAATGTAGTAATGGATGGAATATATAGTGGCTCAATATAGTGCTTGAAATCGATCTCTAACAGGACTAAATAAGTTCCAAAAACGGGCTTGAATTTGCACAAATCCTGTGTATTGTTAGCATTATGGAATAACGAGGGTTGTCATGGAAGACTTTGTATAGTGTCGTTTCAAATGGTTCATTATTTTCGTGGCATTTCGAACGCTCTAGAATAAAACTGGGGCAGAATATATTGACTATTCTAGTACGGTTTGATGCAATGAATATGGGGACACAAGAAAATGTGGATATAATTCGTTTCATCACTCTTCTGAATTTTTGCATATCTATAGCTTACTGTAGTAATAGTTCTTCTGCAGGCCAATGTCAAACAGTGTATCATTTTTATAATATTTTTGTGGTCTGTAAAACCTGTGATGCAATGAAGATGGAGAGAGAAGAAAATGTGGATAAAATTCGCTTCAACACTCTTCTGAATTTTTGCATATCTATAGCCTACTGTATAGGATTATTCCTTACAGAGTCCACTGTCAAACTGGGTATCAATTTTATAATATTTTTGTGGCGTATAAAACCTGGTTAGGTTAGGTTAAGTTAAGATAGCTTAGGTTTGGTTAGAGTTATGTGAAGAATGCAAATTGTTTCCAATTGTTGCAGGCCGTACTTTAGCCGAGTGTTGGGAGTCCTGGGTCCCGTGAAAAGCAAAATTCTTCTGAAACATTTTTGTAATAAGCACAATAATTCTCACTTATTCTTCTTTTGCGAAGCCTATGTGTGGGTATGTGTATGGGGGAGGAGGTCCTCTCAATGAAACTGTTAGCAAACTGTATATATTATTTACTTAGTTCTGCTTTAACACTTTTATTGATTAAATACCCTAATAGTTCAGTGGCTAAAGTCCATAAAAGCCAAGAATCGTTCACTTCTGGATAAAAGCATGCCACTTGGCACAGTTATAGGGTACATGGCCCAGAACAATTTCCCCAAAGGATGTACAAGTTTTTGTTATCTCTTACCAAGCAATTTGGCACCATAAATTTTCTTGATAATTTGTAAAAAAAAATCCGCTTGATCTGCAGTACGTAGACAAATGACAATCGATACAGTGCCAAATAAACAATACTAAGTAATAATAATAATATTGTGCTTATAGAGTGTACAGATATGAATATTATCATTTCATGTCGCTTTTACTGCGAAACTAAAATACGAAAAGGGTAATTCAGCATCAAATCAAAACGCTTTTGAATAAAATCGGACGCCACCATCTCAGATTGTGATGAAAACTGGCATAATTGTTCATACCCATGAGCAATGTCGCCAATAGCATTCTCTGTAGATAAAAATGTCCTTAAAAATGTTCAATTTACGCATTAGAGAATATCTCAGGCAAAATTCTGAATGCCAAGAACTTTTGATATACATGAGATAGTGGCCTAATTTTTGAAAAAACTTGATTAGCTGGTGGTCTTCACTTCTCTGTCAAAAGTTCTAGCCATTCATACGTCTGCCAAGATAACTCTCTGTAGTTTATAAATGTCCTTTAAAATGTCCAATTTACGCATTAGAGAATAGCACAGGCAAAATTCTGAATGCCAAGAACTTTTGATCTACAAGAGATAATGGCCTAATTTTTGAAAAAACTTGATTAGCTGGTGGTCTTCACTTCTCTGTCAAAAGTTCTAGCCATTCATACGTCTGCCAATATCACTCTCTGTAGTTTATAAATGTCCTTTAAAATGTCCAATTTACGCATTAGAGAATAGCACAGGCAAAATTCTGAATGCCAAGCACTTTTGATATAAAACTAGAGAGAATGGTATTGGCAGACGTGTGAATGGCTAGCACTTTTGATTTCCCTACCCTATCACACGGGGTACCTCTACCCCTAGCCCTATGGCTACCACTACCCCTAGGGGTACCCCTACCTCTACTCATACCCCTAGGTGTACCCCTACCCTTAAGTTTACTCGAATGCCTCTGGACAGAACGTTACTAAATTATAAGAAGTGTCAATGTTCAAAATTTCATGCTTTTATCCACAAAATGAACAATCATACGGCTTATCAACTGTACTATAATACGTTCAAGTGTTTGCATTGATTTACTACATTAGACATTTAAGTAGTGTCCAAAATTCGCCACAGTCCAAAATCTTCATACAAAGGAACTTTTGGGAAGCCGTTAGCGTTTGATCTCACAAATATCGTTTGTAGGGCGCTATATTATTTCAGTTCTTGCCCAATATTGAGGTGGAGCTCGGTAACTGTGGTCTGCTTAATGACGCCTCTTTGGTGTTGATTGGCGGCAAAGCTTTGATTGCTAAAATCGGCAATTTGTTTTCCCGCGTTTCTGAAACGTTACGTAGGCGAAGTCTTACTGAAGCATGCTGTCCATCCTTAGGAATGGTATCGCCCACCAATGTGCTGACCAATCGCTGATCGGCTCCTAGTGACTGATTGGCGCCAAATCTCGGCGTCCTTGGTGATTGGAATTTCGAACTTTCCCGATTTTTGTGTACTACATTCGGGTAAGAATTCAGCCTTTCCGCTAATAATCTTTCATTTTCTTCCTTTAAATTTCGAATAGTTTCGTTCGAGTGCTTCAGCCGTTCTCTGAGGATTTTCACATCCTCTGATTGGCTGGCGGGTGTGGAACGCGTAGTTTGAAATTCGAGTGAGGTCTTTCTAAGTTCCTGTTTCAAGTGTAGAATCTCCTTTTCCATGCCAGCCCTGAGACTGACCAGGTCTTCCTCGGTCTTCACCCGTTTCTGCCATTCCCCCACGCCCTGTTCGTGCCACTCCGTCTTCTCCGACCGGAGTTTATCCAGCTGGATTTTCAGTTCCGCGTTTCCGCTTTCGAGAGTGGATATCTTCAGTTCGTACTCTTCCAGCTTCTCTGTCATCCTGGAAAGTTCCTGTGTCAAGACCTCGTTTGATCCAGCCAGTTCTTCGCAGCGTCTCTGGAAATAGATGATTCCGTTTTCGATGTCCGACTGGAATTTGCGGTCGAGGTCTCTGGACGCGGTCGGTGTACTGTTTTCCGGCTTTGCCATTGATTCGTTGCCCGTGGAACCAGCGTCCGTTAGGTCCGGCGTGCTGCAGGACACTTCGTGCGAGTAAGGCAGTCTGTCGTCTGCCAGAGACGATATTCGACCACCTGTTCTCGCGAGATCTTGCCGTTTGTCGCTGCGCGCCGAGCGAACACGCTGACCGACGAACTGGACGGATGATGGGGAGTCGGAGGAGGAACGGATGCGATCACGTGACTGGGTTCTCGAAGGATGCGGAGGGATGAAACGAACGCAAACCTACGGCAGATAATCACGGAACATTAGATAATTAAGTGGCAACACCGAATATTACGACACTCTGCATGACAGCTTGCATGGTCATATTATCTTCAGAGAAATATAGCAAAACTATTTAAAACAACTTCCTTCTGACTACGCAATTTACTCAGCTAAATGACTGTCTTTGCCACTTGGTGGCGCACTTTTAACGGTTCGTGTCCTATGACCAAGGACCTCCCGGATTCAAGCCTAGCTTCAACTATGGGTGGGTGAAGCATTGTGGTTCTCACACAGGGCAAATCCTACTGAATCACTCTAAACCTTCTTCTTCTTTTTTTCTTCTTCTTCTTCTTCTTCTTCTTCTTCTTCTTCTTCTTCTTCTTCTTCTTACTACTACTACTACTACTACTACTACTACTACTACTACTACTAGTAGTAGTCTACTACTAGTACTAGTACTAGTACTACTACTACTACTACTACTACTACTACTACTACTACTACTACTACTACTACTACTACTACTACTACTAGTAGTAGTCTACTACTAGTACTAGTACTACTACTACTACTACTACTACTACTACTACTACTACTACTACTACTACTAGCAACCGTAGCAGGCTCGATGTTCATTGCCTGAGGTCAGGATGTGAAGGGCTGTGCCATCGTGCGCTATAGTAAACAAAGCAATATAGTAGAATTCGTTATAACGAACTCAATTATAAGTTACAGTATAACGTATATTCGGTTATAACGTACCGCAATGTAATAATGCAGCAATGCAATCATAATGACGTCCCGTGCGATGCGCTACCGTATTGGGTGGTATTGGATACAAGGTACCTCGGATATAAGGTATACTCCGTTTTATGGATCCGCCAAGTACATTAAAACGAAGTTCTGCTGTAGTAATAATTACTGGACCCCGGTTTAAGAGCGATTGGTATGAGCAGCAGTAGATCCTATTAGTCCTTAATGACCTACTGATTGCATCTGTTGACCTTCGACCACTATCTCTGCTGGACATCCGAGTGGACAATCGGTCGCCGAATATTCCGACAATTCGGAACATTCGTAGTCACGTGACGCTTCGTTATCTAGAAAGTTGAAACAAAGCGATCTTTTGGCCTTTTTGACCGAACATTGGTTTCAGTGCGTAACTATTCAGAGTCGCCAGAAACTTGAGCTTTGCGGGGTGAATAAAAATACCAATCATTAAAATAATGTTTGATTTGAAAGGGCGTTAGGATTTTAATCTCGGCTGGTGGGAGACGACCCCTTTGGGATCGAAAATTCTGGCATCGGACCCAAATATTTGTCTGGAATTTCAATGTGCCATTATGCTAGAAATTGACCTATTTGTATAAGTCATTAAGCTTTACAAAAATATAGCTCGTGCAATCAAAACGGCTTTAAAATATTCTCGCCGCTAGATGGGAGGCGATTCAGGATAAATTCAGTAAATTGCCAGATCACGCATAAACCAATCATAGCTCCATATGATATCTGAAGTGAGACTCAGCATTGTAGAAAGCCTCTGTATATGCTTAATCGACAGTTAAGCCGACGAGACAAGCGACTAACGGCTCTGACACAATAGACTCCGGCTGTAGGCGTTGCCATGGCTGCGGTAAACAAGGTCTTTGGCAGCCATCTTGAATAGTTTCGCTGTAGAGTGTTTTCAATCGGTTAATGTCAGACTTCTCTCTTCCATCTCTCTCTCTCTCTCTCTCTCTCTCTCTCTCTCTCTCTCTCTCTCTCTCTCTCTCTCTCTCTCTCTCTCTCTCTGAATTTTTCTGACAATAGCTGATGGGCTTTGAACGTTTAAGATTTCACCAATCGAAATGCTGTATTGTCAGAAATTAAAGGTATTTTGTAGCTCGTTTATTTTGTAGTTTAAGCCCAATAGTTCACAAAGTCGCTCGCAATGCAGGGGTTAACCCCGCCCCGCACTGGTCGAGGTCGACCCAATATGTAGGTTGAAAATGTTGGTTTCAAAAACGTTTGGACTCAGAACAGGCCAACCCCAATTTATAAAAAAGGCCACTGCTTAAACAGTCACAGCTTCTGTTTCATTTAGAGCTGACCTCTTATGCCAAATGTCTGTCTTCCAAAACTTACCTTCACACGACGAAAATTCTCTCGTGTCACCTTCCATCTTCCGTATTTCTTGCTTAGACTTCGTATTTTCCTTTATAATATTTCTGTATTAGAAGCGTATTCTCCGTGTTTAGGATCGAAATGCGACATTTCGTGAGCTGTACGAAGTAGTCCTGCCCTGTCTACGCTTTGTGGCATCAGCTAATTGAGACCAGAACCAGACCAGCCTAGGAATGTCTGATGCCGCGAATCAGTCAGTGGTTTTTCATTGGTCGATTGATTTCGTAACCGGTTCAACGATGACCGCAAAAATTCCCCGTCGTAACCATCGCCAAGGTAACCATAGAAACAGTCGCGCAGCAACGAAGATACGAAAAAGGAAATCATTTCACATCATATTCACAGCATTCGGATGCAATTTATCAAAACAACAAAATCCTGATTTTTGCATAAAAACTGTCGATAATGTATGTGGTTCGATAACATTTAAAAGTTCGATTCTGTTTATAATTATTGAAGAGCATGATTGATGATTGATGGATTGAACATGAAATTAGGAGATCATGAAAAAACACAATATAATTTGATTCGTAATTCGATTTTGACTGCGTTATTTCAATATACGACAACATGACAACATTAAATGTCAACTTGGAAGCGGGGCTTTTGCTGCCACAGAGACCGACGGTCGACGAAGTGTCAGTGTCAGACAGGTCTGGTCAATGGCAGAAAGAGTCGTTCTGTTTCCGCTTGGACCGGAAGTTCTTCGCTCCGACGGAGAGTTCGGCAGCGACCAGCGTAGATCACGTGACCCAGACGCCGCCTTCGGATTACTCGGCCACGGGATGCTTTGATACGGAGAATTGCAGCATCTGTGGTTGAAATTCTCGTCGGAACCTGATCGCTGCCAAGTGAAAGCGCCTGGTTGGAAAGCCACTGCAGCCGATGCATTGTTGTTGCTGTTGGCGTCGAGGTCTCTCTGTGTCCAGGGACTCCTAATGGACAGCCCTGCAGCCCTTCCTCTCTCCGGCGGATAGCCGCCGAAGGACTGGGGGAGGCTGCCGAGTCCAGAGAAGCGTTCTCGCGATGTGCCTTGGAGTGTGCTGGGACTGTGCACGTGGAAGAGGTCCGGACGGAATGTCTCGGCATGCCGCTGGTGGAGCAGAGGTCCGTGGTCGGTCCTTAGGCGGCTGCTGGTGGGCAGAGAGTGGATTGACGAAAACCTCTGGAAATCGCTGCTCATTTCGCGCGATGGAATGTAAACAGGTGGCCTGCCAATGTAATCGTCGACTTCGTCGTCGCTTATTCTCCGATCCTGTATCCTGTAAAGAGGCGCCTTGGCCACCTGTGAGCTTTGAGCAGACGAGAATCGATTCGAATCTCTGACAGTTCCAGCCATCGACAAAAACTCAACTCCACCTTCGCGCCCTGCTGCTCTGTCCGCGTAGGAGGACCCAGTTTCGTGATACTTCTCCTTTGATGTCTTGTCTTCGTAGGAGGAAGACGGTTCTGATACTTGTGGCTTTGATCTCGCCCAAAGAGATGACAGGACATCACCTCGCTGTGGCGATCTTGGTCTTCTTTCGAACGCTGGCGCCTCTCTATGCAGTGAAACCGGATTTATTGGTCCAGTTTTCGTGGACTTGTAAGATCTGTTGTTATCCTTTTGCGAAGGTCTGGATTCTTCTACTGGATAATTGATTTCAAACGACTGCTCTTCCTTACTTCTATCTCTTCGTTGTTTAGTCTTTGACGTTCTTTTCGCAATGTCTTGAGCGCTTTTACCAGTGACGTAATCGAATTCATGTCTGCGACTATTTTTATCATCTCTTTTGGCTTCTGCAGGAACCTTTTCCTTCTGGAATTCTCTGCGACAATCAAACGTATTTTCCCATTTGGCAGATAAGATTTCATCGTTGCCAGGCCTCGGTTTCGAGCGATCAGCTTTTGAGTCGGAAGGAACAGTCCTGTCGACCACGTGACGCTTCTGCGTCGGTGAACTGTCTTGCGCTAAGGACGATAGATCGGAGAAGTGCCAACGATGCTTGTCACTACTCTTCAAGCTGGGCTGGATTGATTTAGACTTAGGACTTAGAGTAGAAGGCGGGACACCAAGAGGACTTTCAACTCTTCCGGTTTTCGTCGCCTGTCGCCTGTTCTCTTTCGAACGATTCGGCGTAGACCTGTCTCTTGGTCTTCTTTCGTCGCCAGAGTTTCTCTTTGACCTCGGAGATTCTCGCGATCTTAGCATTTCCGGAAATTCTAACGACGATCCTGTCGAAGGTGCTCTTTGATCCGGGGCAGTGCTTTTATCGATGGACCTGTCGTTTAATGATCTGCACTTTGGCGAATGTCTCTGAACAGATGTCGTGTACGTTGTCTTGGAAACGCTGCGCGGGGTCACGTTATCAAAGACGACCCTGACCTTCGCTTCTGGGCTAGACCAGTCATAGGTACTTGCACCTGTTCTTTGGTCAGGCGACTTCTGTCTGGTGGTCTTTTCCCTTCTCGAAGTCAGTCTCGTGTTAGAATTTACATCAGCCGAGTGCGAACGAAATTTCGATTCGATTGAGTGTTTTTCACTTTTCCTAGGAGTGGTGGTGGCGCTGGCAGTGGCCGACCCCCCTACAGTTTTCTGTCTATGACTGCGTTTTCCACTTCCCAGGTCCTCGATGAAAGAGGGAGGAGGCGAGTTGAAAGAAGCGGCCTTCGATCTGTCAAAATAGCTGCGTTCTGATTGTCCGCCATTCAAATCGGCTTCCACGAACATTGTCCGCTGGTCGAATATTCTTGCCGATTGGTTGCGGTTGAATTCAGTTCTTCTCTGCGTCCAACGGGAACTTTGTCTGCTGTTTCTAAGAAGACCTCTGGGCGATCTATCACTTCGCATCTGTGCGGCGGTTGCGTTGTTAGACCCGGAAGCGTTATTCTTCCAATCTGCGTTCCTGTCTTCTTCTCCTCCTTCGTTTGCCATTTCTCTGCTCCCAATTGGTTCATCGGCCTTGTTAAGAATATTCTTGAAAATGTCCTTCATGTTTCCTAGAGTTGCGCGCGGCTGTGATTCTGGCGAAGATTGAAACGGTGTATCGTCGTCGAACTTATCCTTGGACCTCAATTTCGCCCTTTCCTCTTCCGCTTCATCCACTCTGAATGTAACCTTTCCTGTGGCTGACTCTCGTCGAGACTTGGACACTTTCTGGCGCTCAGGATCCTGGTCTACGCCGGGATCGCGAGCTTCGAGTTTTCTCAGGATCCTTTCCCTGTCTTCGTGATTGAGTCCAGCTTGACTTTCCGGCAACATATTTACCGAAGTCTGGAGTGCTGGAACAGTACTTGCTGGTAATGCCGTTGCCCATCCGTCTTTGGCGACGGTCACATCGTCTGCTGCCTGTGCGTCTTTCGATCCCACTTTCTGCTTAAATAGCAAGCGCTTAACGGTCGTGATTATTTTCTTCGTCCGTTTGACTTTTCTTTCGCTCTTCGCCGACTGTTCGCTGTCCATGTCCGTCGTGAACTGCTCCTCGTCGCTTTCATCGGTTGGCCTTTCGCTGCTCACCTGCTTCAGGTTCTTCGATATCCGATCACAGGATTCTCCGACGCAGTCGACGTATTTGTCGATCGCCTTGTCCAGGTCCAACTTATCCGTCTGCGTCTCTGCAGTTGTTGTATCCGGTTTCACGACTGCTGAAGGAACCGCATCAATATCCGTTTCTATGGTCTGTGAACCAATCTCTATACCGGGAAAGGTCCGAGATCTGAAACTACTGCGAGGACGCGTCTTGGAAGTGTCTGAGGGTCTCGAAATTTCATCTGACGGTCTGGAAAATTTATCTGGTTCTGCCTCATCAAAATTGGTCACACGCCTGGAGCTTCGTTTAGAAATCGACTCACTCCCCGGCGTCCAATACGTCTCTGACGGCCTGGAAATCTCATCCGATTTCGCCACTTCAAAGCTGGTCCCACGCCTGGAAAATCTGTTAGAAATTGATTCACTTGCCCGCTTTCTAGAAGTCTCTGACGGTCTGGAAATCTCATCAGGTTCCAACACATCAAAGCTGGTCCCACGTCTGGAACCTCTGTCAGAAATTGACTCACTTCCCCGCTTTCTAGAAGTCTCTGACGTTCGGGAAAATTCATCTGGTTCCGATATATCAAAGGTGGTCCCACATCTGGAACCTCTGTCAGAAATTGACTCACTTCCCCGCTTTCTAGAAGTCTCTGACGGTCTGGAAAATTCGTCTGGTTCCGATACATCAAAGCTGATCCCACGTCTGGAACCCTGTTTAGAAATTGAGTCTCCAGAATGAGCCAAAGATCCGGAACCTTGTTTAGAAATCGACTCGCCAAAATTAGTCAAAGATCCGGAATCCTGTTTAGAAATAGACTCGCCAGAATTAGTCAGAGATCCGGAACTCTTTTTAGAAATCGACACACCGGAATAAGTCAGAGATCCGTAATCCTGTTTAGAACTCGACCTGGCAGATTTAGTTCCGGGACATGGTTTTAAAGTCGACTTACTGGATTTAGTCAGAGTTCCGGAACTTCTGGGCGGTTTGCCGTCAGTAACCTGTGAGGTTTGTTCCTCTGGTACGTCTGTAGTGTAACCGATTTCATACATCGATTCTTTTCTGGAGCATTCAGCCAGAGGCACCACCCTGTCTGCCAACGGCACTTTCCTCGCTGTAGGACTGCGTCCCTTCTCCGTTTCTGCAGCTCCATATTCGCTCGACGAATAGAGACGGAAGCAGTCACGGTCCACACGCCTGCCATGCGAAGTCTGTAGTGTCCTGCTTACGGAATAGCACGGCTCCGGATCTCTTGATCCGGTGCGATGCATCACGTTCGTTAGGGAATCGTTCTCAGGACACCCGTAGCAGTCTCTGGTACGAAACTGGCCGTAGCTGTTCCGGCGCATCTCGTCTACCTCTGTCGAGATGTCCTCCTTCGAAGTGGAGTACCTCGGCGGGCTCTCTGTCCCGTAGCACGACCTTCGACAGTCGTTTGACGTGACGCGCTCCTCGAGGCGAGCCGTCGGGAACGAGGGACACTGACCGTCGACGACAGTCGGCATGCAGTATCGCGAGGGAAGGCTGTAGAAGGGTCGCGGCCGTGCCGTGATGCGAACCGGTTCGCCGATGGCGACGCAGTCGTTGTAGTGAAACTCGAACGGGTCGCCGACCGTGTGGACGTGGCAGGTGTACGGCTGGCAGTAATGGTAGTGAGGACGGAACGACGACGCGGCGTCGATCGGCGGACTGGTCGGCGGCAGAGGGGCGCCGCCGCGCGGTGTTCGCGGCGAGGCAGACAGTCTGGACGGCGAGGGACGCCGGCGAGGCGAGATGTCCAACTCCGAGGTCGACTGGTAGGGATAGTCGGAGGGAATGGGAGCAATGTAGAGCTTCTTGTTCGTTGCCTTCATCGATTCCAAAATGCTGTTGTCGCCGGGCACTTCGCCTTTGTTGTCCAGAGTGACTCCTTCACTCATGCCCCTATCGGCACTCAACGTAGACTCTGTTTTCTCTCCATAGGCGGCACTCTCTCCACTCACACCGGAATCTCCTCTGTTACTACTCACATTGGAATCTATTTCCTCTTCATGGATACTTGAATCTATTTTCTTTCCACTCAAACTGGACTTTCTTTTTTTCTCTTCATAGATACTGGAATCTCCTCTGTTACCACTCACATTGGCATCTATTTCCCCTACCACACTGGATTCCATCTTCTCTTCAAAGATACTGGAATCTCCTTTCTTTCCACCCACACTGGAATCTATTTTCTCTCCACTCACACGGGACTTTCTTTTTTTCTCTTCATAGATACTGGAATCTCCTCTGTTTCCACTCACATTGGAATCTTTTTCCTCTGCCACGCTGGTTTCCATCTTTTCTTCATTTACACTAGAATCTGTTTTCTTTCCACTCACACCGGGCTTTCTCTTTTCTCCATAGACCTTTGACTCTGTTTTAGCTTCATCCTCACTGGACTCTGTTGTATCTTCATCCACTTTGAACCTCACCTGTTTTTTGTCTCCCTCTGGACTGATCTTCGAATCTATTTTTTCTGCGTCACTTTCTCCAGATGCTTTTCCCTCGCTCTCTGCACTCCTCTCCGTCTGCGTGTCCTGATCCAAATGACTCCAACTCATATCTGATGGTATTTCTGTGATGCTCGACTCATTGGGGGTCTGCGCAAAACCCTCATGGGGCGCTGCTTGAATAGGTTGGAATTGGTTGGGGTTTTGCACAAGACCCTCATAAGGCGCCTGATTAGGTTGGAATTGGTTGGGGCTCTGCACAAAACCCTCATAAGGCGCCTGATAAGGTTGGAATTGGTATTCCTGTGGGTACTGCCGAGGCGCTGTATCCATTCGCAGATCCTGCTGGAAATTCTCTTCCCAGTCTTCGTAGTATTCTGTCCGTTGCAGTCTCTGTTTTACGGGGATGTCCTCCTTCTCCTCCTCCTCTTCGGTGACTGTGCTGGATGTGGAGATTGACTTTTTCTCTTCGATTGGCGCCAAGGTCTTCTCGGCCCCCAAGGCCATCTCGCCCGTCTCTTCCTCTTCGACCCGAGACGGTCTCATCGGTGCCGGCGGCGGTGTGTCCAAGGGGTCGAATGGGGGCGTTCTGATGATTCTCCAGTCGTGAAATGTATACCTAAATCATTCAGGAAGAAACTCACACTCAACACCATCAAACTTTAATATCATTTCTCAGTCACGACCATCAACTATTGACCATCGCTACATTTAAAGCTACGCGCTGTCTACGTGGGATAACCAAATGCTTACTCGAAGACTAAAGAAAGATCATAAGTGTGAGATGGCAAACTGCTATACTAACGAGTGAATACATCTATTGCCAATAATTTCCTTTTCCGTTACCATTAAAAAGTATTATGGACTCCGTCTAATGAAATCTGGAACAATGAACACAAATGGCAAGTATCATTTTCAGACGAATGTACTCTGTCATTGATTGAACTGTTTTTTACAGATTTTAAAAGCCTGTTAAAGCCATTCTGTCTAACGGGCTCTAGTGAAGTAGAGATAGTGCTTCTTACCCGCAGCAGATGCAGAAGAAAAGTATGACCAGGATTATGATCAGGACAGTCGCAATGACGAGAATTGCGCGTATCAGCCACGCTGCGAAAGACAAAACAGACAGTCACAGCATTCGTAACTTTACTGAAGCGACCAAATACGAGGCGGTTGATTTTATACATGTTTTATGCTCGATGGTCTGTTCGACTTTGGAAAATGTCAGACAAAAATCAACAAACTGTTCTTAGCAGCCACTGCGCGTACATATCCGACGACATCCATTGATCACCTCCCCGTCCACAGCCCCCCCCCACTCCACCATTTCTCCAAACTCATGGCCCATTTCACTCCATTAATCTTCCAAAATCTAATGCTTGTACTAGTAGTAATTAGTAGTAATAGTAGTAGTAGTAGTAGTAGTAGTAGTAGTAGTAGTAGTAGTAGTAGTAGTAGTAGCAACAGCAGCAGCAGCAGTAGTATTACTACTACTACTACTACTACTACTACTACTACTACTACTACTACTACTAATAATAATAATAATAATTTTTTTTTACACTCTCTTGTGTGTTAAAGAACACTAGGTATTTGAAAGTGTCCTATTCATGAGTCTTTGAAATGACATAAAGTACCTGTTTGGCAGTATGGACCAGAGTACCCGAAGTTACACCAGCACGTCACCCGTCGATACACGGTACTCGCGCCGTTGTAATCGACATTCTCTTGACAGAACCCGCCGTTATAACAGATGCTTGGTTCGCTCGAACAGCTGCACCTACTGTATGCAAGCAAACGGTCAATCAGTAGACATAATTCCAACAGGTGTTTATATTTTCTGCGATCGCTCACTTTAAAGAACTTAAACTCCGCCCTTTCTGTATATTCGTGGGCGTAGCCAGGGTTTTTGTTAGGGAAATTTGTCATCCCAAAATCCCCAGTGGCGTCGCCAGGAATTTTTGGTTGGGGCAAAAGGGGCTAGCGTGTGAGATTCCTTACCCACCGCTCACCCCTCCACAGAAAACTTTCTCGCCGGATTTGCGCGAATCTGGTAGGTGGTCTGGGGCAGGTTGGGGGCAGTTGTCCTCATTTGCCCCCCGTGGCGACGCTAATGTTAGAACGCCCCCACCATGACAACCCCCGTCATTCCATAATGCTAATAATGCATATAATTTGTGCAAATTCAACCGCATTTTTGAAAGCTATTTCGTCCTGTTAGAGATCGATTTCAAGGACCATATTGAGCCACTGTCTTTAGCATTCTTCACTACATCGATATCAATCGCTATTGCAAATTTAGGCCGTCGTCTTCTGTATTTATAGCGCCTCCAAAATGACAACCCTCTTTATTCCGTAATGCCAATAATGCATAGGATTTGTGCAGATTCAATCGCACCTTTGAAACTTACTTCGTCTTGTTAAAGATCGATTTCAAGTGCCATATTGAGCGATTATCTTTAGCATCCTTTAGTACATCGTTATCAATCGCTATTGCAAACATAGGCCATCACCTTCTCCATTTAAAACGGCTCATCCATGACAACCCCCGTTATTCCATAATGCTAATAATGCACAGGATTTGTACAAATTCAACCCCACTTTTGAAACTTATTTCGTCCTGTTAGAGATCGATGTCAAGGACCATATTGAGCGACTACCTTTAGCATCCTTTATTATATCAATATCAATCGCTATTGCAAACTTAGGCCATCGTCTTCTGTATTTTGAACGCAGTGGCGTCGCCAGGAATTTTTGGTTGGGGGTGGGGTGGGAAAGGGGCTAGCGTGCCAGATTCCTTACCCACCACTCACCACTCCCCTCCACAGACAACTTTCTCACCGGATTTGCGCGAATCTGGTAGGTGGTCTGGGGCAGGTTGGGGGGCAGTTGCCCCCATTTGCCCCCGTGGCGACGCTAATGAAAATCCCACAGCTCTTCTCTACGGGTACTTCTATAAAATCTTATTTAGCACAGAAGTAGAACGCATGTTTTTCCTAAATATTTTTCATGCGCTTATTTGCCTTTGGAGGTAGATCGCCACCCACTGTACACCTGGTTGCGCCAGTACCTGACTTTGGTGACGTTGTCGACCCTTAAGTCCGGACAGATGACCGGAATGAAGAGTTCGCAGCTGTATGGGCTCGTGCAGATCCGTTCCTCCCTCCTGACCCCCGGACAGTTGGTCCCGTCGAGAGAGACGCACACCCTGGCCCTCGACTGATATCCACCGACCCCGCATGAGACGCTACACGCCGTCCAGACGCTCCACTGCGTCCACCGGAAACGCCCGTCGTCGTCACTTCCGCTCTTTCCGGAAGCGACCACCGCTGTTCCGTTTTTTCCTCGGCCCGTGGCGAAGCCGTAGACGGTGTCGATGACGGCTTTGGCCAGTTCCACGTCCATCCCGAAGGTCTCGTAGGCTGCGAGGGACATCGAGCCTCCTAGCTGAGTCGCAGAGAAGTTAGACCGTCCCCTCGAGGAGACGTAGTACCGACGACTTCCGGTTCCGATTCTCGTCGTTTTGTGCAATGACGTCACGAACGACGCGAGCGGAAGTTCGAGTTCTGCGATTCCGGTGGCCAGATCCCACGGCGCCATGCTCAGACGAACCGAGTCATTCAATCGGGCGACGTATACGGTCCCACTCGTCATGTCCTTCCGCGCCTTCGCCGTTCCCATGGCAACCGTCGCTGCCCCTGGCGACGTCACTGTGGTTGGCGGGCGCTTGGAGAAGCGACTCAGGCGCTCCACTACCTTGCGTAGAGGGTCGATGACCTTCGACACCACCAGCAGCCCAGAGACTATGTCGGTGCCGTTGACCGCCTTGACTATCTCGTCACGGCGGCCGAGTATGGAGCCTTCGAGGGACGTCAGCTGACCAGACAGTCCGTATCCGGAGTCCAGTACGTCGTCGTCCACTCCCAGTCCGGTGATGTCCAACTGTTCGAGCTCGACGGTCGCCGATGAGGTCTTGTTGGCCATCAGAGCGACGTCTAGCGACAGCTCTGTCAGGTGTGGCGTCAGCTGATCGGACGGCAGACTAAGGTTCAAGACCAGGTTGAGAAACTTGTCGATCTCCTTAGCGTAGGTCGTCAGGTAGTTGAGACGGAAGAGGAGGGAGTTGGTGACGCTTTCCCTGCCGTTGTCCCCTCTTCTGGCGGACGTCGTTTCCGCCGCGTACAGCTTCACGGGCGACTCTTGGACGGCCATTGAATTGAACGCCATTTCGAGCTCTCGCGTTGCATTCTCGATCAGCCTCATCTCCGTTTCCTGTCGCAGGCGGAACTGGTTTCCAGAGTCCACCTGTTCGTCGAGCCTTTCCAGGTCGGTGAGTATCCTGTTGGACGCGACGCGTTCCTCCTCCTGGTGCTTCGACCTGAGGCTCACCTCGAGTCGCTTCAGGCGGGAGAACGCCCGTCCGAACCGATCCCACGTCACCTGGTTGTCCTTCTTCAGTTCCTCTTCCTGTTTTTCCATGACCGTTTCCAGGACAGACGCTCTTTCGCCGAATGTCCCGGACGTTCGATTCTTGCTGCTTTCGTTTTCAGCGCTCGAGTTGATTATTTCCTTCGAAGTAGCAATGGGAATCATTTAGATTTTAAAGATATGGCGATACACAGGTAATAAGACCAGTGGCTTACCTGGAGAAGGGCAGGTAGGGCAGATGTCCTGTGCGCCCCTCTTCTCTCTGTTGGGGATGCCATACGTCGGCGATTGCGACAGTATGTCGACAGTAGCCTAGTATGCTACCTTGATTTTACGATGAACTAATATTTAAATAATCGTATAGGCCTTATTAGTAGAGAAATAGTAACTAAATAAAGTAGAGACCCTTATATACAAATAGATGAAAACAAGTGTTTAGGCCTATTTGTCTAAATCCGATACTAAACCAATAAAATCAACTATGCTATAATTAGAATTGTAAAAGATATGCTATAGGCCTAAGTTATTAATCAGAAAAGGATGTCAAGTCAAATAATTATATAAACAATCAATTAGCTAATTGAATTGACCATCGCCGGTGCTAACGCTGCGATAGATAGGCTGCTGGACCGACCTGTGATGATCCGGAAGCAACAAGACCAGCAACGTTTCCAGTCTTTCCCAGAATGCGGCTGGTCGACGATTCTAACAATCGTTGTCACATCACAAAACGAATTTATTCTGGTCAGTCAAGATCCGTCAGATATTCTAATGAATTTTAGATCAACTCTTCATTCAGAGACGTCATTTGCTTTTTAGTTTTTGTGTTTTTATGGGTTTTAGTTTTTAAATGCAAATTGACTAATTTGTCTTGTGCTACGCATCCTAAAAAAGAGGCATGATCATAGGCGGATTTAGAGTTTAATATTTGGGTAGGCTAGCATGGGGAGACAACGTTGGAGATAGAACGTTGGAGACAGAACTTTGGAGACATTACAGTATATATATATATATATATATATATATATATATATATATATATATATATATATATATGTCGTGAGTGACCGGGACAACGAGAAATGACAGCATCAACTTTTCACGTGCCTAACTTAGGAGGTTTGGTCCCCCCAATATTCTAAGTGGATCGACGCCTTTGGGTGCCATCCAGCACGCGACAGACCTGGTGTTGGTGGAAAAAAGAATTTTTTGTTTTGGTGGGATTAGTTGGGTAGGCTTAAGCCTACCCTAGCCTTTAATAAAATCCGCCTATGGGCATGACGTTAAGTAACTAACCGCGTAGAAACTTATAGAAAGACTGACAAGCAACAAAGGGCCATCGACCTTTTCGCAAACTTTTCACGAAAGTGTCTTGCCACTCTGAGAAACAGTGAAATGACGTCCCTGTCTGCATTGTTGTTGTTGTTGTTGTTGTTGATGATGATGATGATGATGATGATGATGATGATGATGATGATGATGATGATGATGATGATGATGATGATGATGGTGATGATGATGACAGAAATACAGGTATAGGCCTATAATATAGGCCCTATATAGGTTACAATTTGTACACACGCCTACCGTACGTAGGCACATTTTCTTTTGCCTTTAATAGGCGAAGAGTGAGTGGAAGAAGATATATTGGAAATAAATGGTTGTACTGGACCATCGTATTAATAGCAAACAAATAGATTTCACTCAAGACTTCATTCTTCGGAGGCGTATTATAATATTTCAGCATTTGCATGTAAGCCAATAGTTTGCTCCATGCCTAAATGGTAAGTGAGTAAAAGCCATCAAATCTCAACGGAATAATCGCGATTAATTTCCAGGTGAGTTACAAAATCAGTCATTCTTGCGGATTGAGGTCTATTGCAGGCCTAAATCTTTACTTTATAATGGCTATAAAATACGTCCCAGTTCTGCGATATAGGCCTAGGCCTACTACAATCTCTGTTACTGAGTAACATAGCGTCCATATATGTCTAGTCCTTTCCGAATGCCAATAGACCTATTATAGATTAATAGATTATCGGCGATTTCTTAATTAATTATATTAAACCATCAAAATTCAGTAATCGCTGTTACGTCACCAAGTGCATAAATGAGCAAAGATCTGAAAATCAAGGAATTTTGGCATTCTCATTTGTATTCACCAGATGGCGATGTTTCGTATTGTAGTGCAGATTTTCCACACCATGAACCGCTTCTGGCCGTACACTGTAAAGGTATGCTATAATATTATGCACTTCTATTTTAATACCCAAGGGTATCAATCGATGGTACTTCAAAATCCATGTTATGTTATTACTATTGTTATTATTATTATTATTATTATTATTATTATTATTATTATTATTATTATTATTAAAGTAACTGACAATTTTTTGTGCGCCATATCACCAAAATGTCGGGAGCAAGGGCACATTACAGAGTCCAATAAAAACAATAAAGGAGTCATCAAAAATGTAATGGTCCTTGATAGCATTGAATATAGTAACACAACAATATTTGATTAACTTAAAAGTTTATTATTATTATTATTATTATTATTATTATTATTATTATTATTAATGAAAGATAGGCCTAAAAGATAAAATATGAGGCAAGTCGGCGGCGAGTCGGCGACAGCAGCAAAGAACCAGCGTCGATAACAGCCATAGGACAGCAGGCGACCAGCGTATAATGCATTTAAATGCAGAGTGAACTGCAAGAGTGCTGAGTTCAGAGGAGGAGTTGTGGTTTGTTGTGTGGTTGTTCGTTGTCTCGGCGTTGTCTCGTCGGTTGTCGCCGGTTGCTGGAAGTTGTTTTCGTCTTCGGATGATGGATTAGGAAAGCATAGCGAAGTGTTTGAAATGCGGATCTTATTCGTCGTATTCGGTGGATTATTGCTCTGCATCGCTGGTGAGTCATTGTAATAATAATAATAATAATAATAATAATAATAATAATAATAATAATAATAATAATAATAATAATAGCAATAATAATAGCATAATAATAGCAATAATAATAATAATAATAATAATAGCATAATAATAATAATAGCATAATAATAGCAATAATAGTAATGCGCTTCTATAGCATCATTTCTAATACCCAAGGGTATGCCCACTCGGTGGTATTTCAAATCCATCCGCAGAAGACCAGATTATTCCAGAGATCTGTCAGGTCTATAGTCGTTGTTGCGACGGAAAATGACCAATGTGACTGTAAAAAACACCCTGTACACGCACTCACAGTCAAACTCACATAATGTCACGTTCATTGGATTGGCACAGCGCCTATTTTTTAATTTAAGGTCTCAGTTCATCTAAAGCATTTGTTCAAAGGTACCTTTTTGGTTCTGTCTGTAATCTCCTATTTTAAAATAATTCGATGAGAACAGAAATTTAATTTAAGCCAGATTTATCTCTTTGCTTCTTGCATGTAAAATATTTCTGCACAGCCATTAAGTTAGTCTCAAGGGTCATTGAAGCCAGTGCACTTTTAGACCTGCATTTTAATGACTTGTGTTTTTGCTCCTAATGGTATGTTTGGCCTCTTGGGCATTCATTTGACAGTTGAAGACATCTCTTAAGTCTCACAGTCAACAGGTTTATACAAACCTAATGATCTGTTGATTGTCATTTAAAATTAAGACTGTGGGATATCAAAGTACAAACATGTAAGCACATATGCAGACTTCTCCATTTCAGTTGTTTTTCTACTGGCATAATTCTTATTCGCTTCAAAAGTGTGCAAGGATTTCTGAAAAGAAAATCAGTTTGAGATATTTTCCTTCCGTTTTTTCGCTGGCCCTTGTATGTTGTGATGCTTTTTTTATTAGTTTTGTTGGTTTTTATGCATGCTTTGCAGTTTCTAGTTTTCAGTTGAGAGAGAATGACTGTTGAACAGTTACTGTTATGAGATGGAAAAGCAGAATGTTATTTATTTAGGCAGCTTTTCGTTAATTTATTTTAAAATATTATGAGGAACATCATTTTGATTTTGCTTTTCATTGTTACTTGGAAGTTTTATGAATGAGCTGATGAGTTGTATTGGAGCATTTTGATTTCAAACACCAATGACTTAGAGCCATTGAGCTACAAGCTTCCTCTCCCTCCACTTCATTGTCTCTGAATATAAAAGCTGAACTGTTCAGCAAAAGATCAGTCGATGCTTGGAAGTCTGAGACGATCTTAATACTAGGACCAATACAAGGAGCATTCTGGATGGAGAAGAGCATAGACAAACAGTGCCGAGCTGTGTTTATGCAATAAAAAAAACCCTTCTGCTCGTGTGCCATTGATGGAATGCAACATGTACAGAGATAGCGGTACTCCTCCTCCTCCTCCGTAGTGAATTATTCAGTAAGGCCTTAGATGTGGATGAGGAAAGAGAACTGGCCGAACAGAAGGTGGGCTGATGATGTAGAACGCTCTAAGTCTTGGGCTCTATGGGCAATCAGAAGACCCTGAACCACCTGGAATGGTAGAATCCATGCTCTCGCCTCTTCCGTCTTTCCATTCGGCTGCCGAAGGACGGTGATGATGATGATGATGATGATGATGATGATGATGATGATGATGATGATGATGATGATGATGACTTTGTTAAAGCCGGTAATAATGATTTGTGAGAGCCTAATCCTTTGGGAATAATTCATTTGATAAGTGGCATCTCAAAACCTCTCTAAGGCTTCATCATCATCAGCAGCAGCAGCAGCAGCAGCAGCCTGCAGGATCTAAGACAAGATAATGACCTGCCTCTGTAGAAGGTATATGTGCCAATGGAACGTGGACTGCAGAATTGCTAGACCGCACATAATTAGTTCCCCACCGGGGTTTTGAAGTTGCATTTAATTGTTCCGATAATTGCCAAGTGTGATGGCGGCATATTTAAGATAAGAGTTATTATTATCCGAAATGTAAATGGCAGGGACATTCTTCACTGCTCTACATTATTTACTGATACCGTCACTTTGTTTTGCAAGTCTTGTCCGCCACTTTGACCAGCTGTTGATGCCCTGACACTGCCTGGATATCAGTTGATTTCTTTTAGTAAATCTTACTCACTTTCTTTGTCTCCGTGTAACGTTATATGTGTATTACCGGGTGGTGGATGCGTTAAACAACGTATTAAGAACATGCGTATTAAGAATGCATATTTCAAAAGTTATCTATCTGTGGATTCACTTTTTCTAGCAAAATATTGAATTTTGTGAAGGCTTGAAATAGCATTGCAGCCACGTGACCTAGAATGCCTAATTAGGCCATTAGCCTAAAATTATATTCTCAGTCAATATTTTCTGTTTGTGGCCAAGCATCTTGCTGCTATTCCTATTCAATGTGTGCCATTGAATAATGCATAAATTTGCATTTCATTTATATGTGTTCTGTAGTTTTTTTCTTTCGTTTACTTTCTTTTAATGTTTTATAGTTAAAATAATTAGTAGCAAAATGTTTAAAATGGATTTCTAGAAATTCTGAAATAGACCAATTCATTGGGGTTATAGCTGTGTTATTGTTACAGTGAAACCCGCTTAATTGCATAGGTGCCGTGCGAGCCTTGCTTATGCGATTAACAGGGCTATGCAAATAACCGGGACGTCTGATACACAAAACACTGGTTTGGGTTTTTATGTTGTTATGCGATTATGCGGGTTATGCAGTTACCGGTAAGCGGTATGCGATTAAGTGGGATCCACTGTATTTGTGTGCATTCATTAGTAATATAATATATTAAGTTGCCTGCTGTGTCTGTATTGTCTGTAAACTATGATACGTTAGCATGGACTTAAGAGGACTGGGAAAATGCATTCATGTTAGCCTATTCCAAAAGACCTATTGGGTATTGAGTCTAGGGTGGTACAAATAAAATGGTCCCTGTCAACTGAAATGTTTTCATAATTCTTGCTACTTAGGGTGGTCCAAGTAAAATGGTCAGTGTTAGCTGAGATGTTATCAGAACTTTTGTAAACGGAGTTCTACTGTATACATCGTGTGTTTCTCATTATGTCTTTGTGTTCCTCTCTCTGGGTGCTTCCCTGTCTTGTCTTTTGTGCCTGGATCTGCCTGTGTGTCTGTGCAGAATTCCTTGTGGGGGCAATTGGGCCTCTGTGGGTATTGAAGTGTTTTCCTGAATATTTCATTCTCTCCTATCTCTGTTTCTCTCTCTCTCTCTCTCTCTCTCTCTCTCTCTCTCTCTCTCTCTCTCTCTCTCTCTCTCTCTCTGTATCTCTCTGTAAGTGTTGGCCTCAGAGCAGAAAAAAGTAGGCTACTAAGATTTGACTCATAACTCCTGTTTGGAATTCCTAAAAGTGACTGAGAGACAGAGGGCAGAAGAGGGGGTAACCCTCAAAAATGCTTGACCCTGTCTATTCTAAGTTTACCAAAATACAAAAAGAATCACCTGAGATGTAAAGAAACCGAATTACTGGAGTGGAGTAGTTTTTGAAAGAAAAATTAAGTTGGAGCAAAATGATGGTCATTCTAGTTTCCAAGAAGATAACATTATGTATCGTGTGTTGAGACCTGAGAACATTGGTGTGGCCACGGGAGACCGCCCCTTATTCTTCCTGAGAATGGCCATCTTTTATTAACTAAACCATTGAGAAATAAATAATTTACAAGGGTAGATAGCATTAATACACAGTAGAAAAGAATGCATGAAGAACTTCTTGATGACCTTTTTGCTTGTCAAGACTTTTACCCCAAAATGTTGATGTGGCCCCCCCTATTCTGGAACCCTGCCTACGCTGCTGTTTGAGAACATTTATATGAACATATATATGCATATGCATATGAGCAGGTGGTTATTTGAAATGGCCGGCGGCCACAAAATTGGGATGAGGTCATTTAGTGCAGTGTAATGTGAAGGTCAAGGACTGTGTTGGTATGTCTATTCTTTGTCCTTTGAATTTGCCAGCGCCCAGTAATTGGATTGAAACAGGTGACAACTACAGGCTGACCGTGAAAGCAAGAAGAACGGAGAGGCATAATTATTGTATCATTAATGGGAACAAAATAGACTTGTCAAAACGACTCAGAACAGACAGACAGACAGACAGACAGACAGATAGGCAGGCATGCAGATGTCAGCATGGACTCTGCATGCTCACACAGGGCAGACCCTACTGAACCACTTTAAACCTTATTATATTAATTATATATTATATTATGTCATATCATATTTTATTGTATTATTTGGTAAAGACTGTTGTTGAAAATTTGATGATATAAAATTAATGCAACATTGTTTTATTCAGCTTAATAGCAAAATGAACTGCTTATATAGATTCAGAGTTAATAATTATAAACAGAGCATTTTTCGGAAAATCACAATAATTGCTTAATAATAGTTATCAATACAGTGTAAATAGTTTATATATTCAAGTGACCATAGATAGTGTTGTGTTTTGTCTTTTCTGTGTAGCATGTTCTCAGTGGAGAACGTATATAGACGAGATTCAAGGGAGGGATGCATTTGCTGCCATTTTGAAGGCAGTGGATATTATTAATTGGGGAGGGGATGTTGGTCTTTCCAGGTGTTTCTCAGGCTTTTTGCTTCCACTGCTTTTCCCTCTATTTACTCTTTGGTTTCAACAGGTGTTGTCTCTGTTGCATAGTTTGCCAAACGTGCGGCAGGGGCGGTAAAATCCGAATGGTTGCAACCATTGAGTGTGGCCATCCTCCTGCCGCACAGCCCCCTCCCTCCTCCCAGTGGAAGTGGGCCGCCGAGGTAAAATATTGTTTGTGCTACTGGCGCTGATGTATGGCTGAATACAGACAGATATTTAGAATATTGGTCTTGGCATTTGATACGGCAACATAAGCAACTGGTAAAGCCTTCTACTTTGAAGTGAAGACAGCAAACAGCTGTTCAACTGTTCATCCTTGATTGTTGTCTGTTGCAGCAGCAAAGAACTTATATATATATATATATATATATATATATATATATATATATATACACATACATATATAATTATATATATATATGGATGTGTGTATGCAGTTATATATTTGTATGTTATATTCCAGCTATGTCATAGCCTTTTGTATTTGGTTGTACTTTCAGCGTATGGGGTTGTATGAACTGTCTATGCTAGTAGCAGTACCTGCCAAAGGAAAGATTTCTGTGCATGTAGTACCGTATATACAGTAAAACGTGGATGATGTCATATCCTGTTCAGACTGTGTGTGCCCAGAAACATTAGCCACTGTAGGCAGCAAAGCTGATCTCTATGTGGCTGCTTATGAAAGCGATCTTTATGATACCTGACATAGCAGCCACACCACACATCCCCAAGTACCGGTATGCACAGAAGACGATTGTCATGGAAACTGATAGTTATGCTTTTGGTGTGATGTCTCTTGTGGATTTCTGGTTCTATATATTCAAAGGAAGAGTAAGGGCAACAAGAGTATTTTGTGATCAGACAGCAATAATTACAATCAACTTATGATAATTTGCGTTGGCCATGGAGAGTGATTGGTTTTTTCTCTCTCGTAATTTGGCATTTTCATATTGGAACTAATGACCTTGTGCAGAGGTTAATTAATTTGTCGCTCTGGAAATTGGGAACTTTAAGGTCTGACTGTTGTGTGAGTCAAATTGCAGCAGCCCAGCGATTGTTGCTTTATGTTTTGCCCTCTCAAAATGGCTCCTGTGTTGTGCGAAAGAACGAGGGATCCTTTCCCGACCAATTGTGGAACACTCCAAGTGAGTAATGGCCCGGCATTACGACGAAGACTGAAGTTTCCAAGATGTCAGAGAAACTTTTCTAGGAAATGTTCCACTTCACTTGAACACTCACGTAAAAGATTGCAGCTACTGAGACTGTCTGTCTGCCTGCTTAACGTCGACCGCCGATCGGTTTGATCGGTTCTTTTACCATGATATTAGATTCCAAGAGATGGTCTTTGTGCTGCTTAAAGTCGATAGCAAGCGATGCCACTGAGTGTGATTTCCTTATTACACTGTGAATGATTTCATTGAGTGCTCCAGGATAAAAACTAGATGACGTCCCTGGGTACTGTTCTGAACGACGTTGTGTTGTTGAATTGAAGCTTCCAGTATGGCACCAGTGTTGATATTTATGGTTATCTGAAATGCACCAAAGATCCATTGAGCACTAAATAAGATGCCCTTTTGTCCTATTCTTGATTACATCAGAAGTGCAATTAAGAGTAGTTCTAGATAAACCAGACTCATATTTACTGTTGCATGTGGTAGTGTGTGAGTGTGCGTGTGCGTGCGTGTGTGTGAATTATTTTGCTTTGCTCTTCATCGGATCTTCTTTGAATACCAGCTTCTCATTAATTTCCAAGCGTATACGAAGCAGCTGCCGTTGCCTTTGGCTTCGGGTTTGAAGATTTGTAAATTGCTTTTTTGCCAGTACGGCGTTTTTATTGTTTGTTGGTCTGATGCGAACTGCAGTGGCGCCAAATTCCATCTGTATCTTGCTTTTGGCGGTGCGTTTACGAGACTCGGCTGGCACATTAACAGGCATTGGATTTGCAGTGGCTGAGAAGGAGCGGACTGTTTGATGGTGGGCTTTGACAGACAAATGACACCATCTCATGCTGCTCTGTTGGCCAAGCATGGATCCTGTTCCAAAAAGAACTAGAGAAGTTGATTGATTAGTCATTTGATTGGTCGATTAATTGATTGATTGAAAGAGACAGACAGACAGAGATAGACAGCAACAGACAGACAGAGAGAGAGAGAAGGACTTGTCAGAGGACCAGAGGGAAATGTTTATTGACGATCTACCATACTCTACCAGAGTCCCTCATATATTGTGCTTTTTGAATGGAGAATGGATATAGCGTTATTGAGGTTTTATTTACAGCTGTAAAACGATTAATTTTGTTACTCACGTTAGTCATGCAATTAACTTTTAATTGTGCAACAATCCCAGTTTTAACGCACATGTTTAGGACATGAAAGACTAAGTACACTTTATGTATTTAACATTTCACTGGAACGGTGCAGGCTAATAAGACATGGGCTAGAGACCGAGAGTCAAAGTGTTTGGGTTCAATAAATAAGCAGAGAACTGCAGTGTCATTGCAAAAGTTGAAAATCGCCCAAATGACTTAATAGATTCTAATGAAAATGTGAATTATTGACACAGATAGATGTCTCTTTATTAAAGTTGTGAAACCAGTAATTTTTTAATTCATGCGTTAAGCACGGTTTTAACAATAATGTTGTCGTCCAGAACTGACATTTCTCAGTCTAAATCACATAAATCACATTGTGACATTACTCTAGTAACTGGTTACTAAGTTAAATATTACAAACTAGGCATACTAAAAGTAGCAAACTTCATAAAATGAAAACGTTACACTCTGTCAGTTTTATTATAATTTAGATTTACTAGTTTAGACAGACAACAGAATTACCAGGGACGTAGCCAGGATTTTAGGTTGGGGGTCGGGGGGGGGGCTGAAGCCCAAGATTCCCCATGCGCAACTCCTTCCGTCCAGGGATATCCCCCATCTGAGACTGACATGTGTGCTATGTTGTACCACAACTGACATATCTGTGCTATAGCGTATCATAAAATTGATACTTTGTTTGACATTGGACTGTGTAAGGACTATTCCTACAGTATAGGCTATAGATATGCAAAAATTCAGAGGAGTGATGAAACGAATTATATCCACATTTTCTTGTGACCCCGTCTCCATTGAATCAAACCGTACTAGAAGAGTCGATATATTCTGCCTCAATTTTATTCTAGAGCATTCAAAATGCCCCGAAAAATGGTGAGCTATGTCAAACGACATTATACAAAGTCTTCCAGAAACCAATTCTCTGTCAAATGTCTACAAAGTCCATCGAGAGATAAGAGGGGTCCTAAGATAGCTGGTTTCTTGTATCACAGGTTTTATAGACCAGAAAAATATCTTAAAATTGATACCCTGTTTGCAGAGCCGGCGCATGACTTTCGGGGACCCCTGCAATTTTTGCGAGCGCAACGTTTTTGAAATGTCTTGACCAGCAAAAATAAGGGTCATCCCTATGAAAACTCTTAAATATCCGAGGGCGGCGGGACCCCTGCGGCCGGCGGGGACCACTGCGGCCGGCGGGGACCACTGCGGCCGCAGGCTTTGCAGGCACCAGGAGCCGGCTCTGCCCTCTACTGAAATAGGCAGATATTGATTGCTATTAATAGTATTAAAATATGTTACTTATGACAACGGCATGTATGTAGTTTATATATGTAGTTTTGCCTATGGACCTTTAGTAGTTGCTTAGGCCTATCACTTTTGATACTTTGAAAGGAGCAACTAAATCTTTGAGTTATGTGGTCCGGAACGCTAGCACCCTCTACTGAAATTGGCTGAAATTGATTGCTATTAAAATATATTTCCTATAACAATGGCAATTTTCTATGTAGTTTTGCCTATGGACCTCTAATTGATTAGGCCTATAACTTTTGATTTCTTGGAAGGAGCGACTAAATCTTTGAGTTATATGGTCCAGAGGGCTAGCACCAGAGGCGGCGGCCGCCGGCCTCGGATATTTAAATGTTTTCATACGGATGACCTTTTTTGCTCGTCAGGCCATTTGAAGAGGCAAAAATATGTACGGATGAACCTTTTTTGCTGGTCAAGACATTTGAAAACTTTGCGCTTGCAAAAATTGCAGGGGCCTCCGAAAGTCACGCGCCGGGCGGCGGGGTCCCTGCGGCCGAGGGCCCCCTGCGGCCCGGGGGCCCCCTGCGGCGCAGGCTTTGCAGGCCCTACATGCCGGCTCTGCCTGTTTGACATTGGACTGTGTAAGGACTATATCTACAGTCGGCTATAGATATGCAAAAATTCAGAAGAGTGATGAAACAAGTTATATCCACATTTTGTTTATAGGCTTTTCAATACCCAAGGTAAAAATTCTTGTGAGCAAACAAACGTTTGAGCCCGGAACGCTATTTGGGCTTGAATTCATTTGAGGGGGCTAGCTTCAGGTTTGGGGGGGCTTGACCCCCCAAGGTCATGCCTAGCTACGTCCCTGAGAATTACGTCAGCAACAGCATAGAATATCGTGAAATTAGGCCTAATTTATTTTAGAGTCGCAAACTGAAAAGTAAGTATTCAATCGTTGAACGAAAAAGTGAACGCTAAAACGCCAGTTGTTTAACGTTGTTGACTGTTTTATCAATGACAATTTTGCATCAATGCACGTTCAACAGTGGAGCCAATGGTTCAATTTTAATTTGTTAAAACATTGATTGTTTTATTGATTATTAATTATTGATCAAAAAAATTGTACTAACATTTTTAACTAGGTTAATTTTTTTAACCACGATCAATTTAAAGTTTTAACACCTCCATTAACGCGCTGATTTGTAAATTGACAGCCCTGGTTTATTTTATCTGTGATTCCATTAAAATTTTTACTGAAAAGCCAGACAATGAATCACGTTATTTGTCTGCAGTTGATCGATTTGCAGATGGATGTTCATCTGACTTCCTTTGGTGTCTGGGGCCAGATGCAATTTGTATGTCAGCTGTATGCATTGCCATTTGCAGATAATTCTCTCTTGTAGAATCTGTTTTACATGCATTCAAGCTGGCAGTTTGCCTCTAGAGAATATTGTGATTTGGTTTTCCTAATGTTCCATCATTTGCAAATCCCCTTTCCATTATCATTATGTCATAAAAGGGAGTTGACTATCATGGTGCTGTCATGTCTGGTACATAATTTGTTTTTTGAAAGCTACCTCTCAGTAGTTTGGCCATTTTAATACTGAAGTTGCCTCAGCCCCTTCGAAGGATCAGATTACAATATGCAGCAGGAGACTGGAGAAGGATACATGATGTTGATGCTTGTGCCAAGCTGTCAAAATGAAAATTAAGTAAAAAACCGAGCTTCATGCGGTTCTAAGTAAGAGCTTACATGATTGAGTTTCACTGGGTACATGCTACATTTTCTTGCGGCACACACACACACACACACACACACACACAACAAAAATGCATTGCTTTTCCTGTTTGTTTTCTGCAATACCTTTCTGATGGGAAAGTAGACAGATTGATGAAGAAGACTTTCTTGTTCCTTGGACGGATGTAAACTTTGGGACATGGATTTCTGCCTGTGTTGGCTTTACAGTGTTTATCTGCATATGGTGGCATATGTGCTTAGCGCTCTCGGCTAAATTGCTTTTCTGCGAGGCTTTGGCTTATGGTACAGCCGAGCAGTGACTTGAGGTGGGGTGAACCGTTTGGCGGAGGAAGAATCCCGAATACAAGATCTGCCTTCCATGGCGCCTGCTTTTCTTCGCTTATACAGCTGTCCATTCGAATTTAATACTCAGCGGAGGGGGGGGAATGGATGTGATTTACTTATTTCCCATTTGAAAAAGAGCTGGGGAACTTGAAAGCCACTGCTACTACAAATGGTACTGGTCAGCGTGTTTGTTATGTCAGGGTTTTCGGGGTCCAACTCCCCACTGGTTGAGGGCGGCCCCGGGTTAAAAATTTAGGGATAGAGATTAATTATTTTTCTCTGGAGACGATTTGTGATTGTCTTTATATTGAACTGTGGTGTGCAATTGTTTGGTTCTGGTTTATAATGTGATTGTATTTCTAAATACTAAAAGATATATGTCTTTTGCCAGTTGAACATCATTTCCACATAATATTACACTCCTTTGATGTCTCATCATTTGAATCTCTGATCTTTATATCCGTACTAGGTACACCTGGTGATCAATTCTTCTTTATAGTTTATTGACTTAACATAACCCTGAGTTGATTTTAGCTTTGAAGTCTATGTGTAACCTCCTCCTCCTCCTCCTTCTTCTTCTTCTTCTTCTTCTTCTTCTTCTTCTTCTTCTTCTTCTTCTTCTTCTTCTTCTTCTTCTTCTTCTTCTTCTTCTCCATCTTCTCCATCTTCTCCATCTTCTTGTTCTCCATCTAAATTAATTAAATTTAAAATAAAATAAAATAATAATAAAATAAAATAATTTAAAATAAAATAAAATTTAAATAATTTAAAATAAAATAAAATTTGCATTTCACAAACCTCTCATTGTTCGTGGCATTTCGAATGATCTAGAATAAAATTGAGGCAGAATATATTGACAATTCTAGTACGGTTTGGCACAGCAAAGATGGGGACACACGAATATGTGGTTTTAATTCGTTTCATCACTCTTCTGAATTTTTGCATATCTATAGCCTACTGTAGCACTATCATTGTCCAATTCCAAACAGGGTATCAATTTTATAATATTTCTGTGGTCTATAAAACCTGTAATAAAAGAAACCAGCTCTCTTAAGCGCCATCTTATCTTTTCTTCTTCTTCTTCTTCTTCTTCTTCTTCTTCTGTCTCCGTTTTGACTATGGACCTCTAGTTGCTTAGGCCTATAACGTTTGATATCTTCGAAGTATCGACTAAATCTTTGAGTTATTTGGTCCAGAGGGCTAGCACCCTCTACTGAAATTGGCAGAAATTGATTGCTATTAAAATATATTTGTTAATTTCTTATGACAATGGCATTTTCTATGTCGTTTTGCCTTGAAAATATGAGTTTTTTGCGTACGTACTCTATGGACGGCCCCTAAAGACTATTCCAAAAGTAGGCTATAGCTATATATATATATATATATATATATATATATATATATATATATATATAGAGAGAGAGAGAGAGAGAGAGAGAGAGAGAGAGAGAGAGAGAGAGAGAGAGAGAGAGAGAGAGAGAGAGAGAGAGAGAGGGCCTTCTCTCATGATCTCATATATATATATATATATATATATATATATATATATATATATATTCTTCTTCTTCTTAATGGGCTTTTGGGACTGGAGCCGATTGCGATATCGGCCTTGGATAGCAGCAGTCAAGTATAAGGCCATGGAGCACTTGATGTTACTGACCAAGTGCTAATGTCCTACACAGCATATAGTTAGATCCATTTAAAAACTGCGTTAACCAACTACCGTATACAGTGATCTCCTCCTATTGTCACTTACTTGGGTCCACAGTAGGTAACATAGTTTATCATCTCCAGTTTTCTCACCTCCCAGACACAAATATATCGATTCTGAATTCCTGCCCTGTGCCACTCTTTAAAAAGTGCCACGAGTGTGACGTTAACCGGGTTGACTGCAATTTTTAGAACTTTTTTATATACCATATTATAAGCCGTGTTTGTTTGAAAGTGTTTCAGAAATGTGTTACTAGTTTTTTAAAAATAGGTTTTCCCGTTCTGAAAAGCAGTGTTCTTTCTTGGAATGAGTAACATATTAGGCAATGATTGCTTGGTTTCAAGTGTTTGGCCGCTTGCCTTTTCCATGGCTGATTGAAAGTTAATTAAGTGTTGGGACTGTCTTTGATCTGACTGAAAGATATTGAAACCACAGGGTGAGAAAGTCTATGTGCATACCCATGCCCTGCCCTGTCTCAGGCCCCAAAGAGTTCAAAGGCAGTTGCAACTTGCAAGGGGTTTATTTGATCCCAAGTTCAAACCCATCTCCCACTACATCTAAGTGGGTCCTAATCTGTTATTGTTGGGACGGATTATATACTGAGTATCTGGATATGCAGGGTATCTGGATCTGTAATTGCATTAATATGCTCTGTGTATTGCATCCTGTGTGTGTGTGTGTGTGTGTGTGTGCGTGATCAGAATACGTTTACTTCTTAATGGAGGGCATTTTCCCAGTCACAATATTCCTGCTCTTAGATTTTACCCCAAATGAATGACCGACCGACTGACTGAATGAATGATTGAATAAATGAATGAACGAAAAAACAAACAAATGTATATTAGTTTGTGTAGTGTACATATTAAGTTATGCATGCTTTACTTTTTTAAGAAAGAGGCCCAGAAATCCATATGTTTCATATTTTGCCATTGATTTGACTTAAGATATGATTTAAATTCTAGACAAGGAGACTTCTGCACTGGGTCCACTGCTTTGTGTTTTATTGACTCAAGGAGTCTTTCTAACGCTGGATAAATCTGTTTGATTGGCAGCACAGGGCATTTCCCTTTGCCAGCCTCTGGTTTACTGTTTAGATTGCTGTTGTGCATGAGTGACTGATCATGCCATGCAGTATCTACTCTGAACTATGGAAATATCTGCTTTTAGACGAGTATTTTATGTCATGCAGTGTTCGTTATCTGTGTTATAATGTATGTCGTGGCAGTTTCATAATTATATTTCGTGTTTTAGATAAAACTGATTTCCGTAATTGGTATTTGATATTTTGCAGTACAGTGGAGTTTTCATAAAATTGGCGAGGGTTGAACTTTAAGCTATCTCCACCGCAGACATTTTATCTTAAGTGCGGACCACACACAGCTGAAGACCAAAGTTTTCATGAAGTTCAGCCTGTACTCTTGATGGGGTTAAATCCCAGCAACACCCAAGCATTCAGCTTCGGTTGCTTACGGTTTTCATAAATCTTTGAGAACAAGTGGTTCTGTTGGAGATATTTTGATTCTAAAAATTGTTCCAGGTCCAAGAATTTTCTTGCGTCTTGCACATTGTTCTGCCTACGGTGACCTTGATCGCTGTGGAATATGTGTGTGATATACCAGTTATGTTGGTTTTCTTCTCTTGCCATTCTCTGCACACCTCACAACATGTGAATACAATATTTCTAATCTGGCGTTAATTACAATGCATCTGATGTGACACAGATGTGTAAAAGTGTGCCACGTATCTATATTTTGCTGCTTGGAGTGTTTTAGAAGGACTCCGTAGTACATTCATTGTTTAATATAACTGTTTCCTTGTATCACAGGGTTTATAGATGACGAAAATATTATAAAATGGATACACTTGTTTTACATTAGCCTATCGAAGGACTATTGTTAATTGTTACGGTGGGTGGTAGATACGAAAAATTCAGTGGAATGATGAAACTAATTAAAACCACTTTTTCTTGAGCTTCCATCTTCATTGCGACAAATCTTTGTAGAATTGTCCATATATTAATTATGTCTCAATTTTATTCTAGAGCATTCAAAACACCACATTTACTGGTGAGGCATTTGAAACGACACTAGACACCGCCTTTCAGAAATCTATTCTCTGTAAAATGGCTATGAAGCCGATCATCGAGTGATGAGCGGTGTATTAATGTTTCCTATTGTTCACTATAATAGTATGTCTGTAAATTCCAATGGCTTTAAATGCATGATTGCAGATGCTATGAATGGATGACAAAGTGCCTCCAAAAACACCAACTATGCACGCATTGCCTGCATAAGGGCTCCGTCCTCCCCCCTCCCCCTCCCCCATCAGAATGGGGCCCCTGAGCCAGACGGAGCTAGGGGTCATGCCTGTCAATTAGCATCCTACTAATTTAAGTCATAACAATCCAACCAAATTTTATTCATCAAACAGGTCCTGGCCAACAATTTAGAAGGTGCTATTGAATACAACTGCTTAGGTTGGGGCTCCATTTGTGATTCTCATAGAATCCTAGGGCGTCCCCTATACTGTCCCTGCTTGGCCCTCCTCAGTATCAGAAAGAACGCAATGAAATTGCCAGTTTTTGGTCATAATGTTGTGGACTTGTGGTGTTCTGTTTGTATACGTATAGTTGTACACTGTATCGTTTCATTAGTTATATTGTTGGCGTTTTGTGATTTAGCTGCTGTAGGAGAAGAGGAAGCTGGGGAGTGCATTTGTCCGCAGCAGCTTCACAGATGTGAGATCGGTTCCAAGAGGGAATGTACCTGCATCCCTAAGAATTGGCTCTGTGACCAGGGTGCCGACTGTGAAGGGGGCACTGACGAACGGGGCTGTGGTAAGCACGTCTCCTATTATTATTATTATTATTATTATTATTATTATTATTATTATTATTATTATTATTGTTATTATTATTATCAGTAGTAGTAGTAGTAGCAGTAGTAGTGGTAGTAGTAGTAGTTTTAGTAGTAGTAGTAGTAGTAGTTTTGTTTGATTTTTAACTGATCCAGACAAAGCCACTGAACTAATAAAATATATGACACTCAAACAAGTTGTCGCTCTGTGCCGCTAAAACAGAACCCGACTGAATACAGATTATGATGTGTTTGCCTTGCTTTTGTTATGATCTGATTTCTGGTCTATAGATGCGATGAACTGTTCTGCGACGGACCAATTTTCCTGCGCCAATTCCAAATGCATTCCAAATGAGTTGCAATGCAACGGAGACAACGACTGCGGTGACGATTCCGACGAACTCGAGTGCGGTCAGTTCAAGTTCCTTCATTGTAAAGGAAATCTACTTTCTTACTTATCCAGACTTCACTCCTAGAGCTGTCTGTTTCTGAGTGCTGTGAAGCCTCCTTAATTAAGTGTTTCTATTTATTAATTGACCTGGTGGTTAACGTTTCACTTTTACATTATAGCCTTTAGCTGCGTCTTATAGAAAACAGGGACAGTTTGGGCCACTTTATTGAAATTTTAATATTGGATAGCATTTGTTACAATTCTGTTATAAAGTCATGATTGTTAAATGCAGTGTTTTATCCAGGGTTGGGTTGGATTGACTTGGCTGGAGGGGAAGAGATATAGTTCAATGCAAATATTTGTGTCAATGCTGACATTGGCAGGGGGGTTTGAGGTTTTTTTTGGGGGGGGGGATGATCTCCCCCTAACAGGCCTGGACAAAACACACTGGTTAAATGATTTGAATGATTAGGTATAATATTATTTAGATTCTATTCTTGGCCAGACTGGATTTTACTTTTGCAATTATAGAAGTTTTACAGTATTTGTGTTAACTGTCATAATAGAAATCAATGTTGGTGTTTAGACGCCTTAGTTGGTTAAATGATTACGAGATGTAGCTGGTAATCATGTTTGCAACAGATCCTGTCAGTTCTTTTGTGGCTGTGGTGGTAACATTTGTATTATTGGAAGGAGGTTTACTGTCAATGAATGCCTTTGACTGATGCTCTGTTGTTATCAAGTCCCTGTGAGAACTCCTCACGTGAAGCGGAAGAGGCGGAGGAGGAGGAGGAGGTGGCGGCAGCCATTTTGAAAGGGTTGCAATTTCCGGTAGATACCGGTAGATGCAAAATGGCTGCTGGAATTGTGAGTTTGATGTCTGCACAGCAGTGAAATTGTCACTTTGAAGGTGACGAGGACATTTCTGTGGCTTGCTGAATGAAGGCTGGTTTTGGCTGTCCCACATATAAGTCTGACAGAGTTGTATCAAAGCCACGTGTATTTCCATGCGTCTGCTCTCCTGTTTTTTTCCTTTGACCGCTTTGTTTGCTACCGGAGACTAATGTGTTTTATTGATGGGCTTGATGAGGTCCAGTTGGGTGTTGTCCATGAAATATTTAGCCTGTTTCTTTTTTCGTAGGTCAGTCAGTCGGTTTATGCCCCAACAGAGATGCGATTATTGGGTAGAATGCAATGTAGGTTTCATTAGTCCATAATTACTTTAATTTTGAACAAGAGTTTGTAGATTTGCAGAATTATGAGTTGCCTGTTTTCATTTGGGGTGGGGTCGTGAAGGAATGATTGACTGAACCAGGAGTCTGTGGGACGAATAAAGAATTGAATTTAATAAAAGTAGTTATTAATGTATTACATTATTATACTTATAATTAGCAGTCTACTTTTGAGTTTCATTTAGCTGTAGCATATGTAATGTTGCTTCTGTGATGTGTGACCAGGCCTATGTACAGTAAGTAGCTCCTGGTATTCGAGTCATGTATGTGCACTTAAGTCAGGCAGAAACTGAGTATGAGAATTTCCTGAAAGGCTTAGAGGCGTAGACTCATTTAAGCATCGATTGGCCAATGGATGGTTGGTTCTCTTTTTCTATCTGAAATATTGGACTCTGTGCATCATTTGTCATTTCCCCATGAAAACTAATGATGTTCTTGGCCGTCCGTACGTGTGTGTGTGTGTGTGTGTTGACGGGGCAGGATGCTTTTCAAAATGTCAGAAATTCACATAGACCGTTTTTATTAAACTTAATGTTGATAAGTGCAGACAAATTAATGTGTGTTCAGGATTTTTCATTTTTCACAAAAATAAATGTGCGTGTGTGTGTGTGTGTGTGTATTGTCAACAGAATGAATAATTCTAAGTGTAAGCAAATCGGTGGCTGTTCAGCTTTTGAGGTCTACTACAGAGGTTTTAAATGTTAATTGCTGATTGCCCTAGGCGTGTGTTGTGTCCTTTCGAGAGACAGTGGTCTTTGCCCAGAGGAGAACTGTGAGTCGGTCACACACCACTCTGTAATGTCGAATTCTTATTGGTCACTCTCTTCTTTTCGTTTGTGATTATTCTGAGAATTTTTCTTCCTGGAAATTCAGATCATTCTTGAAAAAGCTATATTATAAACTCAGATATCACTGTATGTGCCTGTCTGTCTGTCTGTCTGTCCGTCCGCACGCGCATACTCTGTGTGTGTGTGTGTGTGTGTGCAATGTGTAGTTTGTCTTGAGCTTGTATCAATAACTTTGCACTTGGCTGTGATCACTGTTTAGAGCTACTGTATGTGTAAATATGGGGGAGCCGTGTGCATATGGTTGGTTGGTTGGCTGTCTGTGTTTTGTAAGGCTGTGGAGGAGAGTGAAGATCACAGAAGGGGGGGGGGTGGTACACTTGCCTGTCATATCTTACTACTGAACTGACATGGTAGCTTCTAAATGCTGTGCATAAAGGGAACAGTTAGCAATGGATAAGGACGTTTTTAAAAAGAAATATATCAACTGATAGTAAGCACAGAGTGTAAAGGAACATACCGGTAGATCTATGTTGAATAAGGGAATTATGGGAAATTGCCAAATGGAAATGAAAATCTGTCAGAATTAGAGCTATAGTCAGAGTGAAGAGTGAAAACATTAAATGATTTAACACAGTGCGTTAAATGAGGCTTAATTCATTCATTGATTTCTGTCATCGTATTAAAATCAAACACAAAGAACAGTCAAAGCAATAGTCATACAACAACATAAACATAAGTCAATGACTGTACAGTTGGAAATCAATATTCACACACAAAGTGTGTGTGTGTGTGTGTTTGTGTGGAGATAGACAACGAGAATTAATTCTCTGTAACAAACCTGCCTTCCAATATAATAATATTGAGATTAGCAAAATTGATTTCATATTTTCCGAGTCTGTGTTAATGGGGATTTACTGCATATTGGAAAAATTTTCACATATTTGGGGGAGGAGCCCGGTCACTGGAGAGGGAGCAGCCGCTGCAAAAATAACGCTTCCCATAAACATTTCTGAGTAATGTGGAGTGATTTCCTTTGAGCTGTGGATTGGCCATTAGTTTTCATTTGATGAGATTGGAAATCCCGTGTGCATGTGTGCCTCTGTTAGATAATATAATATATGTCTGTGTTTATTAACATCCTCTCTTATTAGTTTATCAGTTGATTTATTTGTCTGAAATAGCTGAATGAAAGATCGTGTAGTGATATTCCATCCAGTCGCCGTTGCCTGTTGTTGTATTGCCAGTTGTTGTATGGCCGTTGTCCTGCGTTGTTGTCTCCGTTGTAGACAGGAGGAACTGTACAGCAGGTGAATTTCAGTGCAACAATGGCAACTGCGTCAACAGACGATGGCAGTGCGACGGTGACGATGACTGCGGCGACAACTCTGACGAAACGTGTGGTCAGTTGAGCTATTTATGTTGAGAAACTCACCGAAACCATTAAAAACTTGGGTGAATGAGTGAGTGAGTGAGTGAGTGAGTGAGTGAGTGAGTGAGTGAGTAACCAGGAGACTTAGATTTTTAAAAATAAGAACAATTAATCAAACATTTAATGATAATATAATAATTTTGAGTCCTTTATTTTGTAACTGCCATGATTGTGATTGTGATGGTAAAATAAGCAGTTGAAGGATAGACAGGTTGTCTATGGGAGGCTATGCAGTGGCCTTTGACCTTTAGTGCAAGAGCTCCTTCCGCCGATGTACTGCTGTAATATCTGCATCTGAAATTCGGATGTAATGCAACAGAAAATTGTCAACACTGTTGAGTAATTGTAAAGCATTGCATAGCTAAAAAATTTGAAGTGAAGGAGCAGAATTGAGTATTTGGTGTTCAATTAAGAGGACTTGGATCAGATCCAGGGATATTTCTAGTATTGTGAATTTGAGGGGTGTCAACCTCAAATTGGGGAGGGGTGTCCGGAGCTAATTAATTAATATGCATACCATTGTCACATTACCCAATTTTGTGGAGTTTCGACCTCAAATTGGGGGGTGTTAGGGGGTGTAAAATATCCCTGACATGGATGCACGTGACGATGCAGGCAATGCTGATTGGTTGTACGTTGGCTTTGAACATATTTTTCTGAGCAAAAGAATAGGTCATTGTGTGTCGTCAGTGTGGACTTTGAAGTGAGCAACTGTGAACAGCTGTGTGAGGTTATAAGTAAACATGTGTTCATTGTTCATATATGTTAATAATAATTGTTCCTGTGTGCTGTGCAATTGTGCTGTTTATCTGTGTGACCGGTTGTCACAAACACCAGAAATGATGGAATGCCACATTGCTCAGAATGAAAGCTTACTGCTATCGCTGCTCACAACAACCCAGCTTAAATTGGGATACTGATGGAAGGACAATGATGAATGATATACATTATCTGATTATCTCTCCATCCAGGCACATCCATTATACATGTAGCAGCAGCAGCAGCAGCAGCAGCAGCAGCAGGCCTTCCACCCATTACTGTCATGACCAAGAGACATAAATATGCAAGTGTCCATGCATGCTGTAACTGGCAACAAATGCAGAGCAGAAATCATTGCATCCAGGGCTTTTTCCGAGGTCTTTTAGGAACAATCTGTCGCTGTATCAATCATTACCGCTGCTTGCATCATGCGTATTTGGCCACCGATTTGATTAGAATTTGAATCAAAGATGCAGTTTCATTGAGACTGTGCATGATTTGATTTGCAATATGTGTCTCTCATCAGAGAAATTTAGTTTTAAGGACGGAAACTATTATTATTATTATTATTATTATTATTATTATTATTATTATTATTATTATTATTATTATTATCAAGGCTAAAGAAATGTATTTATCTGGAATATGATACAGAAATGTAGGAAGGACTTGTAGAATAATTTCCCTGTGCCTTGGCAATCTGTTGGAAGGCGGTAAACATTAAGAATATATACGACCTTGTTTTCTCTCGACAGCGCTGCCTGCTGCCGATGTTTATACAAGACATTCTGCATTCTCTGCATTCCGCTGCAGTAAAGTGTGCTATAACAGATAAATGCCGGTAATGTGTTGCATAAATTTTTGCATTTCTCGAGGTGTTGAAGATTATCGTGATTTGAATGCAATTACAGTGTAAGAGGAAATATCGTGTGTGGAGCAAACGCTGGCACAATGGTCAAGATTCTGCAGGGGACCAAATGTCAATATATTGTGTTTTTAAAATTGATTCTAGAGCGCTCAAAATGCCACAAAATGGAGAGCCATATGAAAGTACTCTATAGGCAGTCTTTCAAAAATCAATTCTGTCATTTGGCTATAAAGTCGATCGAAACCATATTTTGTTGAGCTTCCATCTTCAATGAGTCAAGTCTTTGTAGAAATGTCAATATATTCTGCTTCAATCAGACGTTGTCTATATTATTGTCTGATATTCTGTTTGACTTGATTTTACATAATGGCCCATAAATCATGTCTGGTGTTTTTGCATGATGGCGCTATAGAAGTGAGAGTATTTACAGAAGAACTATAGGATATGCTCTGGCACATAATGTGGGTAATTATGCCGTGACATATGGGACCGACTGACATCCCTGCTGAAAATTGTCATATTAACCGCCTAGGGGCGTCTATCCTATGGGGGGAATGACGCACGTTGCGTCATTGAAATTTCTGGGGGGATTTTTGTTTTTACTTACATTTTCTATAATTCGATGCAGCAGCCAGAGCCATTGGCATAGAAGAAAATTTTCTAATACTTATCAATTTCTGCCTATTTCAGTAGAGGGTGCTAGCCCTCTGGACCACCCAACTCAAAGATTTAGTCTTCCTCCCAAGAAATCAAAAGTTATAGGCCTATAAACGTATACGTTCTATATGTTTTGCCCATGCGGCTATAGGCAAAAATAGCCATTGACATAGAAGATTTCAGGCCTGATTCTAATACTAATTGTATCCTCCTAAAGTTGAATAGGATGCGTGAATTTGCTTCTAAAAGTTCAAGAAATTGTTGGGGGTTATACCCCCGAACCCACTTGGTGGGAGGGGTACAACTCCATCCCTGCCCCCTCCACCCGTTCGGCCTTCGGTCTCGCGCGGTTTGATATAATATGCCAGCCATTGGGGGGGGGGGTTGCGTCATTGCCGTTGGGGGGGGATAGACGCCCCTGTAACTGCCTAAAAATTGCTGACCTCCACAGAGAGTGACATTTTGCCCTGATGCATTTGAAGAAATGATTTTGTTAATATTATTTTGTAAAATATTTTTCTAAAATCATATGCAACTTGTCAGACAATTACCATTTCTTGGGTTTAAATTGATTGATAAGTGTTTGAATTGCAAGCGGATGCTTTGTGTCATTCCTTTGACCGTACTGACCCCCTCCCCCTCCATCCCCTCCCGGTCTCTTAGGCAATGGTGCAAGACCAGCTGAGAGAAAGGTTCATAAATCTTGACTCTTGGTGAGGGAGGAAGTGGGGAGCGGGGGGGGGGGCTTGTCTGCGTTTGTCCTGCTTTTTTCCGTACTTGAAGCTTTGAAGTGATCGGATTGAAGTCTTTTAGAGGCGACTAACATTCTCTCTCTCTCTCTCTCTCCCTCTCTCTCTCCCGACGACAGCCCGTTAGAGAAGGAAAACCACTGCATTGAATAACATAGCATAGCAGTTGTAGACCGTAATAGAGGGGCGTAGTTGTGAACCGCCTGGTCAAAGTCTCACATACAGGCGCTCTTGAGATAACAGTAGCATTGCCTTGGTAACTTCTTGGTAAAATATTGTGTAATATGTAATTGACAAGACGGTCTAATGTTACGTTTAGTCCTATTTGGCGATGCTTAATTAAGCAAAGGAATCACTAGTAATCTGCTTGGGCTAAGCTTAGGGTCAGTGTCTGATTGCATGCCCTCCTTGGCCGGAAACAGAAAGTTTGGACTGACCTCTGGACTTTTGACTATGAACTACCCAATCTGTGATTCTCACTTTGTTATGACCTGTTGAGGGATGCAATTTTACTAGTCCTTCAGAGTGGCTTTATGTAGGTTTTACAGTACATGAAATCAATATTATTATGAAGACTGTTGTGTAGTTTAGATGCGTGTGTCACGTGGTGCGGTTGAAGCGGTGACGTCAGCCGGTGGTAGAGAACTGCAGACGGTCAATGCATTGTTTGCTGCATTTCATTTTTCGATCATTTTCTGAGTTTGTGGATTTAATGAATGAACAGTCCATGATAAGATTTCAGCTGTTGCAAATGCAAACAGATGGCAGGGGCAGGGGGCAGACAGACAGACACACACACAGACAGACGTTGGAAACTGCCAGGGACATAGCCAGGGTTTTAGGTTGGGGGGGGAGGGTTGAAGCCCAAGATTCCCCATGCGCAACTCCTTCCCTCCAGGGATATCCCCCCATCTGAGACTGACATGTGTGCTATGTTGTACCACAACTGACATATCTGTGCTATGGCGTATCATAAAATTGATACTTTGTTTGACATTGGACTGTGTAAGGACTATTCCTACAATATAGGCTATAGATATGCAAAAATCCAGAAGAGTAATGAAACAATTATATCCACATTTTCTTGTGTCCCCATCTTCATTGCATCAAACCGTACTAGAATACTCAATATATTCTGCCCCAGTTTTATTCTAGAGCATTCGAAATGCCACGAAAATGGTGAGCTATGTCAAACGACACTATACAAAGTCTTCCAGAAAACTCTGTCAAATGTCTACAAAGTCGATCGAGAGATAAGAGGGGTCCTAAGATAGTTGGTTTCTTGTATCACAGGTTTTATACACCACAAAAATATTATAAAATTGATACCCTGTTTGACGTTGGACTGTGTAAGGACTATTGCTACAGAAGGCTATAGATATGCAAAAATCCAGAAGAGTAATGAAACAATTATATCCACATTTTCTTGTGTCCCCATCTTCATTGCATCAAACCGTACTAGAATACTCAATATATTCTGCCCCAGTTTTATTCTAGAGCATTCGAAATGCCACGAAAATGGTGAGCTATGTCAAACGACACTATACAAAGTCTTCCAGAAATCTATTCTCTGTCAAATGTCTACAAAGTCAATCGAGAGATAAGAGGGTCTTAAGATAGCTAGTTTCTTGTATCACAGGTTTTACAGACCACATGAATATTATAAAAATGACACCCTGTTTGACATTGGCCTGCAGAAGGACTATCCAGTCGATCAGCAAAGGTGTTTATGGGCTTTCAATACCCAAGGTAAAATTCTTATGAGCAAACAAACGTTTGTGCCCGCAACGCTATTTGGGCTTGAATTCATTTGAGGGGGCTAGCTTCAGGTTTGGAGGAGGGGCTTGAGGCCCCCCCCCCAGCCCATGCCTAGCTACGTCTCTGGGAACTGCTCCCGTGTGCTTAGGGCCTTAGGCTGTTCTATTTCTGCAATTTTTCGTCAAATCTGCAGTGGCAGTGTTCCAGGTTTTGTATGACATTAGTCATTTTCTCCCTCCCATGGTAAAAATCAAACCCAATTATTATCATTTTCAAAAGCTGTTGAAATTGTATGAAATTATGCAAAGTCAGCATTAGCAGGAGCTCAACACACTTATATTGCATGTTTTAAATCTTATGATGTGACTTTAAGTAGGTTTCATTGATTAGCTAAATGTTTTGACAAATTTTTTATCCACGGTCATTTCACAGCACCCTATAGCACTGGTGCACTTGACAGCTGTGGGAAGTTAGAACTGTGGACAAAAATTAGGTTTAAAAATATGTTGCCGTTATGCTAATGTCTCCTGGGAAAATGCCTGTTCTTCCAGATGAGCATTCCTGTGGAATCGAAGAGTTCAAGTGTCAGGACGGTGCGTGCATCACGAATCTGTGGCGCTGTGACTCTGACATCGACTGTGAAGATGCATCCGATGAAGTCGGTTGTGGTAGGACGCCGGCGATGCTCTCTTTATGTCAGTTGTGGTGACAGCTGTTTAGGCGGAAAAGAAAAAAAATATGTGTTGCATAAACGCCAGGGCACCATTTGTGAGGGGCTTGGGCCAAGTACTACCCCAGTGGGAGGGTTGAAACATTCGATTTCTGACGCCCTCCCAATGGAAGCTGATATTTTGGGGTGGAAGTGGTCAAACCCCACTGCTTTTTGGAGAAGATGAACTCTCGGGCACTTAATTATTGCAGAAAGAAAATTCTCAGAAGGAATTTATCAATGACATTAAATGTCATTGATAAATTCCTTCTGAGAATTTTCTTTGATAAATTTCTTGTATTTTGGGATGTCCTTAAAAAGATGTAGCGATGAACTGGAGGCTCTGAGATCTCTAGTAATCTTGACTTCTAACTTTGCCGTCACTATATATTGGAAATTAGTTCACTAGGAAACATGGGCACCCACACATTGTGGCAAGAGGGGGCATCTGCCCTCTGGAGAATGCTAATCTATTTTTAACTACCGGTAATCATATTTTGGCTTTTAACCAATATTTGCACATAAAACACTGCTGATACACAAAATGAAATTGGGAAACTTTACATTAACTATGAATTGTTGGAAATTAATATCTTGAAAACTATAATTAATAGTGGCCGTTGTGTTTTGCCCTCCCTCTGGAAAAATTTCTGTGGCGCCACTGTTTCGCATGCAATTTCTTTATGCATTATAAGTGGTTAGCCAGAGGTCACCGGAGGTCATAAGGAGGATCTTTTGCATTAACTGAGCCAATGGAAATTCAGACACAGTTGGGCAATGGACAGACTTACAATTTTCTTGACATTGATAAACCAAGGTCCGCTGGAGCTTTTCTAAGGTTTGAGTTTTAAGATTGATGTCCCCATTGGATGCAATTGAGATTGATACTGGCCTTATATGCATCTGATGACTGGCAAGAGAGGACGGCCTCGATGAAAGATTTATACAGAGGCTTAGAGAGGACTGGGGTAGTGTTGATGCCTCTTAATTACATTCAATAGGGGCTGTATTAATCACTATGGAAATATGCAGGTTTCACTGTTTAGTATGAAATACAGTGAAACCCCATTAGCATGTGCTTGGTGATAAAGAAATCCTGTACAGAAAGTCCAAAGAAACCTGCTGACTCTTTGGCAGTTATCTTAGACTACATTAGGATATCCGTGCATTGATGTTACTTCTTCGTTTTCCTCTTGTTAAGCCGCCATGGGATCTGATAGCTTTTATATTCTGTAACGAGATATAATCCTATAGGATGCTTTTAGAAGGTGTTGCTGCCGTATTTTTCAGTTAGGAATTCGACAGAGTGTCCGGCGAATCATTTCACCTGCAACACGACACTCAAGTGCATTCCGCGCTCCTACGTCTGCGATGGCGAGGACGACTGCCAAGACGACAGCGACGAAAGGAACTGCGAAGGTTTTACTCTTAAATTGACTACTTTCTGAACATGCAAATGTTGCCGTAATTGATCGCTGTCTGATGCCATAAATCAGTTATGCAGCGGATGATGTTAATTTTACGTGAACCAAATTTTTTGGAGGCACGGCCGATCTTTGGCCCAAAATCTGAAGATGGCCTTCTTTCGCTTTTCACTGCAATTGTTTTTGCTGGCACTGTGTTGCCGCTGTATTCTTCACACTGCACTAGCACTTAACTTACTCTTAGTGTTGTGTTTTGAATTAATATCAAATGCGTATGCTATTAAGATGAATTGGATTTGAATAAGAATTTGAGGAGAAAACACAAATAAAACTTCAGAATGTCTTTGGAAAAGATGTAGATTTTATATGGGATGAAAATTCAATAGTAAACCAGTTGTTGTGGTAGGAAATTGCAGCAGCAGCAGCACTGGCAACACTGCTTTACTTATATAGCTCCAAATGTGGGTCAAGTATTTAGAATGCATTTGTCGACCCATGCAGTCTGTATGGATGGAAAGTCCCAGACCGAGTGTGTCTGCCTGCGTGGAATGTGTTTGTTTACCTATTGGCTTTCCTGATTGTCTTTTTGTTAATGCTATGATGACTTTTTGGAGGGGTGGTGGTGATGGTTGGGTGGTGCTGTTGTTCAAGTACTTCACCTCATTAGCAATAGTGGTGAAGTTTTTGCCAGTTAAAAACCGGGTTAATGGCAAAATCATTACGATTAGGTAATTTGCCAATGAATTGATTGATGTTTTTATTACAATTCCAAAGTTTGGGTTTCTTTTACTTCTTCTGTAATGCTTAGGCCTACTGCCTGCATTAGTTGTCCTTGCTTCATTAACGGTTGTTTTTCAACTGCTAATTATGATTAAAATGATGGCAGTGATAGTGGCAGCAGCAGCAGTAGTAGTAGTAGTAGTAGTAAGAGTAGTAGTAGTAGTAGTAGTAAGAGTAGTAGTAGTAGTAGTAGTAGTAGTAGTAGTAGTAATAGTAGTAGTAGTAGTAGTAGTAGTAGTAGTAGTAGTAGTAGTAGTAGTAGTAGTAGTAGTAGTAGTAGTAGTAGTAGTTGTTGTTGTTGTTGTTACAACAGCCAGTGCTAGTTGTGATATAGTTGATGATATTGCTATCGCATTTGTGTGAGACTGTACTTCTGACTGTCAATAGCCTGCATTGTTCTGAGTTGTTGGATTGAAGAGGTTGAATACGTGACATTGTCAGTTACAGCGTCACGGTTTTGTTTGCCAATCACCCGGCGTTATCTTTCGCGTCTTCTGATTGGCTGTGGAATATTAGGAACGTCTGCTGTCCTCTGAATCCACGGAGTGCGTTTTTATCTCAAGTGTGTTTTCTCTGCTCTTGGGCGCTGCGCCCTCCTGTGCTTTGCCCTGTTAAGCTCTTCGATGTAATAAGCTGCAGCATTTTAATTCGGCTTTAAGTGGCTCTCCTCTTGGCAAAGAGCAGCGCTGATGTTTGATTAAAAAGAGGGGAGAGGGGGGCATTTGTGCCCTGATGCGTTGACAGTAGAAAGGTCTGTTTGCCTGTGGCTTTAAGAGTGAATCGCAAATAATAGGTGATCCTGTTTCTTCTGATTTTTGCTACGAAAAGGTGTGATATGAAATCAGAAAATTAGACCAGCAGGCTGTGACTGAGTTAGAGATTTTGTGATGGCAGACATGGGCGACCGCACTTTGGGGCTAAAGGGGCACTTGCCCCCTGGAAAATGCAAATCTATTTTGTATCTAACGATATTTTGACTTTTAACTAATACTAACCACAGCCACTGTGGTTTCCCCCCCCCCCCCCGAAAAAATGTATGTGAGCGCCCACGGTGGCATTTTAGAGGATCAAGAGATCTGTTCTGTGGATAAGATGGGAGAGTGAGAGAACATTATTGGTGAGAACGCGTGGTGAGAGAGAGAGAGAGAGAGAGAGAGAGAGAGAGAGAGAGAGAGAGAGATGGTGGGTGTGAGGTAGAGAATAATTATAGTCTCTGTGTGAGTGAAGACCCTGATGAGAGTGAAAATGAAACGAAGTGAATGACAGAACGTGGGATGAGTGAGAGGAGTGAAGAGAGCAGAGACGCGGTTAGCGCAGCGCTTGTATACGGGGGTGGGGTGGGGTGGCAGAGAGCGGTTGCTTTCAGAAGACAAATCAGTCGATGACTCGACGTAAGTGGCTTCGAGAGCAGATAAAAGTTCTCGGGCCTTTGTCTCTATCTAGGATGAAAGGCGCAGTTCTGTTAGCCTCCTGAATGGAAGCCAACACTTGGCTCTCGGCGTAAATTTGAATATTTACCATTGACGTCAAGTAACGTTGTCATCACACCATAGAATTTTTCATTACATTCTATGACATTCCATAGAGTAATAATAGGCCTATCAATATGATCAATATCCCTCAGTGATACTTCTTCATGTGCCATGTATTGCTACGTCGGCGACCATGGATTTCCACTCTTCTCTGTTTCTGGCTTTCCTTATCAGTTCGATGTTGTCTGTAGTTCTTGTCGCTTCTCTTAGGCTGTCCGTAAACTTTATTCTTTGTCTTCCTCTTGCTCTTTTCCCCTCTATTTTTCCTGTTATGGCTAGATTTTCCAATCCGTCTTTTCTTATTAGATGTCCAAAGAATTCAAGCTGCTGCTTTCTTATGGTTTTTAGCAATTTTCTTTTTGTATGATCAGTGATACAGTAAAATCAATTACCTGTACAGTATCTGCGGACCTAACCAGTGGCGGCTCCACCGGGGGGGGGGGCAGGTGGGGGCCCGTGCCCCCCTATTGAGAGCATGGCCCTCCCAGTGGCCTTCCCCAGTTGGGACCCTATACTTAATGCTACATACATTAAACAACAAATGGTTGGCCCCCCATGATTAGAAGTTGCCCCTCAACGGCCCCCCCCCACTTGCCAAATCCTAGAGCCGCCACTGGACCTAACTAATATCAATTAGCGGACAGTCTCTTCAGCCTTTCCGGGATTGATGAACCTGCGTGCTTAGCATCGGAAGAAGATTTTAATTATTACCCGGTTAATAAAGATGACCCGGTGGACAAAGGTGACCCGAATGACCCATTGACCCAGTGACCCGGATCCAAGTCTGATGTCACTGGCTATTTTGCCTATAGCCGTATGGGCAACACATTTAGAACGTATTCTTTTATAGGCCTATATCTTTTGATTTCTTGGGAGGAGGGATTAAATCTTTGAGTTGTGTGGTCCATATATATATATATATATATATATATATATATATATATATATATATATATATATATATATATATATATATATGGTTTCTCTATAAAAATGTTGCCATCATTGTCTATACATCAGTTACTCCAGCGAACCGGTTGTTAATTGATTGGCATCACCGCCCTCTATGTAAATGTCTAATGATCATTATTATGAGTTGCTCTTTTAGCACTTTTTGGCGCCTCTGTGTGAAGTTATGTTTTCTATTTGTGCGTCTATCAACAGTGGCGGTTCTAGGGTGGTGGAGCTGGGAGGGGTGTAGCCCCAGATTTCTGCTTTTCCCAAATAATAATAATAATAAATGACGTTTTTGCTCATCAGACTTTTCCAGTCATTGACTAGGGGCATAGCCCTCCGGTTTTTTCCGGCTATAACCGCCACTGTTTATCAGGGTGGTATTTTTGAATCAGACCAGTGGGGAAGGGGGTGGAAGAATCTTTAACTGTTTCATAACGCTAAATAAGTTAGTTAAATAGGTTCATGAAAACTCCTCCATTCTATGCATGTATAGAGATTACCAGTGGGGAGAGGAGTAAGTAAGCGGTGACCAGGAATTTTCACCGGGAAAACACCACGCATAAAATTATAGATCTGCCATTTTAGGTTGGCAGATGAAATGCGGGAGAGATGAGTTTCTCTGCTCCGAACTTTGCATCAACGAATCTTGGCGGTGCGACGGAGACTTCGACTGCGACGACCAAAGCGACGAAAAGGGCTGCGGTAAACCCCAGGACATCTGTGCCTTGGCTCTGAAAGTTTGTCTTAAAGGAATTACAGTGGATTTACAACTTTGTGTAATTTATTGTAACGTAGCGAAGCATCTCGTGTTGCAGTTCACTAGAAGATCATCGTTCCGCTAGAACTTGTGTTGTTTGCGCACTTAAATCTGCCATGACATTTAAAAATCTGCCGACTTTTATTACCGGTTGTTAGCGAATGAGTTGTTTCCGAGCTGCAGTCCCGACCATTTCCAGTGCGAGTCTGGCCGCTGCATCTATGGCTCTTGGCGCTGTGACGGACAATTCGACTGTTCCGATAACAGCGACGAAGTTGGATGCAACTCAGGTATTTACAGTTGTACATTCCCCACTCAGAGCAATGTTGCAGTTAATTTAACTGAAGTTGTCATTTGCAGTCTAGCATGTCTGTTTTCTTCCCGATGGTATGCTAGAAAATGGCCAGAAGCGTTTGATAGGATATCATTTGTTCTGATATGGTTCTAGGTGTGTCGGATGCTTGTGCCTCTGGGCAGTATCACTGCACCGATGGGAGCTGCATTGAAACCAGCAGAGTTTGCGATGGAACTCACGATTGCAAAGATAGTTCAGACGAAGACTTCTGCCACACGAACCGTAAGCTGGGAATATTCTACGAACGATTGACTGTAGGAAATACACTCTGATATCGAAATACTAAAGGAGTTTTCGTAGAATTGTTCACAGTCAGTGTGAATTGCATGAAAAATCTATGCAAAACAAATAGATGAATTAACGAATAGGAAAGACTGTTGCCGTCGTGCTAAATCTTTTCTCTCAGATTCAACTGCGACGTGCGCTTTGAGGAACGGTGGATGTTCACACGTCTGCAATCATCTCGGAAACGGAACGGTTTGCTCTTGTCCGCCCGGGTATCAGCTTCAGAAAGATAAGCACACCTGTGTCGGTTAGTGATAGCGTATACTGCTTCCCTCGTTCGTCCAGGGTGCGTTTTTTATGAATTTACATATTCTGCACGTAAGATGCTCTCTTAGAAGAAATTGCGTCGTTTCCGGTGCTTTGCGCCGCTTGCTGCAGATACCGATGATGAGGCGAGATTTTCAGAAAAGTTGCTTCAAAAAATTCTGTGCGATGCTGAACGAATGTAGATAAAGAAAAACTAGAGAAGTCAATATTTTAAGTGAATGATTTCTCCACGAATTTTTCAACAAGCTTTTAATTAAAACCAGAATAATTACTTTCCATTAATTTATATAGCACCAAAATGGAAGTAACTGAGTAATAGTAATGGCTATTTTGGCAGTGTCGTTGCATTGACGAATGTCTGAACGGCCTTGATCTTTTGATGCATGAGAGATGGTGACTACATTTGGAGTTGTATAATCCAGAGGGTCAGCACTCACTGTAGAACTGGGCAGAAATTGAAACATATTGGAGGAGATTACTTCCTAATGGGTCAACTGTCCATGTTCGATGACGACAGTGCCGATGGCGACCAGGAGTGGAGAATAAATACTCTTTTACGTTTATATGTTTTCAATTGCAGACTTCAACGAGTGTCAGCTAGATGGCGCCTGTAGTCAGTCGTGCACAAACACCGATGGTTCATTCGTGTGTTCGTGCGTCCAAGGCTACCAGCTGAGACCAAATGGACGAGGCTGCAAGGCTCTCGGTAAAAACCTCTTTCGTGTCTCTTGCCTTAATCTTAGCTGTTTCGATTTGTTTAATGCATTCGACTCTTTTGTTTACTCGAATTGACAATTCGAAATAGTTGAAAAATGTTTGCAGTGTGAGTAAACAAAAGAATTGTTACTGTGTTTTGGGATTAAAGAATTTTTAGTGCTTCAGCTGACAGTGTGTGTGGTCTGGCTTACTTAATTAATAAGTCATTTTGTGGCATTTCGTCTGAAATGTGATCCCCATGCCGCCTTGGTGGAGGTATTATCAGAGGTTCAAAGGTGTGGTTAGAATATCTTAGAGTATCAATTTACTTTATGAGATGTTCCAGTAATTCGTATTATGTTAATAGAACCAGCAAAACATGAGCTGTTGGCTGTACGAGAGCATATTATACTTGTAAGATTATTTACGGCGTTACTTTTAGCGGTCAGTTATTTCCTGAAATCTTTTACCTCTTAACATTAGGAGGCGAGCCGTTTCTGATATTCGCCAACCGCGTTGACATTCGTAAGGTCGTTCCGGATCGGTCTGAGTACACGTCACTTGTTCATGGTCTCGAGAACGCCATCGCGCTGGACGTGCACCAGGAGCAACAGATGATATTCTGGTCAGACGTGACCTTGGACAAGATCAAGGGCATGCACTTGAACGGCAGCGGCGACGTGGTTGAAATCGTAGGAACTGGTCTCGAGAGCGCAGGTCAGTGGCAGAACATGAATTCTGTTTTAAGAATTTAGAGACAATCGTTTGTTCAAACGTAAAGAGGTTTTAGGAATGTTTTGGTTATGGTTTTCCATGTAGAGTTTTGCAGCAACACCTGTTGTTGTTGCATTTTAAAGATACTAGCAGTTGTTCCATTATCTGGTCGCAGCTCATTATCATATTTAGTTATTGTCTTAAGACGTACGTGTTTGACTGACTTATCCCACTTAGATTGCCCTCCCACCCCACCCCTCCCGCTGCCGATCTGACTGACCTTTCCGGCCTGACCTGGCTCTAATCATGATCGGATTTGGTGCTCCATCGGCCGATACCCTATGCATTACAATAATGGCGCCATAGAAGTTTATTATTGATTGATTGATTGAGATTTAATGGTCAGTGGGTAGTTTCTGATTGACCTGTAGGTGGCATAGCTGTTGACTGGATCCACAACAAACTCTTCTGGACTGATTCTGGGACGTCAAGAATTGAGGTTTCGAATCTTGACGGTTCGATGAGAAGGGTTCTTATCTGGAAAGACCTCGAGAAGCCGAGGGCAATAGTCACTCATCCTGCTCAGGGGTATTTTGAGACTATTTTTAAAATTATTTTTCCTTCTTGCTAATTTAGAATATTATAATAGTCAGGATCTTCTCAGCTCTGTGGTTCTTTGACAACCGTAATTTAGTTTGAGTTTTTATTTTTTACTGTGAATTAATTTCAAAGCATTAATTTTAAAATGTTAAAATTTGGTCATTAATTTAAATTAGTTTTGTGATATTATTGAAAGAATTTGTCAAAAATTTTAATACATGAATCGTCTTTCTGGCTTTGGATTGACTGTGTACTATTTCAGCGCCATCTACTGGACCGATTGGGGAAGTACGCCAAGGATCGAGCGATCGTCGATGGATGGTCAGGATCGAAGGGTTCTGGCCGACACGTCTCTGTTTTGGCCGAATGGTTTGACCATTGATTACGTCATCGGAAAGATTTTCTGGGTCGATGCCAAACACCACGTCATCGAATGCGCCAATCTCGACGGATCGCAACGAAAGACTGTGCTCGATCGAGGTTACTAGAAGACAGTCAAATACGTTTGAATTACATTATGGCTACGAAGAGTAAGTAACTTGCTGTAATCCAACTGGTGGCGGTGGTGGTGGTGGGGCTCTTGTGCCATCGGGGGATGAGAAGAGTGAGATGGTTACCCGTTACCTCTCTCACAGACAATAATTTGGGGTGAACAACTTGTCCAGGGTCGCTATGCAGTGGCTAGGGTCTACCCTCCAATTGCATGGCAGGAATCATACGTACTTTATTGTAATGGATTGTAGATATTCTAATTGGAAGTTGGAATTATTCTATTTTGACTGAATCTGCATATGAATGTCGACAAGGACCTCGAATGGGTTGATGATGACGTGGCCAGACAAAATGTCACGGTTTGGGGTTAGGGTTAGAGTTAGGATGACATTTTGTCCGTGACATTTTGTCCCCATGACATTTTGTCCTAGCACCGTTGATGAACGTCATAGAGGAGGAAATTGAGTATATCAGAGCTGTTGTTGTAGAGTGCAGTTGAGTGTGATTTCGTTCTAATTCTCAGGTCTTCCGCATCCATTTGCAATCACTCTGTTTGAGGACGACATGTTTTGGACCGATTGGCACACAAAGAGCATCAACCGCGCTAATAAGTTTCAAAGCAACACCATCGTAACCGTTCACAGTCGCCTTCATTATCCAATGGACATCCATGCATTCCATCCACAACGACAACCGGCCTGTTAGTTTGCGTTCATTATATCTGTCTTGTTGGCGGCATATACGTGGCTGATGTTTTCTGTTTTTCAGTGGTTGCCTTTTTAGCTGCATTGAAAATGAAATATGAAGATTGACTTTCATTATCATCACCTTTGAACTCCTGCGTGAATAACTTCGTTTACTAATTTGCTTTCAAGTGATAATTTTGCCCAATGGATGACTGAAATAGTGCTGTGTAAGCTCTTTGATTGATTGATTGATTGTTTGATTGATTGGAATTTCTTGTCTTTAGACGCTGACCGTTGTGCTAATGAGAATGGTGGCTGTTCGCATCTGTGTCTTCCCAACCTCACTGGCTACAGTTGTGCCTGTCCCACTGGATTCAGGATCTTACCAAATGGACGACGATGTACAGAAAGTAAGTAAGCCTTAAGAGTGCCGTTTAATTGTTTGCTTTGCAAAATGTGTGTACCGTAAGTTATAAAAATTATTAAATACTTGGTTAAGTAATTGCATTATGGAACTTTATTTAGATATATGTTTCCTTGTTGTAGAGCAACTTAATTTTTGTTGAGTATGATGTTAATTGGACTTGATTCTCAACTATTGTGTGGACCAGAGAACAGCTTTGTAACGAAGTTTAACTGTAAATTGTTAATTTAGATTACAAAGTCATCGCTTCTCAGAGTTGAAATAGACTTTGAAGTTTTGGTGACACGGATTTGTATTTTCCGCATTTTTCTTACAGATTTCAGTAACTTCCTGCTGTTTTCACGCCGTACCGACATTCGTCGCATCTCGTTTGACACTGACGACCGATCTGATGTCGTCATTCCCGTCAGAGGACTAAAGAGTGCCATCGCTGTTGACTGGGACGACGTGCACGACTACATCTACTGGAGTGACGTAACGGTGGACGCCATCAGTCGCGCAAGATGGGACGGGACAGGTCAGGAGGTCGGTGTGTGTAGGAGAGGGTATTTCCTGTACATGCATTTGGCTTTAGTGACATAAAGAAGGCTTTGATGGATTTAAGGAAGTAATGTTATGAAGGCTTTAATTAACTTAATTTTTATATATTCTTCATTTTGTGAATGTTGAGATGTTAATAGTAGTGAAGCGTAGTGCATGATTTTGTTTTGTTTTAGGCTGTGGTAAGTTCGGGTCTTGAGAGCCCAGCTGGATTGGCCATTGACTGGATCACCGAAAAACTGTATTGGACAGAGGCTGAAGCTAACCGTATCGAGGTATCCAACTTGGATGGAACAATGAGGACTGTTCTAATCTGGGATGATCTGGATAAACCAAGGGATATCGTGGTTGATCCTCTGTCAGGGTAAGCCTGTTGGATTTGGCTTGAGGTACTTGAGGATTGCTTAGTTAAGCGGGGTAGTTTATAAATTTTATAAATCAGAATTTCTGACTGGTAAATGGTAACGAGAGACCTTATCCGTGCCAGGTCATAAGTTGTAGGTTGTGGATTTGGCTTACCATGCTCTAACTAGGGGTGGGACGGGGGGAGATGGTTTAAAACCGCTTAAGGGTTATCAGTTAGATGCTGCTGCTGAATAGCTGGGACGATTTCTTCTAACCAGCTACATGTTCTGGACCGACTGGGGTGAAAATGCAAAGATCGAGCGCGCAGGAATGGACGGCAGTGCAAGGTCCGTACTCGTTGACACTAACGTCACGTGGCCGAACAGTCTTGCCATCGACTTCGCGCTGCGTCGACTGTACTGGGTGGACGCCAGCCTGAAGCGCATCGAGTTCTGCGACCTTGATGGAACTAATCGCAAGGTGAGAGCTTTCTCTTAAATAACTGCAATATTCGGAGTCTTTGCTTATTTCTGTAATGTTCCGTCCCTGCAAAGAGACTCCTCTGAGAAATCTAGAATCCCCAGGGAACAATCCTTCTGGCATCGGCATGCTAGAATAGCTGGACAATTCTGTTGACATTTTAACCTCAATGTTGAAATCTGATTGGAATGGTGTTGTGGTGATTAGAATTTGAACATGTTCATCTGAGGAAGATGAGGATTGAACGAGTTTAGCTCTTTTTGAGTTTTTTTTAGTTTAACATTTGTGTTTTTGTTTGCGCTTCGATCAGACGGTGATCGACCACGACCTGGCTCATCCGTTTGGCCTGACGATCCACGACGATCGCATCTACTGGACCGATTGGCAGACGCACAGCATCGAATCCGGAAGCAAAGAGGACGGTTCGGACCGAGTGACCTTAAGGGCTGACCTCGGGGATCTCATGGACATCCACATGTTCCACCGACGAAGACCAAAGGGTAAGTGAAACAGACGATAAGCTGCAACTGAACGTCTACTTATAAATAATATGCATTTTCTCATTTTCTGTTGTTGTAAGTGACGATGTGAGAGAAGCCACTGACCAGTTGGTGTGATTTTTATTTCCATTTGAAGTCTATGTTGTATTGTTGACCATAGAATTGATCTATTTAATTATTTGTTTTTACGTACAATACACGGCTCCAGATTATACATTAATCTGGTCTTTCATGTATTTTGGCTTTCCTTGTTGATTTTTATAATAATTGCTGATTAAAAGTATAAGGTACTGTTTGTATTTACTCTTTTTACGATTTTCTTTTGAATGGCTGTAGTTGACAGCGCTTGCAAGAGAGACAATGGAGGTTGTAGCCACCTGTGCCTCTTGTCACCTGCAGTGCAAAGGTATTCTTGCGCCTGTCCAACGGGAGTACTCCTTCAGTCGAATGGAAAGACTTGCGAGCATGGTCAGTTATATGTTGTTTGATTACCTAAAATTGTGCCACGGGGGAAATGCATTGACTTCAGTTTAATTGTTAACATGGAAGAAGAGGAAAAGAAGGAGGAGAAGGAGGAGGAGTAGAAGAAGAAGAAGAAGAAATGTTAGCAGCCGCTCATGTTGCTCCAAATTTACTCATCACAGTTACTCCAGTAAGAGTACCAGAACTTGATTACCAGTACATGTACTTGTAATATGTATGATTACAGTGTGATCAAATTCAGTAGTCAGTATGACAATATTTGCTGAGTATAAAATGCAGATTTTGCTAGTTTTTGCCCTTTGGTTAACGTGTTTTCATGGGTGCTCGCTTCTGTTTTTTTTATAGTAGCTAATTATGAATCCATCTTCTCATTGGAATTAATTATTAGTTTGCTTGTTTATATTTCTCATTGAGAAATTTTGTCTTTACATTTAGGAATGTCAAACTTTCTTATATTTTCTCGTCGAAACGATGTCCGGACAATTTCTCTCGACGTCGGTTATTTTGCCGATGTCGTAGTTCCGCTCGGAGAGCTTCAGAATACGGTCGCAGTGGCCGTCGACATCAGAGAAGGTTGTATCGCCTTTCATTCAGGTTACATTATTTCTGACATGATGCAAGTGTCCTTAATATCATTTGGTAAATTATGTTTTTCTGTCAAATTTAAGTTCATTTACACAGAGGCCAGTCGTGTGAGTCAATCACCTCATTGACAGGCGGCTCCACAAGGGGTCCATGCCCCCTATTGATTGCATGGTCCCCCCTTAGCCCTCATACTTTAATACACTCATTCTAAGTAACTAGACTAGTCCAGGTTTATGAAAAATAGTTAGTCCCCCATGCTTAGAAGTTGCCACCCCCACGACCTCCCACTTGCCAAATCCTGGAGCCGCCACTGCTCATGGAACTCAAATAAAATTCAGCGAACTTTTTCAGAGTTTCTTTAAAAATGCTTTGTCAAATGACTGAATGAAAACCTGTTAATCAATTTTTGTTTTTGTTTTCTGCACATCAATGTGTGCATAAATGTTTCGGTTCTTTGGTCCTTGATCCTTGATCATTGTCTTTGATCCTTGTCTTTGATCAGACAAAGTCTACTGGTCGGACATAGTCCTCGATCAAATCCGTCGTGCCAATCTCAATGGAACGGACGTCGAAGACGTCATCATCGACTCCCTCGACACGGTCGACGGAATTGCCATCGACAATGTCGAGCGACACATTTACTGGACTGACGCCGGAAAAGATCGCATCGAAGTTGCCGACCTTGAAGGAAACATGCGGAAAATTCTCATCTGGGAAAACCTTGACAGTCCACGTGCTATTACCCTTTTCTTGAGTGAAAGGTGTAACTTCTTTGTCTGTGTGCTTATATGTGTATTCGTGTGTCTGTTGCATATATTTATTTGTTTAGGCAATTCATATAGCCCCTTGCACAGGCTAAAGTCACAGAGGACTTATGCAGAGGATAGATATTTTGTATTTGCAGCTACATCCTCCACATGCTCTGTCCTTGGAGGAGGCCCTGATATTTGTTCTGCAGGATCCCAGCACAGGCTGACTCCGTCCCTGGACTGAGATGGGTTGTGACTGTTGTCTTTTGTGTGTATAATTTTTAATTTCATTAAATATGACTAAATGTCAAATGACTTATTGACTTGCCCTTTTGGTCATATTCACTGCTTTGTGTCTATATGAGAGACCATCGGTCTGCGTCTGATGTTGTTTCTGATCTGTTGTTCTGCTTCCAGTTATATGTTTTGGACTGATTGGGGTCGGGAGCCGTGCATCGAAAGGGCCGACATGGACGGAAGCAATCGCAGGATTCTCATCAAAAGCAATCTTGGATGGCCAAATGGAATAGCAATTGATGAAGCAACCTCAAGAATAATTTGGGTTGATGCCAAAACGGAGGTTAAACATTTTGACCAGCACTTATCCTTAGTTTAAATGTTTCTCGCATAAAAGTAATTTCTTAACCCTTTCACTCACTCATGTATATATATATATATATATATATATATATATATATATATATATATATATATATATATACAGTATAGTACATTGCGAATAAATTGAAATAAAAGTGAGGGTGCCCCATTTCCTTGTGTCCCCATCTCCATTGCATAAAATCTTCCTAGAATAGTCAATATATTCCATCTTGATTTTGCTCTACAGTGTTCAAAATGGGACACCTCTCACTTTTAATGCAATTTATTCACGATGCAATTTATATAGGAGATGAGTGCCAAAGGGTTAAAGGATAGGATTTTGCTTGTGTAAGGAATTTTTGAATGAACTGAGGTAGTTTAAAAGCCATAACATGAAAGATATGACAGTGTGTGGACTTTAATATGGAGAATGATACATTAGAAAATGAAATCTATTTCACTGTTTCATTCAATTCTAGTCTATAAAATTGTGTTCATTTGTATGTCTTGACAATAATACATTAGTGTCTTTGGTTACTTCAATCAATCAATCAATCAATCAATCAATCAATGAACTTCTATGGAGCCTCAATAATAATGCCTACTGCATTAGCTGATAGCGCACCAAATCCATACAGAATTAGAACCAGGTCAGGTCGGAAAGGTCAGGCCCTCCGGGGGAATCTAATGGGGATAGGCCACGCCAAGCAGATGTGTCTTAAGAATAGATCTAAAATTTTACAGCTAAGGGATAAGGATCACAGTAGCAGAGGGATAACAGCTTACCCGGGATATTAGTTACTATGCCAGGTTTCTGAGCTAGCAGCTGATGGTTTTTATTGCTGCTTTTGAAGGTGATTGAATGTGCCAGTCTCGAAGGGGAAAATCGCAGAGTGCTGATGACGTCAGTACCCCACCCCTACGGACTGACAGTAGCTGACGACATGATGTACTGGACCGATTGGCAGACGCAGTCGGTCATGATGGCCGACAAGAACACCGGCGATGGCATGACCACAGTTCGTGACAAACTCGTCGGAGTCATGAATATTCATGCTGTGAATCGGAGCAAAGTGACCGGTAGCTTTAACCCCTTAACTGGGAATCCCGGATATATCCGTCCATTTTACATTGAGTTACAGTTAAATACACGGTTAAGGGGTTAAACTGTTTAATATTCAAAAGCATCGACTAAGTTATAATAAATATTTTTATGTGATACTCGTATTAATCAAGTCATTAATTTGAATGGACTAATTGAAAAAGAAAGATAAAAGTTTAAGACTGTTGAAATTGCAAATAACAAATGTTACAGTTAGAAATGGAATGTTTTCATTGTTTTATGGCTCAAGAGTAGTTTGTTCACAATGGTCTACTGTATGAGTTGCCCCCTCCCCCTTTGCCTGTTGTTGATTTTAGACTTGCAGAGCAAATGTGGGCCAAACAATGGCGGTTGCAGTCACCTCTGCCTTCCAAATCCAACAGGTTACACCTGTCAGTGTCCAACAGGAATCCAATTTGATCCGGTCAAGAGAAGCTGCCCAGAAGGTATTTCTTATTAGAGTTTCATCTGAAGAGATTTCCCAAAACTGTAACAAATGAGCTGGATAACCATGATGGGAATAAACTATCCAATTTTTTTGTATTTAAAAAGATGTTTTTGAATTATAGATTGATAATCACGAAAGGGTCCCGGCTCGAATAGGGCCCCCATGGTTATGCCAATGCATTATTACAAGGCAAAAAAACAGCGGAATTGGTGTAAATGTTTCTAGGATTGTGGTTAAATGGCCAATTTCTGTTTGACTGTCTAACAACTGGACCAACTGTCAGAGTCGGTCAGTCAGAAAGGTTTTCTGTTTCCTGTTTCCAGTCCCTGGCGAGTATCTGTTGTTCGCAATGCGTCAGAGCATTCGGCGTCTGTCAATGGACACTGTTGACCGGACGGACGTCCGTCTGCCACTGACCGACCTCCACAACGCCATCGCGCTTGACTTCGACTACAGCGAGGGAAAGCTGTACTACACCGACGTATATCTCGACTACATCAGGTTCAATCAATTCACTTCTTTCAATCAATCAATCAATCAGTATGCTTTTACAGTGTTGCTTTCGTCATAATGCCTGTGACATTGTCTCATGGTGTGTCAAAATCAAACTGAGTTAGAAGAAGCACGTCAAGACGAATCGCCCGCAGTGAACCGGTAAGTAAGTAAGTAAGTAAAATCTCGTGAATTGCACGAGGCTCGTCAAGGTCCTCGGATATTAGAGTCATCCAAAATCTGACCTCGCAACTTCGATGACATCCAATCCTAAAATAGTTTTCTGAATAAGATAATCGTTGATCGCCACAATACAATCAAATATCTCGTGAATTTTTACGGCACTTTCGAAAGCAGTAGCTTAGTAGTGTATAGACGAAATCAGGTAGAGTCCTGTGCATGTTTCTATGAGACCAGCAGCTATGTAAGACAGTCATACAAAGCAATGTACTCTGTGAGTTCAGTAGGAGCTAAGACTGAAGGCTGGTTTATCACTTCTATGAGATCTTTGTTGTTATTATTTTAAGTCATTGATTATTAACCCCTTAACCGTGTATTTAACTGTAACTCAATGTAAAATGGACGGATATATCCGGGATCCCCAGTTAAGGGGTTAATATTGGGTGTGTCGTGCATTTTCTGAAACTGGTGCCATTGTTTTCTCGCAATGCAGGCGCTCTAATCTGACCGGTCATAACGTTGAGACAATCATTCATTCCGGTTCCTCAACGATGGATGGACTTGCGTTCGACTGGATCGCAAAGAACTTGTACTGGACGGACACGGGTAAATCCTTCGCTCGGAAATTATTTTGTAAGTTTAGCTGGAAAGCAAGAGTTCTTTGGCAAGATGTTTGGTTTTCTGTGTTGATCAGAGGTTATTTTATTCAGAAAACTATTTTAGGATTGGATGTCATCGAAGTTGCGAGATCAGATGGTTCATTTCGGATGACCTTAATATCCGAAGACCTTGACGAGCCTCGTGCAATCGCTGTATTCCCACAGAAAGGGTAAATATTTATTTATTTATTTATTTCCAATTTAATACCATTAAGAATACACTATTAAAGGACTGCCGCTATCTGTAACGGATATGATAATATCTGTTTGCACCTTGAGGCCAGAGACTTTCATGGATATTTAGATTTGCGATTAAATATCACGATAATAAGCAGTGCATAAGATAATTATCTTTAAATAGAGATTTGTGATTGTGTGCTTCTCGTAAGTTTATTATCACTCCGAACTGTTTGTATTTGTGTGCAAAGTTTACTTTTCTGGAGCGACTGGGGTGAAGCGGCAAAGATAGAGAGGACTTACCTTGATGGGTCAGGTCGAGTGACACTTGTGAACACAGGTCTCGGTGAGTGTGATGTAATCAGTTGCGCACGGTACACGCAGGTGTTAAATTGAATATTTTTAAATATCTGAGTGGTAATCATCTGATTTCCAATGTATTCTCCTAATGAAGTCACCTAATAGAGTAGATTTCTCATGTCTCTGGCTGCTGTATAGTTGTCCAAGTTGTTATCTTTTTAGTGTTTGTGGTTATTACTTTAGATGGGTTTGATTGTTTTCTTCAGTTTGGCCGAATGGACTTTGCGTTGATTATGAATCGGAAAAACTCTTTTGGGCCGACGCCAAGTTGGATCGGATCGAGACATCTGATCTCAGTGGCAAAAATCGTCGCCAGTTGCTCGACCAGATCTTCCACCCTTTTGGACTTACCGTGGTCAGTGGATTCAGTGTTAGCTTCTGTGGCGCTGAGTTTTTTTGCTGAATTGTTGTTAAAATATTTGGAATCAGAAGAGAGAGAGTTAATTTCGGGTACGACTGGTTTCTGCTTCAGCATGGAGAGTATCTGTACATTACCGACTGGCAGATTCAGGGCATCGAGCGGGTTAACAAGGTCACTGGAAAGGACCGTTACGTCATCCAGAATAAGCTCGAAGGCCTCATGGATGTTCATTATGTGGCGTCCGACAAACAGAAAGGTACGCTCAGTTTCTTGTATTGCCATGGTTTATTCCGCAATATGTTATGGTCCCGTTTAATTTCTGCAAATGTTTAATATCCTGGCTTTTCTTCAGTAATAATAATAATAATAATAATAATAATAATAATAATAATAATAATAATAATAATAATAATAATAATAACAACAATAATAATAATAAATAATAGCTCTTAGAGACTTGCATAGTCTGTCATCTGAGTAAGATAAGTCATCCAGTGGCATATCTAAGTGATTGTTCTGATTGTTTATATTCAATAGAATCAGCGTCATAGAGACTTTTACAGAGGGCAATGGCCAAGGTCAAGGGTGCTTTAGTAAACATCACTCAAATGAGTTGCTAAATTTAAAAAAAAGTGTGTCTAATTAGTTTCCGGTATTAAATCAATGATCTAATTAACTAGAGTATACAGCTTTTGGGACCAGAAATGCTTTGACTTGAAGCCGAGTGCAACATTATGCAGGTTTCACTGTATTAGCACACTTTTGATCTGCAAAATGTTACTTTTGTTACATTAATGTTTATCGGAGGCTTTATTTTGGCCACTGGCTGTTTTCTTAAGGTACCAATCCATGCGCAGTTGGGAACGGAGGGTGTCGCCAGCTGTGCTTCTTCCGCCCGTTCGGTCACACCTGTGCCTGTCCCGTGTACGACGAAACGGACCCATGCAGTAAGTACCCTAGGCCGTGTTGCTGAAGCTTACCTTGTAGGCGCCATCGTCATCGTTTCAGACTCACGTTTTGTAGGATGTTAAAGTTAGACAGACTGTTAATCTCTATTCTGTTGATTTTCAAGTAGATTCTCGTATTTAAAACAGTTGTATTTTGTCGTAGGCAACAAAATTCCGGGCGCTGAGTATTCGGAGGCAGACAGCGCAGGAGGCCATCGGTAAGATACGATGCATTAGCCAAAGCGTCCTCTTTATGTTTTTCTTTGGATGTTTATTGCTAATTTGCAAAGTACTTACTTATCAACCTCTTATGTCTTGCTCTTTCTGTCGGCTGCTCTTTTAGAGTGAATCCGCTGGTTCCCTTGTGCCTGTGGTTATCTGGTTCATTGACAGCCATGTTTTATGTTGGCATATTGCAGATGCACTGGTGCCGACGGCACGCTGGTTCCATGTCAGAATAATGCAGCACAGATACGAAATTCCAGGATAGTCTACGCTGTCGTTTGCACTGTTATCGGTGTCGCTGTCATCCTCGTCATCATCAGTCTTCTTATCTTCCGACGGTTTGTGCAAAATTTCGCGATGGAATCGATTTCTGTTCATTATGCATCAACTTGGACCTAGTAACAAAACTATAATCATTAATACAATACTGTTATAAAGTTGAATGAGATTAGAAGTTGCTTTTAGCCACCAATGTGTTGTGTTCTCATTTTTTAGGCGAAGCAGGAGGCGAGGAGAGATCGGCTCTGACACTTCGCTGACATTTGCCGATCCGTCGTATCACGCGTCAAGCAGTGACGTCATCGCTCTCGAAAAGAAACCAGAAAATCGGAAAACGTGGCTGCCTATCAAACGAAATCACTTTGAGGTAGACGCCACTCTTAAATATTATTCCTACTTGCGTACTATTCCTACTTATGTATTATATATTAGTAAATGAGTATCTTGCTGTTGTGCTTTTATTTAGGCAACATTTATTATATAACACAGGCCTGCATTTTTTACCTTTTTGAAAATTGTTTTAATTTCAAAGGCTGAATTGTATGTAGTTTAATGTGCTGATATAATAAATGAAAACCGTTTTCCTCCATCACGTAAGAATTTTTAGCAAAACACGAAATGAATTTGATACGATAAGCTAAAACATTAGCATATACATTAGCAGTACAAGCGTGTGTACTTGATCCTGGTTTTTAGGGTTTTAAGGGTTTTTAGCTTTTAGGGTTTTGGAGTTTTTAGGTTTTTTGGGTTTTTAGGGTTTTTAGGTTTTTAGAGTGTTTAGGTTTTTAGGTTTTTTGGGTTTTTAGGTTTTTAGGGTTTTTAGGGTTTTTGGGGTTTTTGGGTTTTTTTATGGTTTTTAGGTTTTTATGGTTTTTAGAGTGTTTAGGTTTATAGGGTTTTTAGGTTTATAGGGTTTTTAGGTTTTTTGGGTTTTTAGGGTTTTTAGCTTTTAGGGTTTTTAGGGTTTTTATGGTTTTTAGGTTTTTTAGGTTTTTTGGGTTTTTAGGGTTTTTAGGGTTTTTAGGTTTTTTGGGTTTTTAGGGTTTTAGGGTTTTTAGAGTGTTTAGGTTTTTAGGGTTTTTTTGGGTTTTTATGGTTTTTATGGTTTTTAGGTTTTTAGGGTTTTTAGCTTTAAGGGTTTATAGGGTTTTTGGGTTTTTATGGTTTTTAGGGTTTTTAGGATGTTAGGGTTTTTAGGGTTTATAGAGTGTTTAGGTTGTTTGGGTTTTTAGGTTTTTAGGGTTTTTAGATTTTTTGGGTTTTTAGGGTTTTAACGGTTTTTAGCTTTTAGGGTGTTTAGGGATTTTAGGTTTTTAAGGTTATTAGAGTGCTTAGGTTTTTAGGGTTTTCAGGTTTTTTGTTTTTTTTTGTTTTTTTTTGATTTTTATGGTTTTTAGGGTTTTGGGTTTTAAGGGTTTTTATATTTTAGGGTTTTTGGGTTTTTAGATTTTAAGGGTTTTTAGCTTTTAGGGTTTTTAGGGTTTTTAGCTTTTAGGGTTTTTAGGGTTTTTGGGTTTTTAGGGTTTTTTGGGTTTTTAGGGTTTTTAGGTTTTTAGAGTGTTTAGATTTTAGGGTTTTTAGGGTTTTTAGGGTTTTTATGGTTTTTAGGTTTTTAGGGTTTTTAGGATGTTAGGGTTTTTAGGTTTTTAGGGTTTTTAAAGTGTTTTGGTTTTTAGGGTTTTTAGGTTTTTAGGGTTTTTAGCTTTTAGGGTTTTTAGGGTTTTTGGGTTTCACCAATTAAGCCGGGTGCAAGAAATTCTTCATTTAATAGAAAAAAATATTGGTTTTAGGTGAAACCGGTGGGTGATGGAATTTTTTACTTATTTTTCCTGATTTCAGCTACCAAATTTACATAACAATCAACATTTCGTTTTGAAACAATTTTTCCATCGCAGGCCTGTGTAATTTAACAGACACTGATATTGCTAGGACTGATTTTTCATGCATTTGATGTAAAACAACAACAGGTAACCTGAACTGTGGGAATAAGCAGCAACCATGGATCTCCACTCTGCTCTGCTCTGTTTCTGGATGTTCTTATCTCAGTTCAGTGCTGTCTTTCATTCCTGTTTCCTCTCTTAGGCCAAAGATATTCAACTAAATTTCACGAAGGGCCGCATTTTTTATGACTGGCGCCCGAGGGTCAGGCGCAAACATTTTTTAGTTGAAAAATGTGGTTCATAAGACAGGTCAGTTGAAAACAAGACATTTTAATGTGTATTAGAAAAAAGAAATTGATCGTCAGTATACTCGAGGGCCATTTCAGAGTCCCTGGCGGGTCGGATCTGGCCCGCGGGCCGCCAGTTGAATGTTTCTGTCTTAGGTGTCTTTCTCTTGGTCTTTGTTGCTCTATTTCTCCTGTTAATTAATTATTACTACGTTTACCGGTTTTCCCTTTCTTATCTTGTCTGCCTGTGTTACTCGGCAGTCGTGTTTCTGATTTTAGAATCGACCTACGATGACGAATGTTCGCGAAGAGAGACTCAACAACCGTGAAGTGGCTTCGCTCTTGCGCGCCAACGACAGCAGCATCAGCCACGACGACGACGGCGACGACAGCAGCGGCGGCGGCGGCGGCGGCGGGGGATCGACGACGGTCGCCAACGCAGACTGCCTTCCTCCGCCGGAAATACCGACCGCTGCCGTCGCCGTCGCCAACAGAAACATCATCTGCAATCAGACGACGACGACGGTCAGGGTGAAAAACGTCAACGAGACACTTCCGCAGAGGGTCAAATACGAAGAACTGTCCGTCGTCGGCACGAAATAGTCAGACTGTTCCCGTACCCGAGAGGCCGAGGGGTAGGTCCTGCTCGAAATTTAATTTCCGTGGAGAGAGAGAGACAATACGTTCTGAGCGTTCTCTGCCAGTTTGTGGCGACACTACTACTACCGGTACTACTACTACTACTACTACTACTACTATTACTACTACTACTACTACTATTACTACTACTACTACTACTACTACTACTATTACTACTACTACTACTACTATACTATTGCTGCTGCTACTACTACTACTACTACTACTACTACTACTACTACTACTACTACTACTACTACTACTACTACTACTACTATTACTACTACTACTACTACTACTACTACTACTACTACTACTACTACTATACTATTGCTGCTGCTGCTACTACTACTACTTCTACTATGACTTGTGAGCCGCTGGCCCTGTGTCCAGTAGCAAGGCGGTTGTAATGCTTTATAGTTTGGCTCATGAGATGAGGATTGTGTACATTGCGAGAACTTCCCGCTCGCGAGAGTTGCACAATTTGAGTTTGTACTTGAGTGTTTTTGGTCAGCATAGAAGGAACGAAGAGACGTCTTATTATGCTGACGACCCAAAGCTACATTTGTGTGTGTTTGAAACAAATATTATGAGTTGTAAATGATTAGCTGGGACCAGCAGCATGCGTGGTTAGTTGAAGTCTGTGTTAAAGATGAAGATCTATTGATGATTTCTTTGTTATTTCAAGTGTAATATAACCGTAACTGTATTTAGCATACTATTCGACCGCTGTTCTGCTGCCCGGTATCATCGGCAGTGTATATTTTAAAAGCCATTTACAAAGTATTTTTTTTCCTCTGTTGTTGTTGTAAGGCAGTCGTACTTTGTCCTTTTTATTAATCATGTTTAAAATATGTGATAAGAATTGTGGTATAGTTGTTCTGTTCTGAGCCATGCTGTGCTACGAACAGTAACGAGTCTACAAAAAATGACTGCTATGTCAATATTGTGTCAGTAATTGTGTAGAGAGTCAGTTTTTTTGCTCTGAGTCAGTGTGGTTTGGAGTTGGCAGTAGGAGTGGACTCGTGTATTGGGCAGTCCATCAGTTAATGAGGTCAGGCCAATGTCCGGTTTATTACTGCCGAAGCACTTTACAAGTTATGTGCCTTCCAAGTGACTTGTTAGTAACTGAAATGCCAACTCTTGTAAGTCTTTACATCCTTAGATGTTTCTGATCTGTTGTTTTATTCTACTATTCCTTCATGACTCTGGAACTTGATTTGTGGAAATTAAACTAATGAAAATCTAACGATCACAACTGGAGTTAATCGTTACGGTTTGCTGATTGCGCGACCAAGTTCGGATTCTTCTTTTGAGCCTTCAACTGTAAACTGGTCATGAGAATCGTTCAGTAGCAATGTTTATATTTTGATATTGCGAAAACCGACAGATTCGAACCAAACTGGGACTTATTTAACAGTTTAACGCTGAGGAGTGACATTGAGAGGTCTATTTCCTGTCTATCGTTAGATCCGAGCGAAATGGCAAAACTAATTTTTGGCCCAATTTTGAGATTTTTCGCGATGGTTACTGTAGTTAGTCCATGGTGTTTTTTGAGCGCAGAAATCTTTATTCTCTGATAGACTTTATTTTTGCTCCAATTGAAGCTCATTCGATGTCTGCAAAGAATCTGCAATTGGATTCTCAATAGCCATTGTCAAGGGCGTCCGGAGGGGGCACAATTGCACACCCCACCTGCTGGAAAAATTGTGGAGTTATGAAAAAAGTAAATTACTTGTTTCTTTCGTCACAAAACCTTCTTTTGCACCCCCCTGGAAAAATTTCTGCGGACGCCCATGGCCATTGTGCGTTGGGAAATATTACGGGTGTGGAGTCCGTGTCTTACACTTCGAAGATCAAAGAAATTCGGGAGAACGTTTATTTCAAAGGAGTTGAATCTGATGTCACCCAAAGCTCTTTGTCATCTATAGGGCTCCACCCCAGGCCCCCGCTGGGAGGGCACACACTGTTTCTTAGGCCCCTTAGTCGGATCAATGGAAGTTGATGTGTGCGCCTACAAATAGTGGTGCCCATCTCCATTGGCGTAGGCACGAGGGAACCGATTCTCCCCCCCCCCTATACTGGCTCGAACCGATCGTGAGATTTGTGCAACACCGTTTAGATAGGTTTGTTTGTTTGGGTTGTTTGTGTGTGTGTGTATGTTTTTTTTTGGGGGGGGGGGGGTAGCCTGCTGGTGAGATTAGGATTTGCTTGATTACTGATAACGACTTCAGAAGCGCCTCTTATCTATGGTGTAAGACGCCGATTAATTTAACAGATTAGAAGCTTTTGAACATACCCTCTGTTCCTTATTTGCTCAATCTCCGTCAATGGGTTATATACCGAATAGTAGGTCTACAGTTGTCGCCCCCTTCTTGTGCCCCCTGGGCCAACCCCCCCCCATATGTATGCCACTGGTGGTGATCGCTCTTCTCGCGATCGACGCCAGCATGCAATTGCTTACGTCATCATCGCCGTCGTCGTGATGTCACTCTGCGTCGATTAGCCTGCGATCGTGTGCAAGTTGACATAGTCCCAGGAGTATCGTTTGTCCCTTTCGCACCGAGTGCTAAGAGGCTGACCCGGGATTACACCAACTTCCAGTCGATCAGACGAGGCGCTTTCCTTCTCTCTCTCTCTCTCTCTCTCTCTCTCTCTCTCTCTCTCTCTCATAGATCTAGTTTCGTTCTATTCTTGTTAAAATTTCGTTTTATTTTAACGTTCAGCCTCGATAGACTCCACTGCAAAGCCTCCGTCGACCTCGACAGAGAAAGCCTAAATACTTCTTCTTTCTGCTTCCGTTTTGGCAGCGGCCAAAATTGTTAAACTCTAAAGTCCTGTATTTTGAAATCAGACGTCAAATTAAAGCGCGTTCTCCTTGCGATGAAATCGATGCTCGCTCATTCGAACACCATTACAAGCAAACCTTAGGCCCTATACCCGAACATAAACCAATAATAGAAGAGATGCGCACCTTTTATAGACCACTCTACTATGACAGTAACACCTGGACTCTACGAGGCGTAGGAGGAGGAGGAGGAGGAGGAAGAAGAAGAAGAAGAGGAGAAGAAGGAGGTTGACATATGAGGGAAGCAGGAAACAGCAGGCCTCACATGTCATCGTCATCATCATCATCATAATGATACCCAAAGTGCAGACCTATCATTATGATGATGATGTGGAGACGACCGCCCAATGGTTGGCCACTGATGTTGCTTCCGATGTATCTGTTGTAATTGCTGGAACACGTTTTCACAGTCGTCGTCGTCCTCCGTCAGCTGTAAAACCTCTTCCCGTCTTATAGTAATAATTGTACTGGAGCTTTAATTACAGCGGCGGCGGCGGCGGCTGACACGGTCAGCTGCTACGAGGAGACCGATGGCTTCCGATGGGATCGCGGCGTATGTGACCAACCCCCGGGGCCCGGTAAAAACAGCGCGCCACGCTCGGCCTCTGTTCGCCGACGGCGGCCAGAGGGACCGTGTGAGTGGGAACGTTGTGAAAGTTGCCAACTCTAGTAGCTATACTGCACCTGAAAGTATTTCGCTGGCGAATGTTTCACGGGTCGCACACGACCTACAACCATTTGGCCTGAGTAGGGTTTTCTGAGTACAGTATTGGACTGGGTCTGGGTCTGGTTGAGCATTGCTTATCTCGTCGGGGTCCATAGGGCGTGTTAAAGGGTGGGGTGCAGTCCACAAGCGATGTTGAAAAGCGAAATTTACCAGGCCAGGGAAATTTAAGTCCCCATACGTAGGTCTCATATATATATATATATATATATATATATATATATATATATATATATATATATATATAGTTTTTAACTTAATTGGACTCATACGTTCTGCTTATTTTATTTTATTCCGGTGGTTCGACTTCTATGTTTATGGGTTAAACAACAGCAACAAGCACTGGGCGTGGCCACGGAGGGGGTCGGACCCCCCTATTCTGATTTGGACCGGTCGTAAGATTTACTCAATACGGTTGATAATTGGGGTGGAGGTAGGGGGGTGAATTCACGAATAACTCCTTGACGATCTTTTTGCTAGTCGGAGACTTTTCACCAGAAGATGTCGCTGTGTCTCCCTATTCTGGAACACTGGTTACGCCACTGGCACCAACTCCACAAAGGGTTGAACTCCCGGGCAACGCATAATTACGACCGTCAACATTTTAATTAATAAAAGATTTTGGGTACGACGGGGACATCTAGTTATAGGCCTACGTTAGCCTTCCTCTATATCTCTCTTTCTCTCGGCGCCTATAAAAGAAATTAAAGTATCCGAAATCGTAGGCCTAATTAATTACCCATTCTTCAGAGTCTTCAATTAAATACTTCATCTGCTTCCCCTCAGGCCCCTTCTTCCGTTTGTCCCCCGGACTGACTCTCCCCGGATCCAAACAGTGCGTGAGATTGGGAATGTCAATTTGTCAAAATATACGTTTACCAGGGCCGTAGCCAGGTTCAGGAATAGCGGGGGCGCATCGACATTTTCTGCAAAAGCGAATCCTACGAACAAGATAAAGGTGGTTCATACACCTTCACGTCTACTCGCCACTCCTGCTATTTAGGCCTACCCTTCGAAATTTCTCAGCAGTTTTGCGTAAATCACACGACCGGCCCCCAACCAGAATACAGGAGTGGTGGCTCTCTACCCACGAACCTCTCTCGCGGCAACGTCATCAATTGCACCAGAAATTTTGGCCAAACTCGCCCTGAATTTGGCGATTTTTCTACTAAAACCTATACGCATATTAGCCTTACTTCGATGACAAAAACTACACAAAAGTTAGCGATAAATTGTAGGCCCCCACAGATATCAGACATCTAGCTGGAGATCCATTATAGGCATCGTATGAGCTTCAAATGGTGTGAGTTTCAAGAGAATCGGATGACACAAAATTTTTGCGACCAAAAAACCCTGGACTAACCATCACGAAATTTTGAGAAATTTGACGAAAAATTCATGCCCGAAATTCGCTCATATATCGCATTAGATTTGTAGGGGGCCCCCTACGGATGCCTTTGCACCAGAAATTTTGAGCAAATTCGCAGTGGCGGCTCAAGGTTTTGGCAAGTGGGGGGCCGTTGGGGGGAACTTCTAATCATGGGGGCCAACCATTTGTTTTTTAACGTATGTAGCATTAAGTATAGGGTCCCAACTGGGGGCCACTGGGGGGGGCAGGCAGTCAATAAAGGGGGCACAGGCCGCTCTGGCCTCCCGGTGGAGCCGCCACTGTCTATATTGGCAATTATAATAATGGTGGCTATACATTGTATAGATTTAAAAACCCTTTAAAGTGATAGATATCCTAAATGCGGGTCCAGGTTCCTTGTAGGCATCGACTGGGCTTCAATCGGTGCAAATATGAAAGCCCTACGACACCACAAATTTTCGCTCAAATTTCGAAAAAATACCCTGGACTATAGTCCATGAAAAATTTTCGGGCGACCCAAAAATTCATGTCGATATATTGCTCACATTTCGCTTTAGAACCCTCAAGCACCCCCCACTGATGTCAGAGGACTAGAAAAATCCGTCACTTTCCACCCTATTAATGTGTCTATATTGGCAATATAATAATGGTGGCTATACAGTGTAGATAGATTTTTAAACCCTGAAAAGTGATAGATATCCTAAATGCGGGTTCAGGTTCCTTGTAGGCATAGACTGGGCTTCAATCGGTGCAAATATGAAAGCCCTACGACACCACAAATTTTCGCTCAAATTTCGAAAAAATACCCTGGACTATAGTCCATGAAAAATTTTCGGGCGACCCAAAAATTCATGTCGATATATTGCTCACATTTCGCTTTAGAACCCTCAATCGCCCCCCTCCCACTGATGTCAGAGGACTAGAAAAATCCGTCACTTTCCACCCTATTAATGTGTCTATATTGGCAATATAATAATGGTGGCTATACAGTGTAGATAGATTTTTAAACCCTGAAAAGTGATAGATATCCTAAATGCGGGTTCAGGTTCCGTGTAGGCATAGACTGGGCTTCAATCGGTGCAAATATGAAAGCCCTACGACACCACAAATTTTCGCTCAACTTTCGAAAAAATACCCTGGACTATAGTCCATGAAAAATTTTCGGGCGACCCAAAAATTCATGTCGATATATTGCTCACATTTCGCTTTAGAACCCTCAAGCACCCCCCACTGATGTCAGAGGACTAGAAAAATCCGTCACTTTCCACCGTATTAATGTGTCTATATTGGCAATATAATAATGGTGGCTATACAGTGTAGATAGATTTTTAAACCCTGAAAAGTGATAGATATCCTAAATGCGTGTTCAGGTTCCTTGTAGGCATAGACTGGGCTTCAATCGGTGCAAATATGAAAGCCCTACGACACCACAAATTTTCGCTCAAATTTCGAAAAAATACCCTGGACTATAGTCCATGAAAAATTTTCGGGCGACCCAAAAATTCATGTCGATATATTGCTCACATTTCGCTTTAGAACCCTCAAGCACCCCCCACTGATGTCAGAGGACTAGAAAAATCCGTCACTTTCCACCCTATTAATGTGTCTATATTGCAAAATATAATAATGGTGGCTATACATTGTATAGATTTTTAACCCTTTAAAAAAGTCAGACACCTGATAGATATCCAAAATGCGGGTTCAGATTCCTTCTAGGCATCGACTGGGCTTCAATCGGTGCAAATATGAAAGCCCTACGACACCACAAATTTTCGCTCAAATTTCGAAAAATACCTGGACTATAGTCCATGAAAAGTTTTCGGGCGACCCAAAAATTCATGTCGATATATTGCTCACATTTCGCTTTAGAACCCTCAAGCACCCCCCACTGATGACAGAGGACTAGAAAAATCCGTCACTTTCCACCCTATTAATGTGTCTATATTGGCAATATAATAATGGTGGCTATACAGTGTAGATGATTTTTAAACCCTGAAAAGTGATAGATATCCTAAATGCGGGTTCAGGTTCCGTGTAGGCATAGACTGGGCTTCAATCGGTGCAAATATGAAAGCCCTACGACACCACAAATTTTCGCTCAAATTTCGAAAAAATACCCTGGACTATAGTCCATGAAAAATTTTCGGGCGACCCAAAAATTCATGTCGATATATTGCTCACATTTCGCTTTAGAACCCTCAAGCACCCCCCACTGATGTCAGAGGACTAGAAAAATCCGTCACTTTCCACCGTATTAATGTGTCTATATTGGCAATATAATAATGGTGGCTATACAGTGTAGATAGATTTTTAAACCCTGAAAAGTGATAGATATCCTAAATGCGGGTTCAGGTTCCTTGTAGGCATAGACTGGGCTTCAATCGGTGCAAATATGAAAGCCCTACGACACCACAAATTTTCGCTCAAATTTCGAAAAAATACCCTGGACTATAGTCCATGAAAAATTTTCGGGCGACCCAAAAATTCATGTCGATATATTGCTCACATTTCGCTTTAGAACCCTCAAGCACCCCCCACTGATGTCAGAGGACTAGAAAAATCCGTCACTTTCCACCCTATTAATGTGTCTATATTGCAAAATATAATAATGGTGGCTATACATTGTATAGATTTTTAACCCTTTAAAAAAGTCAGACACCTGATAGATATCCAAAATGCGGGTTCAGATTCCTTCTAGGCATCGACTGGGCTTCAATCGGTGCAAATATGAAAGCCCTACGACACCACAAATTTTCGCTCAAATTTCGAAAAAATACCCTGGACTATATATAGTCCATGAAAAGTTTTCGGGCGACCCAAAAATTCATGTCGATATATTGCTCACATTTCGCTTTAGAACTCTCAAGCACCCCCCACTGATGTCAGAGGACTAGAAAAATCCGTCACTTTCCACCCTATTAATGTGTCTATATTGGCAATATAATAATGGTGGCTATACAGTGTAGATGATTTTTAAACCCTGAAAAGTGATAGATATCCTAAATGCGGGTTCAGGTTCCGTGTAGGCATAGACTGGGCTTCAATCGGTGCAAATATGAAAGCCCTACGACACCACAAATTTTCGCTCAAATTTCGAAAAATACCCTGGACTATAGTCCATGAAAAATTTTCAGGCGACCCAAAAATTCATGTCGATATATTGCTCACATTTCGCTTTTAGAACCCTCAAGCACCCCCACTGATGTCAGAGGACTAGAAAAATCCGTCACTTTCCACCCTATTAATGTGTCTATATTGCAAAATATAATAATGGTGGCTATACAGTGTAGATAGATTTTTAAACCCTGAAAAGTGATAGATATCCTAAATGCGGGTTCAGGTTCCTTGTAGGCATAGACTGGGCTTCAATCGGTGCAAATATGAAAGCCCTACGACACCACAAATTTTCGCTCAAATTTCGAAAAAATACCCTGGACTATATAGTCCATGAAAAATTTTCGGGCGACCCAAAAATTCATGTCGATATATTGCTCACATTTCGCTTTAGAACCCTCAAGCACCCCCCACTGATGTCAGAGGACTAGAAAAATCCGTCACTTTCCACCCTATTAATGTGTCTATATTGGCAATATAATAATGGTGGCTATACAGTGTACATGATTTTTAAACCCTGAAAAGTGATAGATATCCTAAATGCGGGTTCAGGTTCCGTGTAGGCATAGACTGGGCTTCAATCGGTGCAAATATGAAAGCCCTACGACACCACAAATTTTCGCTCAAATTTCGAAAAAATACCCTGGACTATATAGTCCATGAAAAGTTTTCGGGCGACCCAAAAATTCATGTCGATATATTGCTCACATTTCGCTTTAGAACCCTCAAGCACCCCCCACTGATGACAGAGGACTAGAAAAATCCGTCACTTTCCACCCTATTAATGTGTCTATATTGGCAATATAATAATGGTGGCTATACAGTGTAGATGATTTTTAAACCCTGAAAAGTGATAGATATCCTAAATGCGGGTTCAGGTTCCTTGTAGGCATAGACTGGGCTTCAATCGGTGCAAATATGAAAGCCCTACGACACCACAAATTTTCGCTCAAATTTCGAAAAAATACCCTGGACTATAGTCCATGAAAAATTTTCGGGCGACCCAAAAATTCATGTCGATATATTGCTCACATTTCGCTTTAGAACCCTCAAGCACCCCCCACTGATGTCAGAGGACTAGAAAAATCCGTCACTTTCCACCCTATTAATGTGTCTATATTGCAAAATATAATAATGGTGGCTATACAGTGTAGATAGATTTTTAAACCCTGAAAAGTGATAGATATCCTAAATGCGGGTTCAGGTTCCTTGTAGGCATAGACTGGGCTTCAATCGGTGCAAATATGAAAGCCCTACGACACCACAAATTTTCGCTCAAATTTCGAAAAAATACCCTGGACTATAGTCCATGAAAAATTTTCGGGCGACCCAAAAATTCATGTCGCTATATTGCTCACATTTCGCTTTAGAACCCTCAAGCACCCCCCACTGATGTCAGAGGACTAGAAAAATCCGTCACTTTCCACCCTATTAATGTGTCTATATTGCAAGATATAATAATGGTGGCTATACATTGTATAGATTTTTAACCCTTTAAAAAAGTCAGACACCTGATAGATATCCAAAATGCGGGTTCAGATTCCTTCTAGGCATCGACTGGGCTTCAATCGGTGCAAATATGAAAGCCCTACGACACCACAAATTTTCGTTCAAATTTCGAAAAAATACCCTGGACTATAGTCCATGAAAAATTTTCGGGCGACCCAAAAATTCATGTCGATATATTGCTCACATTTCGCTTTAGAACCCTCAAGCACCCCCCTCCCACTGATGTCAGAGGACTAGAAAAATCCGTCACTTTCCATCCTATTAATGTGTCTATATTGCAAAATATAATAATGGTGGCTATACAGTGTAGATAGATTTTTAAACCCTGAAAAGTGATAGATATCCTAAATGCGGGTTCAGGTTCCTTGTAGGCTTAGACCGGGCTTCAATCGGTGCAAATATGAAAGCCCTACGACACCACAAATTTTCGCTCAAATTTCGAAAAAATACCCTGGACTATAGTCCATGAAAAATTTTCGGGCGACCCAAAAATTCATGTCGATATATTGCTCACATTTCGCTTTAGAACCCTCAAGCACCCCCCACTGATGTCAGAGGACTAGAAAAATCCGTCACTTTCCACCGTATTAATGTGTCTATATTGGTAATATAATAATGGTGGCTATACAGTGTAGATAGATTTTTAAACCCTGAAAAGTGATAGATATCCTAAATGCGGGTTCAGATTACTTCTAGGCATCGACTGGGCTTCAATCGGTGCAAATATGAAAGCCCTACGACACCACAAATTTTCGCTCAAATTTCGAAAAAATACCCTGGACTATAGTCCATGAAAAATTTTCGGGCGACCCAAAAATTCATGTCGATATATTGCTCACATTTCGCTTTAGAACCCTCAAGCACCCCCCACTGATGTCAGAGGACTAGAAAAATCCGTCACTTTCCACCGTATTAATGTGTCTATATTGGCAATATAATAATGGTGGCTATACAGTGTAGATAGATTTTTAAACCCTGAAAAGTGATAGATATCCTAAATGCGGGTTCAGGTTCCTTGTAGGCATAGACTGGGCTTCAATCGGTGCAAATATGAAAGCCCTACGACACCACAAATTTTCGCTCAAATTTCGAAAAAATACCTGGACTATAGTCCATGAAAAATTTTCAGGCGACCCAAAATTCATGTCGATATATTGCTCACATTTCGCTTTAGAACCCTCAAGCACCCCCCACTGATGTCAGAGGACTAGAAAAATCCGTCACTTTCCACCCTATTAATGTGTCTATATTGCAAAATATAATAATGGTGGCTATACATTGTATAGATTTTTAACCCTTTAAAAAAGTCAGACACCTGATAGATATCCAAAATGCGGGTTCAGATTCCTTCTAGGCATCGACTGGGCTTCAATCGGTGCAAATATGAAAGCCCTACGACACCACAAATTTTCGCTCAAATTTCGAAAAAAATACCTGGACTATAGTCCATGAAAATTTTCGGGCGACCCAAAAATTCATGTCGATATATTGCTCACATTTCGCTTTAGAACCCTCAAGCACCCCCCACTGATGTCAGAGGACTAGAAAAATCCGTCACTTTCCACCCTATTAATGTGTCTATATTGGCAATATAATAATGGTGGCTATACAGTGTAGGTAGATTTTTAAACCCTGAAAAGTGATAGATATCCTTAATGCGGGTTCAGGTTCCGTGTAGGCATAGACTGGGCTTCAATCGGTGCAAATATGAAAGCCCTACGACACCACAAATTTTCGCTCAAATTTCGAAAAAATACCCTGGACTATAGTCCATGAAAAATTTTCGGGCGACCCAAAAATTCATGTCGATATATTGCTCACATTTCGCTTTAGAACCCTCAAGCACCCCCCACTGATGTCAGAGGACTAGAAAAATCCGTCACTTTCCACCCTATTAATGTGTCTATATTGCAAAATATAATAATGGTGGCTATACAGTGTAGGTAGATTTTTAAACCCTGAAAAGTGATAGATATCCTTAATGCGGGTTCAGGTTCCGTGTAGGCATAGACTGGGCTTCAATCGGTGCAAATATGAAAGCCCTACGACACCACAAATTTTCGCTCAAATTTCGAAAAAATACCCTGGACTATAGTCCATGAAAAATTTTCGGGCGACCCAAAAATTCATGTCGCTATATTGCTCACATTTCGCTTTAGAACCCTCAAGCACCCCCCACTGATGTCAGAGGACTAGAAAAATCCGTCACTTTCCGCCCTATTAATGTGTCTATATTGCAAAATATAATAATGGTGGCTATACATTGTATAGATTTTTAACCCTTTAAAAAAGTCAGACACCTGATAGATATCCAAAATGCGGGTTCAGATTCCTTCTAGGCATCGACTGGGCTTCAATCGGTGCAAATATGAAAGCCCTACGACACCACAAATTTTCGCTCAAATTTCGAAAAAATACCCTGGACTATAGTCCATGAAAAATTTTCGGGCGACCCAAAAATTCATGTCGATATATTGCTCACATTTCGCTTTAGAACCCTCAAGCACCCCCCACTGATGTCAGAGGACTAGAAAAATCCGTCACTTTCCACCCTATTAATGTGTCTATATTGGCAATATAATAATGGTGGCTATACAGTGTAGATAGATTTTTAAACCCTGAAAAGTGATAGATATCCTAAATGCGGGTTCAGGTTCCTTGTAGGCATAGACTGGGCTTCAATCGGTGCAAATATGAAAGCCCTACGACACCACAAATTTTCGCTCAAATTTCGAAAAAATACCCTGGACTATAGTCCATGAAAAATTTTCAGGCGACCCAAAAATTCATGTCGATATATTGCTCACATTTCGCTTTAGAACCCTCAAGCACCCCCCACTGATGTCAGAGGACTAGAAAAATCCGTCACTTTCCACCGTATTAATGTGTCTATATTGGTAATATAATAATGGTGGCTATACAGTGTAGATAGATTTTTAAACCCTGAAAAGTGATAGATATCCTAAATGCGGGTTCAGATTACTTCTAGGCATCGACTGGGCTTCAATCGGTGCAAATATGAAAGCCCTACGACACCACAAATTTTCGCTCAAATTTCGAAAAAATACCCATGAAAAATTTTCGGGCGACCCAAAAATTCATGTCGATATATTGCTCACATTTCGCTTTAGAACCCTCAAGCACCCCCCACTGATGTCAGAGGACTAGAAAAATCCGTCACTTTCCACCGTATTAATGTGTCTATATTGGTAATATAATAATGGTGGCTATACAGTGTAGATAGATTTTTAAACCCTGAAAAGTGATAGATATCCTAAATGCGGGTTCAGATTACTTCTAGGCATCTAGACAGAGGACTTCTAGGCAGAGGACTAGAAAAATCCGTCACTTTCCACCGTATTAATGTGTCTATATTCAGTGGCGGCTCTAGGTTTTGGCAAGTGGGGGCCGTTGGGGGGGGGGGGCAACTTCTAATCATGGGGGGCATATCATTTGTTTTTTAACGTATGTAGCATTAAGCATATGGTCCCAACTGGGGGGCCAGGCAGTCAATAGGAGGCACGGGCCTCCCCTGTCCCCGCCCCGGCGGAGCCGCCACTGCAAATTCGCCTGGATAATGTCGATTTTCTATTAAAACCTATACGCATATTAGCCTTACTTCGATGACAGAAACTCGACAAACGTTAGCAATAAATCGAAGGCCCCCCACAAATATCAGAAATCTAACTCCAGGTCCATTATAGGCATCGAATGAGCTTCAAATGGTGTGAGTTTCAAGAGGATCGGAGGACACAAAATTTTTACGACCAAAAAACTTTGGACTAACTAACCATCAAGAAATTTTGAGAAATCTGACGAAAAATTCATGTCCGAAATTCGCTCATATATCGCATTATAATTGTAGGGGGCCTTCTACTTATGCCTTTGCACCAGAAATTTTGGGTAAATTCGCCTGGAAAATGTCGATTTTTCTACTAAAACGATTTCTAGCATTCTGTTAGTAATAGGCCTATATAGGTGATAAAGGCTACATAAATATTAGCAAAAAAATCGGGGGGCCCGAAATATATCAAAGATCTAATTGTTGATTCTTAGAGGACATATAAGGGGCTTGAAATGGTATGAGTTAGCCTACCACTTCAGCGCATAACTCGGATTTGTCTTTATGATAAACCAGTAAAAGATGCACTCTTATTAAAGCATAGTTTGAAGGACTAAGGGGCTGTCCATTAATTACGTCAACAACTTAGGGGGAGGGGTTTGAAAAAGTTTGACATTTGTTGACAGGAGGGAGAGGGGGGTCAAGAGAAGTTGACGTCAACAATTTCACTTTTTACAAATAATCAAAAAATAGGAATTTTCATGGAATACTGCTTAAATTATTACAATGGAAAAAAGCATGGCAAAAAAGGTCACCACCACCACATTTTGACACTCGACGAGCAAAGCCGAGGAAAAATGGTCACCACCGCAAAAAATAATAACCTTTGTTATTGTGACCTGTCATTGATCTTGGGAGGGGGTCAAAAGTTTTTGACGTAATTATAGGGGGCAGGGTGCGATTTGTGACCTGGAGCAGTGGGGGAGAATATGTCGAGGTTGGGGGGATGTAGTTGTTGGAAATTGTAGGTGGGGGATGTAGTGATGGGGATGTACCAGTAGGGGGATGCAGTTGGGCAGTGAGGGGAAGATTCCCCCCTCCCCCCGCAAATCGCGCCCTGTAGGAGGGTAACTGAAAGTTGACAGTTGTTGACAAGGGGTATGGGTAAAAAATTGTTGACATAATTAATGGACAACCCTAAACTAATGTGGCTACTTTACCCAAGAAACCCAAATACATCGCAATGCTTACACTTTACACTTCTATTTTAACATAATTATTAATCAATAATCATTTAGATAATTTATAAATTCTTAATCTTTTTGATCAAGTGCAAAGATGTAAAGATAATGCCACAATTGACTTTAAAATGTCTGCAAATACAAACTTCTCTTCTCCAAGAAAAGTCACAAACTAAAATACGAGTTCTTTATCGATATAATTTCACCGTGTAATTAATCAGAACCCGATTACTGCAGAAGTCGAGATTACACTGAAATACATCGGGCAGTAAATAGCGGCAAACAAATTTGGCTTTGGTCCGGGGGTCAAATGCCTACCCATGGCTAAACAAATCGATCGCTGCAACTGACTTGGATAAAAAAGCTTTATATCATGATCTAATCGAGATCATCATCATCATCATCATCAACAACTAAAATAATTCATTTGAGATTCTCGCAACCAGCACCGTTGCCTTCTGGGTAAATGACCGAGTCTGAATGAAGCGAGAACCAGGGTGCACGGTCAGCACCAACTCTCCACAACGGACTTCAACTCCGCCTCTTTGACAAATGGCTCATCAACGCAGCTGCAACAACAACAACGGACAACAGACAACAGGAAATGAAAACCAACAAGGTTTTTCCTTTAATTTAAATGCAAACTACTTGCAAAGAACATTGATTCTGCATATGCTCTGGTCTACCCCCACCACCCTTAGGCTGCACCAGTGGGGCCCTTACAGGAATATTTTACACACACCCCTCCCCAATTTGAGACCGACACCCCCTAAATCTGAGCTTGCCAGGCTTTTTCGGGGCAAGAATGGACCCCTAAAATATACCGACACCCCCCAAATTTATAATCCTAGAAATAACCCTGGGCCCGTATGTAAACGATGATGATTGATGATGATGATTGATGATGATGATGATGACCTGATCATGATTTCCCCGCAGTAGATGCATTCCGAAGCAATGATGTCGTCCAGCTGTTCTTTGATCTTCTGGTCGCTTTCTGCGACCGACAGAACGCCCATTGCAATGCTGCTCAACAGATGCTGCGTCGTCTTCTCCTTCTTCTCCTTCTTCTCCAGCTTCCTCTGCAGTTCCGAGACTCTTGCTGCCAAATCCGCCGCCAAATGTGGAACAACCTACGACAAAACAGATCCACAAGAAATGCTTCCGTCTTCTAAAAACGATGCCCTAATCACCCGAGCTGCTCACCTCCGCCCCGTCAATGAACAATAAGGCCAAACATTGACTTTGGACGACTAGTTGTGTGTGGGCGTTTTTTCTGAGAAAAATTTGGCAAAGGACTATTTCTTCCTCCCCCCCCCCCACACACACACACCCATTGAGTTTCAAAACTCAGCCAATCTGCTACAAGATTGACGTATCTGCTCACCTCAGCCATTAGACAGTCAGTGTGGAATTTATGAGAACACGGAAACAGATAGAAAGCCCGGATCATCAGAGGATAACCACAGCTCGAACACTTGTCGTTGTTTTGCACAGAGGAGAACCTATAAATAGACGAACACCAATACAAACCTCCATATTGTACACCTTTATACAAAGAAAACACAACCCCCATGGCTCTTCTATATCGTATTCAATTGTCCATAAATACAAGTGGATATTGTAAACAACTAAATATCTTATCTAATATACATGGGGTGCCTTTTATACAGTCAAAAATACTGTCATAGAATTAGTTAAATAAGGTCCATTATAACGTAAGAGACTTCAGAGAACAAATTAATGATTTTGTAAAAGACAATGCAAAATAATAAAGGAAGAAGATTTGAAGACATTGCCCTTACTTATTGCGAAGTCTTTTAATTTCACTTCTGATTTCTTTGGCGTTGTCCGTTGCTTCGTCCATTTCTTCTTTCAGTTGCTCAATGTGTTCGTTGTACTGTTGCAGTGATGTACATATGGCGTCCTACAGCAAGACCATCGCACGCAGAGAGAGAAAAAGTCACTTCAATGACAATTGCAGAAATGAATTCACAATATCAATAGCCGTACATCACTGAAAACCTTACAGTTTAAATGTTTGTTGAGAGATATTAAACTATTTAGATTGTTCCGGAGAAATTCTCTGCAGATGAAAAAACCTTGAAGTGGTCAATTGTCACGAAGTCTGGGAAGAACGGAAGAATGTCTTCTATCTTCAGCAGCGGACATTCGTGCAGAAACTCCGTCACTCGCTTCACGTTTTTATCATTTTCCACAACATGTCGGGCTGCAGTTATAAGAACAGATGAGTTCTTTAGAACAAAAGATTTCAAATGGTCTTAGTAATAAAATAATCCATATAAAAACCAAATAAAATCAACAAATTAGTTATAAGATGTATTTTTAGATTTGAAAAATACTCTACGGCTACGAAAGCAAAACTTCACGGTGTTGCTATGTTACCATGACAACATCACAGTGTTGCTACGTCACCATGACAACAAACATCGGTGTCGTTATGTCATCAACAACAGCAATTACATTCTAGCAAACAATTCAACAACAAAATTATAAATCCAGTAATTCATAAAAGATAAACTCAATCACCAATTTTTAGCCAAAGTTTCTTCCTCAGCTCTTCATCCTCTTCGGGTTTGTCAGCGTTCTGCTTTGCCAAATTGATGTCAATCTGATATACGATGAACGCGTTAGTCAAAACTGAATTACGATATTATCAGAATATAAACTGCAAAATATTACAAAAACTAATTCTAATATACAATTTTAAAAGTATATTGCCGATTGGTTTGTCTTCAAAATTCACCTGCAGAGCAAGGTCAACTGCCTCTTCATAAAGTCCCATTGTAGCGTAGATGTGAACGCACGCCTGCTGGTGACTGCATTCGGAACACAGCCGCAGGGCGTACTTCAGATCATAGCACACTTGACTCTGTTCCTAAAACACAGAAAAACCACGTAAAAACCACCACAGAAATAACCATCGTATAGAGAACATTAAAATACCAATCAACGTACAAACAACCAGAAGATCAGAGAAAGTGGATTTCAAACCGATTCAAATAGAAACAAAATTAAGGAAGATCGCTTCCGTTGAAATAAACATAAAATACCTCAAACAGTCTTATTCAAGATAAGGAATGAAGCACCGAGAGTAAGTAGATCCATACATGAATGATCTTTTCACACCTGGCCTTGAAGGCGTAGATAGGGCATCAGCTGGTCGGGCTTGAATTTTGCGTACAGGCAGAGAAGGTAATTGTGTATCGCCTCGTCCCTCACTCCCTGCTCCTGTGTGCAGAATTCAAGATATCGGAGCGCTTCGTTTGTCTGAATGGCAAATTTCTTGTGGTTGCATTGAACGAGAGCGGGAATAAGCCGCCTGGGGTCAAGCTGGTCTTTCTGTCGTATCCATGCGTTCACCGTCTCCTCCGGAACGTTTTGCATCAGGATCGGCGAAAACTTGTAGAACAGCTCACGACTGTACTGTTGAAATTTCACAAAATACAAAAATTAACAAACAGTCCTTTAAAGACAGAAAAAGTATAAAGTCACAATCATTTTATAGTAAGACCAACTAATGTCACATTTCTTTCAATGTTATAGTAATTGATATATGGTAATTATTGACAGCTTCTGTATTCTACTGCTTAGTAATCTGATGTGTTCATTGTAAAGTTTCATAAAAAGACATCCAAGGGTAGTCTAAGGGATGTTCACATCCCTGGTAACCATTCAAAAACATCAATTGTAGCTTGATTTCATGCCATTTAAATGTTCTTAAATAAATGAAATATAAAGATATAAATTACGATGAAAGTTAAAACCTGTTTCGACAGAGCTTCAAGAGCACTTTGGTAGTTTTCGTGTTGTACGTGATGGGAAATCACTCTCTCGTAATCTAGATATTAACAAATCACATTACACCTCCACACCAAAAGACCTCACAAGCACAACAACTATGACATTCTGTCATGGTAAGGTCCATTTTCTGAATCAGAATAATCAGTAAACATTCGATTAAATCTTAATTTTCTTCAAGCAATTGTAAATAATAATAATAATAATAATAATAATAATAATAATAATAATAATAATAATGTGAGTTTAAGTGGTTTAGGAGGCTAAGTAAGCCTGTGTGAAAACCACTGATGTAACCATCTGCATTCTTAAATGCAACGTAAATGCATCTAAAAAGTCAATTGCCAAGCTTCACCATTTCTAAAGTCAGAATATGAGAATTCATTCTTCTTGGTTATATTTCTTATTGATTTAGAGCAGAAATATATCCGTTAAGAATTGACGAGCATTTGATGGACATCTTCATGCTGTGATCTGAATAACTTGCCTTGAATAAGAACAGCAAAAAATATCGCATCTTCGACATCGCCATGGCTTGCAATAAGGTCGTAGATCATGCTGCGATTTTCCGAAGCACAGTCCTAAAGAAAATGTTCACTTTGAAGTTTCACGTATCTCACCGATAAACAGAACTGCATAATAAACATTAAAACGTTTACACAGTTCAAAGTTAGACTTAAGAAGAATAACAGGAATTCGTGTTCACCTTAAATAACAAATGCCTTTAGCATTGCGCTCAAGTACGAACATAGGCTCTCACCTTGACTCGAGGTATTTGTAAAAACTTTCGGAAATTTCCCTGCAGTGCTTCTAACTTTCCTCTTCCTTCTTCGCCTCGCTCCTTCAGACGACTGATTTCGTTGAGCCACAGCTCAGAAAGCCACGCCACAAGTAAGGCGATCTGCGTCTTATCCTGGAAAGCCCAATCAAAACCAGAATAGACACCTGTTAACTCGGAACGAAATGGAAACGAGTGAACTTGCAGCAGAGGCATGAATAATCGCAGACACATGAAAAGGAAGTCGCGACGAGAAGAGAGCTGCTCAAAGAGATGGGAAAAAATGAGCATTTGAGCATGAAACGAGTAACAGAACCGACCTGCGGTTTCAAGGTTTTGAGCTTCAGGTCAAGAAAATGACGAAGTGCGTCTTTCTTTTCGAGCGAAACGAATTTCAACGTAACCTCCTCAAACGACGCAAGAGTCTCAGCGTACACCTCGGCACTTTCCAAAAAGCTTCATGCACAGAAACACAGATACAACAGCAATAGTAAACATATGGTAAAGCAATGTCTCAACAGAACTACGCTCTTAGACCTCAACGACTGAACTCGGAAATTCCTCATCAGATTAATAATTTGACCGATAAAAACTTTATTATTTATAATATTATAATATTCAGGACGTAAATGTAAAAATAATTTTAATTTTCCATAACTTTTGATTTGTATTTGATACGTAAGGCATGTATCATGTATTATGTTTTGACCTTGCATTTTGCCAAGGTCGATTTAATAAAGCGATCTCGTATTGCATGGTAGTGTATAGTATCGGAGCGTTCCTGAAGAGTATTAAGACGCATCTGTTTAAAGTTTCTTTTTGTTGTTAGGTGCCTTTGACTTTAGCCTTAGTTATGCCTACGGCGCCGAATAAATTGTCCTGTATAAATAAATAAATAAATAAATTGTACCGGACAATAACACAATTAACAACGAATACATAGCATGGCTTAGGCTCTTACTTTCCTGTCAAGAAAAGATGATCTGCCTCCTTTGTTAAGACTTTCTGCAGGTTAACAGCATTGTCCTGCAATCACCAGAAATAGTCACGTTTCACATTTGACATCATAACCAACCAACCTCCACTGTCATCTGCATCTACTCATATGTCTCTCTTATTCATTAAGTGGAATCAATGCAAATCATTTTGGTGCTTTTACATAAAAGTGAAATTTCCTCACTGCAGCAAATGTTCTTGCAAGTTCAAACTCATTTTTCTCCAAATAAGTTTTCCAGACATCCCTGCAAAAAGCAAAATGTAAAACCAACACAATATACCAGTCACTTCAGATTCATTCAGTAAAAAGACTAGTGGCAGTATCTGCTGAAATTCAAGAAACATACAAAAAAACATACGTGAAGAGGATCACAGGCACAAAGAAGAGAAACTTCATATCATCATATCTTCATATCATCAAACATCATATCTATTAAAATTTTACCTCGTTTCTCTGACAACCTTATACTTGTAGACGGCTTTACTTGCAAACACCCAAATTACTTCTGTCAGTGAATCCCGACAGATACCACGCATCGGACCAAAACGCTGAAAGAAAAACAACCGAATAACTCAAGACAACAACGACAACAACACAAAATCCAAACCGAATTGTTCCAAATGTGTGCTGCTATAAAATTTCCAAAACAATATTTACCAATCTAAAAGAATAATTCTATTTGCAGATTCTGGAATGTTCAAGCAATCCGCCGATGCAAAAATCTTGTAATGACCTTTTCATTCATATTTACATTGTACAGCAACATAGTTTTAGTATTCTGTATTTTGTGCAAATCAGGGCACAGGTAAGAGAATTTGAAACCATACCACAACACTGTATAAACTATCTTGGTAATAATCCTCTGCTCTGTATCCCTTCTTTGGAAAATGTAATACTATTAACCTATTAATTGTAATAAGTGTCCAATAAAATATAGCTATCTATTATCTATCGATGCTATTATGTTTCTATTGAGTATAGTGCTTTATTGACCAATTTACCATAACGTCTAATATTATTTACTTACACTTGTGTCTTTGAAGTAATCACAGAACACCAGTACTCCGCTCAAAGTACAGATGGCCTTTATCCTATAAATTCACAGAAAAAGAAACTCAATAAAATCACAGATAACAGACAAAATCGCTATATTCATTCATAATCTAATTATTTCTTCATAAATCAGTTATTTCCACTTTCTGCCCGGAATGTGCTCACCGATCTGGAAACAGCAGAACAACGTGGAATTCTGTCAGCACCATGGATACAGGGTAATCCCGGGTCTCGCCTTCATCTCGAGGATACCTGGAAAAACCATAAATGCATAATGCTCCAGCCACAAAAGCTACCATTATCTCTACCAGAAAATCAAGTAGCATACTCATCTATTTAACAATAATACAGTGACGACGACGACGACGATGATGATGACGATGATGATGATGATACTAGTTCATTGATTGCCTCCACAATAGTCATCTACTGAAAAGGGGAATCGTACTGCATAAGCTTTGCATCGAGAATGACGCCGTCACAAACAGAGCCCGAAAAGTTGACTTTTCCGTGATAAATTCCAGCGCCTGAAAGTTTTCATGCAAAACAGACCCAAGAATAAGCCAGACATAAAACTCAATAAGAACCACAGCGAAGAAAAAGAATAACACACAAACACACACACAAACACACACATACAAAAAAACACACACAAACAAACACACACAAACACACACATGCAGTGTTGGTAAGATACAAGGAAAGCCTGGACTAAGAGGCTGACTAAGAGGCCACAGTCTCACCGATATTAAGTCGTTACAGCAGCTGCAATACAAATTGATTGTGGATGTTTGGTCACTCTTAATGACCTGATTACCTGTCATCCAAGCAAACGAAGTAGGAGGTGCGCGGAATTTCGGATGAAAGAGGCAGAGCTTGCTATAGCCGAGGTTGCCAGGCAACTCGAGAAATCTTCCTAAAATCGAAAGCCATGCATTATATTATTAATGGAATCTCACAAATCATAACCATTTCACAAAATTCTCATCACAACTTGCAATAATTGACGACCAAATCTCATATCAATATTCTACAGACGATCCCAATCACTAAAATGCCCTCCTGGACAACACGGCACCAAACAATTTCTTCAAATAATTGTCAAAATAAAAACTTCAAAAAAATAATTACATTGTTGAATACAATGGCAAATGAAAATCCGACTAAACATTACCCGGGACATCTTCTGACTCTGTAAAGATTCTCTGAAAAACCGGGGGCTCAGCAGCGGTCGAGATGCCGCCAACAAATTGATAAAGACGTCTGAAATTTCAACACCCACAATAAACCAAAACTCCAAAGCCAAACGTTTTCAGAGTATTTTTAAGCAAATACTTGACATCACATAACTAAGCGATGACATCAGCAGCTACAAATGGGCAAATGTCAATGTCAATAAAATTATTCAAACCAACCCCGGAAGTGTGGCAATAACACAATAGCGATACTCCTGGTTATTGTGGGGAGGCATTTTCTCACATTCGAGGCCAGTCACCGGGTACGGTTTGTCCTTTGACAAGTTATACAGCTGAAAAATTGCACCAAGTACAATAATACATAAAACAACAGCCATGACAATAGATGGTGAGTTTTCACAAATAAATAAATGAAAACCTTAAAAAGACAATCACAACTGCTTCTAGGACCTCAAATCAAATCATTGATTCCAATACATTTAAATTCAGTTAATAAATTAATCAAATAGCAAAAAACTATTAATAAACTGACCTTTGAAAAACAACACCTTGTCAAAGAGAACTCTCAAGAGATAAAACTCAAGTTCAGCAGAATTTAACATTTCAAAGGCTTTTGCAGTCAAAATTACAAGCCAAAATATTCTCTCCACAAATTTCACATAAAACAAATACCTGCTTGACATACTGCTCTGGACCAACATTAAAAAGCCTGTTGTCTTCTCCCGATGAAATATCAGTTTCAAGAATCAGGCCTAAATAATAATAATAACATTATGTGCCACCAATACAGTAGAATTCCATCATAACCAATTTAAAAAGTACTGCAGACTGCATTCATTAATCATTGTATGCACATCACAAAATAAGAAAGTAGGGTGTGGACAGATTACACCCAGACCAAAATTTTCTACCACCGTACGTATGGCTCAGCCAGTCAGTGATCATAATCATCCATGTTCGTTTGGCATCCACCTGGTACTTACCTTTAGAAGTACCAACAAGTATCTGACTGGTCGAAGAGTCCGTAACAGTATACACGTCCCATCCGACCGCACTGATTTTGTGACCCTGTGAACCATCAGCAATTAATTTACATTACAATTTACACATCAATCATTCACGCTTCAAATCATCAAACGATCCTAAACACAACAACATAGACACCATTATGGACCACGGCAAAATGTCATATTGTCATACTTCTTAATGTCAACCTCCTAATGTCAATTTACAATACCGAGTGAAGGATATCTGAACCCATTAAACTGACATTAAATAAGATTCACTGTACATCTATGGAGAAATTACCACAATTTGCTGTCAAAAAATGAAAGCATATCAAGTTTTCCCGATAATTTTACTGATCTAAACTGACCAGCTGCCACACAATAGGCAATGTGCTAGGAAATATTGAGATCCCAGTCAGAATACAATTAGTCAGGAAGACAAAATGTGAGCAAAATTTCATAGAGTTTCATGAATCATATACTGGTAATTCAGATAAAAAGATAAAGATAACAAATATATGTAGGTCAACTCATTGCAAAAATCTTCTGACCTTCAGTTTTCCAAGTATCCGCACTTTCTTTGAGTGGCGGGACAAATAGAAATTCTCCCCGGAATTCATGCTGACGATGAGATGACGGCCGGTTGGGTCGAGGAACATGTCGTACATTGAATCATCGACGGATTTCAATAATTCGATATCTGAAATATGGGATGCCAAACATATGTCATCAGCATTATCTTTAATTCAATTTGCATCCAAAGATAAGTAAAAAATACAAATACATATGTCTGCAAATTATCCACAAAATATAATAAAGTAAAGGCAAACAATTCGGATCTCAGCTGCCATCGGGATCCTGTATTGATCCCACGATCCTCAATTCATCAAATATCCACCGATCATCGATCAGTAATCAGATCATTAAACAATGGCCTTTCATGGATACGACTGGACACCTGTTAATGGCTTCAAAATTAGAATCGAAATAACACCCATAATAATTCAAAGCTGAAGGTCACCAGTGTCACCCGACCAGCGCAGTTACTAAATATCTCTTCTTCTGCTTCAGTGAAGCGGAACGCGCGACCGCCTACCGTCCTGTGCATCCGGATGATCCAGATCGATCCTCCGCAAGACGTTCGAACTCATTCCCATCACAAAGTGATTCTTGCAAGCGCAGACGTGTAACACTGGATCCGGAGGACTGCAATGCAAACAAACAGAACGACTTAATAGAACCACTCCTCAGATCACATGACCCATTGTATTCCATGAGAGAGAGAGAGAGACAATGCATATTAAACAACCACATGTATTCCAAACAACGCTGCCATTCACCAGATCATGAAACAATTAGTCTGCATGATTCTAATACATTATTACCCATGTAATGCATAGTGATTCATAGAAATCAGTGCCCAATGCATACAAAAATATATCCTATACAGCAAAATATATCACATAAGATACAACAAGATACAATATATATATGCATAAGGGCTAAATTGTATAACACTCTATCGGGTTAATATTAGTACATTACATTACAATTAATTAATTAAACATTCTGTGAGTCAGTAATTAAATAGTCATTCCAGAATCAAAAGCAAGAACAACTTTATTAACAGCAGTTTGGACTACTGCAACAGTGTCCTCTACGGTGTTAGCGACTACCTACTCTCTTGTTTAATAGCCAACACCGAATGTGACATCAGCGCATTTGCTGCACTGCAAACTTGCGCTTTATAAATGTTTGTAATAATAACAATAATAATAATAACTGAAAAACAGAAATTTCCAAAAAACTCACTCGAAATTAATTTTCTGTTGACAGAAGATGGGCATGTCTTCATCCAAATTAGCTTTGACAAAACCCGATGAGATCTTCCAGCACAAAAAGACAAATTATTTCATTATTTTCTTAATCTTTGTTGAAGCTTCTGGGTCACATTGACAACAGCAACACCAATTACTTGATGCTTATATGATATGAATAATAAACATGAATATATATATATATATATTTCTGATTAATGTTGCATTGAAAACAAACCGACTGCGGCTTTGGCTGAGACGACTGATGAGCATGGCGTTCAAACTCTTCGATTAGACTGGTCATGGCTGCAACTTGGAAACCAAGCCCACTCCTTTACTAAATGATAAAACAGCAACACTTTCACTCAAAACGTCACTTAATTCCAAAACAAACGCATCACGTGCTTACAAAACCCAGTTTATCCACAATCACAGCGACCCATCAAACAATCGCTGCTATTTATGGTGCCTGTTCATTTCTATGCGCTATATGTGTGAGTTTCCAGCTACTGTATGGTGATGACTCCAGCGATTGGGCGCTATAAAAATCAGTTTTAACTTGTTCAAAATTGGCAGAAATTACCTCTAATAATTATACTACAGTATGATGATGATTCCTTGCATGGGCCAATATACAAAGATAATAATAATAATAATAATAATAATAATAATAATAATAATAATAATAATAATAATAATAATAATAATAATAATAATAATAATAATAATACCCGGATACGCCTCTAACCCAACCAAGCGGCGTCACCACTTAAGCACAGACAGCAATCGCAACGGAAACTGCAGATCACGATCGAAGAAAACGCTTAGAATTGCGAATAATTAACGAAAATTGTTTAAAATAATCTCAAAATATTGAAAAATTGCGGCTTTTACTTGATTAGAAAACTTTTGTTTTCAAATTATACAAACCGGAAGTCATATATGTTTACATCAAATGGCTCACATTTGTCGCTGCAGAGTCACTAAAAATAACCTATAAATCATTCAATAAACAAATACACTTTAACCTAGATTTTATATGACCATGACTGATTTGAAGGACAATTCAAGGACTCAACCCTCAAGGCCAGGACCAAGACCAGGGTTTGCCCTGTGTGAGACCGCCGTCTTCATCGTCACCATTCTACAGTTAAGTTATTATTGTAGGCCTATATTCTGCAACAACGGCTGATGCCATAGTCATTATAAAATAATGGCGCTATAGATTTGATTGCTAAACGACCACATATATAATGGAGGGAACTGGAATTACGCATTAGTTGATTTGTGCCAAAATTTTGTAATATTTTGAATTTTTATGATGGAGAGTACATTTTTGAAATACTGTGTACAGCGTATAGCGTGCGGTTTGAAATGGCTGAGATATGGTGTCGCATTTCGAGCGCTGTAGGATAAAATATGTAGATCTACTAGCTTCAATCCTAGAATAATATCATTAATGAAAAACTACTACATGTATTGGTGTTCTTGGTTGTGATTGCCATATGGTCCCATGGAGGTGATTGCAATGTTTTAACAATTAGCCGCATACTTCGTTTTGCTTCGAAATCCACACGTGTTCACAATTTTTAGCAGCACTGTATGCCGATATTAATGTTTAATGCATAGGCTCTGTGGAAATTTCAGCCTCTTTTGAATTTTATTTTTCCTGTGAACGATCGAATTTAACCACCTTAACCCTTTAACTGGGGACCCAGGATATATCCGTCCATTTTAAATTGAGTTACAGTTAAATACCCAGTTAAGGGGTTAATGAAGAGTTATCAGTAGCGCCAACATATCCTACTCCCCACTTCCTCTCTAGCGCCTCAACTGCGACAACCCCTTATTTTGCCATTATATTAATGATCAATGCATACAGTACGTACGCTGTGTGGAAATTCCATCCTCTATTCTATTTTATTTATTCTTGTAATTACGATCGAATTTGACCACCATTATAGACAAATATAGCGCTCAAATTAAATTTAACCACATTAGCGACCTTGTCGTAGACTTTGGCCTAGTGCATGGCGCTATAGAAGTTGTCGCCATAACGAAGAATGGATGAACAGGATGGATATCCTGTTACGGGTGGGGGGAATCCCCTACCCAAAATCGCAAAAAAATCCTCGACGAAAGCAGCGCACGATGTGTGGCATTGGACTGCATCTCCATTGCATGACATTAATGGAGCAGTGTAACAGTGTAGTTGATTAGAATCGCTGCAGCGTTGATTTACATGTAACTGAGAATGGTAACATTTTGTTATACCGTTTACCTGCTAGCGCACTAGCTCTGGTAGGTGCACTACCTGCCAGGTGGTTTGCTGCCCTATGAGTCATAATCAATCATGTTTGCAACTTGATTATATTGTTTTTTGGTACAATAGGCTGATTTAAATTACAGATATTAAAAATTATTAACAATTAGGTGGTAGAAAATGGATTTACAAATAAATTAGACCTAAGTATTAATTCTGTCTTAAATGTTTGAAAGTCTATCTCTTCTTCTTCTGTCTTCCTTTGTGGCTTCCGGCGGAAGTGCTTCTGCTCGCCTTCTTCCCTTTTCCCTTCTTTTTCTTAAGTTTCTTTTCCTTTGGAGGATCCAAAGGAATTTCAAGCAAAAGACCTGAAACACATCTATCCACGGTTAGACTTTATGGCTAATCCAAGGATTATAGGCGCATACGCTTGGACGAAACAGTGGGGGGGGGCAACCTTTATGTCCTTTCCCTTTCCTAGCCTAAATTCCAAAAAGTGGGGAGGGATCGAGCCTATAGAGTGGTCTATACGGTATAAGAAAGACAGACAGAGACCTGTGTCTGGAATTGGTCTGAGAAGCAATGGATCGACGTCTTCTAATGAAGGAACGGTCCATGTTTCCTCTTTTGACGAAAGTCCAAGAGATCCAATTTCTAAAATCAGACATTTCTCTTGGGATAAAATAATATTTATCAGAGATTTCTCTTTGAAAGAAGAGATTCTAGGAATTATATTATTATTATTATTATTATTATTATTATTATTATTATTATTATTATTATTATTATTATTATTATTATTATTATTATTATTATAAAAGTTCTCCAGATATCCTTTGGCTTAACGTTACAGAAAATCGTCGTCGTCGTCGCATATAATAATAATAAATAAATAAATAATAATAATAATAATAATAATAATAATAATAATAATAATAATAATAATAATAATAGTAATAATAATAATAATAATAATAATAACAATAATAACAATAATAACAATAATAACAATAATAATAATGACAATAAGAAGAAGAAATGTTGATGTAATATTATTCGACCGACCCTGCAGAAGGTCAGCTGTGTTCGTCTCGCCGAGTAGTATTCTGTCGGTCAGCAGCTGTTCCATCTTGGCCGCCAGCACGTACTCGGCCGCCTGCATGTGCCTCTGCATCGCCACCGGGTCGTCGGACAGCATCTTCAGCCCCGTCGATTCGCCGACTCTCTTGAAGAACCTCTCGGCCAGGTTCAGCGACGTCCGGACGACCGAAGTCCACGCCAGGTACTTCCGTTCCAGGCCGTTCAGTCCCGACTCGTCCACGTTCCGTAGCGCCAGTTGGGTGAAGTCGAATGAACGCACGCAGAATCCTTTCCAGAAGTCGACGCAACGCTTTATGCGATCGACGTGAATGGCCTTTCCCTTCTTCAGCGCCTCGTAGAAGCCGCCGGCAATCGTCGCCAAGCCCCGCATCCGTCCCACCAGGTCGAGGTAGCGACGCAGCCGCGCTGCCTCCGCCGGGCATCGAGACTGGGCGAGAAGGTCGGCGGCGCTCTTCATGTCGCGCAGGCAGACGATCCTCGCCGTCGTCTCGCCCTTTTTCGTCTTCGCCGTCGTCTTGCCTCGCAGGTCTTCCGCTTTCTCTAGCGCCATCTGGAAGCCGAGTAGGTCCTCGCGCTCGAAGCAGTTGTACTTGAAGGTGACGATGGCCACGTGACGAAACAGGAAGTCGAGATAGACGCGCCACGATCGGGCGTTCTTGTCCCACGTCTTGCGTTCCGCTTCCGTCATGTTCTCGAGAACGGCGTTCAGATCGAAACCCGATTCGCCGGTGATGACGTCATCGTCGTCTCCGCTGACGTCACTTCTGCCCTTATCGTCGTCTTCACTGTCCGACATATTGCGGAATATTTCTATCTAGCAATAAGAAAAGTATATTTACGAATATATCAGCCTATTTAAAATAGATATTGAATCATTAAACTAACAGCGAGTGACGCTGCAGGTTGCGACTGGATTACAGAACAAAATAGGCTGAAACTTCTATTAAGCCGCTATAGGTTCGAGCCTCCCCCACCCTAACTTTTTGAGATGCTAGGCTGGAGAGTGGGAAGGTATTGCCCCCCCCCCATTTTATTCATCCAAGTTTATATATAGATACAGAACAGAGCATGCACTATAGGCATTCTGCTATGAGTGGATAGCAGTATATAGTTGTTTGGTTTTGATTCTTTATCGGGTTTTAAATCAAGATTCGAATCTTAATAATAATCGTTCCCGGCGTGCTTTGCGCGCCTAAGATGGTTGACGTCATTTCAATTCAACACACTTCGAGAAAAAGTAAATCTTCCTCTACAAATCGAAACCTGCAATCATTTGAACCACACGATTGGGGACTGATTGAAACCGAAATTCCAAGCACGATAGAGAGAGATCGAGACCTGAACACTTATTCACGTACCTGTTCCTGGGGTATGCCTACTTTTGACGCGCCCGTAAGAAGAGAATATCCCTCATTCCTCAAATAGGTCCCGTGGTCAAGTCTAATCTCCAACGAAGCCCATTTAACTGCGTGCTAACGCAAACCTACGTTCAGAGAATACGGAATAAAATCTAAACTATTAACTGTCCACCAGTAAAGACGATGGCTCAACAGAGGCGCGTGCCTCGTGAGCCTCTACTTCGACTTTACCCAACTCATCTGTAGGCCTACTCGTCAGGCCTCTAGAGGCCAACGCGAGGCCGCTGTTGCCGTTGACAACCGCTCGCTAGCAACAGCCAATCAGATGACGCCAACCTGTTTGGTTGCATTTGTCATCGGCCACAATAATAATGAGGAGAGCATATACGAGGCGATAGGGCCAGACTCCATGCACAGAGGAACACACAGAGGTCGTATGTTTTAATACAGCAGATCATTTGACAGGGGACTAATCTATTAGCTTACATCGACTAAGCTGCAGCCGCTGCTATTAGGCCCATCATCATCATCATCATCATCATCATCATCATCATCATCATCATCATCATGAGCATCATCATCACCACTACCAGTTGATCTGCATGAGGTATGTGGGGGATGTTAAAGTGTCATAGAAGAGAGGTCTTGGGCCTATGTCGTCGGTAGAGAAATTGCAGCAGACAGCGCCAATGTACTCGACCTTAGAGGGGCGGAAGGCGGAAGGCACAGAAAGAATGCCGCCCCCCACCCCCCGCCCGGCGGTGCCAACGCTGGAACCAGAGAAAAAAGCGTCGCTCATGCAGCCGATAATTAAACTAATTACTTCTAAAAATAAAATTCATGGTCTCTCTCTCTCTCTCTCTCTCTCTCTCTCTCTCTCTCTCTCTCTCTCTGTGCGGCTTTCTCTGAGAAGCGAGACACCGTAATTCGACCGTCTGGCATTTGGACTTCGAGAACTCACCTCATTCGCTGTTTTGCAAAAGATCCACAAGTCACTTGGAATCTGGCGCAACCAACATCATGAGACCGATCAACGATACGAGAAAAGTTGAGCTTTCTCAATTACATTTCTACCCCTCCTCTTCCTCCTCCTCCTCCGAATTGCTAATTTATCTTATAGGATAAGATCCTTCCACAATTAGCTGCTCACGTAGACCGAGTCCGAAGAGATAACGTAACGTAGGACGATAGCGAATTTATCAGCAGATAAGCGATCGAATTACGTTCAACGCCCCCGGAGACTGGTAATTAGGCCTATTATTAACGTCGAGTAATATCGAAATCTTGGTTTTATGTCGTCTGCGAATTGCACGCTGATAGAAAATCTGAACGTGGAACCAGTGTCATCAGCTGCGCCAGTCGGGAATTCAGTGGGGGGAGGGCAAGGTCCTCCCTGACATCAGTGGCGTAGCCAGGGCTCTTGAATAGGGGGGTCGACATTTTTGGCCCTAACAATTTCGCACATTCGCGTCACCTCTTCCGCCTCTACCCCCCGAAACTAATCCAACGATTTGGGGCAAATCTCACGACCGGTCCCAACCGGAATAGAGGACCACCCCACCCCAGTGGCTAAGCCAATGGAGGGCATTTAATCCTGGTCCGAATGATTTAGAAACAGCCATAAATTTTCTCGCTTGTGAAATTGTCATGAAGAAAGACTCAACCGCTCCCTGCGTGTTCGCTGCTTTCAGTCTAAATCCCAATATGGAAATGGCTTATGACACTCAAGTAGCGCTTTCTTCAGTTTCTTGGCCCCTGTCAATTACAGTAGTTTCATAGGAAACAGACTTCCGCACAAAAGACTACTCTTGCATTATCTTCCACATATACAGTATAGGCCTACATTGTTTGCTTAAAGTAAACGTTATCTCTTTTTCAAATGGCGTATGAGATTATGCGACGAGTGTTGCCACTGTAGAATTCCCCCAGCCAATATTAGGCTAATTTTTATTGTCTTTCTACAGATAAGGAAGAACAGAGGTCATAATTACGGTTTGCCACCTGGTGTTAATGTACGACACTCCTCTGAGAGATCCTCTGTCAGTCTATGACATGGAGTACAACCATTTTAGGCCAAATTGAACATTCTCAGATTATATATTGGAGGGCCGAAGTCTCGATATGAATGTTCCACAATTTAAAATAATATATTTTTATAAATCTGTAACTCACAAAAAACCAAATTCAATAAGCGTTGAAATGTATCATTGTACGGAACAAAGATGCGTGTTTTAGCGATTGAGGAAACTCTTAAATATTTTCTCTTCGTCTCCAGATTCTTTCCAAAACTCTCTCTTTGCTCAACCGTATGACGTCATCGTGAAGCAGCAAATCTCTAAATTCAGAGCAGACACATTTTCAAGGAATGAACACAAAATACGAAACGCTGTATCGCCGAATTGCAGCGTATAGAAAATTGGCCAATTTCACAAAAACAGTGACCATGACTAAATTTAGCTCGTCATAAAGTGTCGAACACGCAGCTGCTCTTCTGCAGTGACAACAGTAAGCAATTAAGCCAATATTACAGACTTTAAATTTCTCAGACACAGAAAGCTGTGGCGGTCCACAAGAAACGTCTTCGCGGTCCGGTTTGTGGACCGCGGGCCGCGGTTTAAGCACCCCTGCTGTAGCGTATACGCTTGAGCAGAATTCGACATCTATTTAGAATAGATTTTCAGAAAACTCGCGTGATCTTAACATTTCGTTTAAAACTGAGTAGTACTCGAAGACGTTTGGATGTGGTGAGAAATTTGTCTACGTAAAACAATTTGCTCTCAGTGAATGGTTTCACAGACATTTGTGAACAGACATTTTCTTGTTTGAGTATTAACACATCTAGAAATAGATGTTTGCCGACCAATTCGAACCATCAGCTATAGTCAGGAGAATCTTTGACCAGTCGTCAAAGAGATTGCTGAAAATTGCGATAAACTCCGTGCATCTAATTTAACAAGATAAACTAACGTATGCGTAGTAATGTAGGCCGTAATTGTAAAGTAAGCAGCAAGTTAAGGTCGATGTGTTATTAGGCCTATTCGTTGAAATGTAATTAATTAACCAAAGCGCATTATCATTGTAAATAGACGTGCATTTTGGAGTTCGTTCATTTAACTGTGTTCGGTAATACAGTATAAATTAGATCAAGATCTAGAGTGGCCTTCGACCAAGAACAGGAAAATAATCAAAGTGGTTATAAGGGAAACAGTTTACCCATCCGTGGCCCATAAACAAACTATACGAGTATTAACAATGCAATACAGTATCAACAAGCAAATACTGATCAGACAGCAGCAGCAGCAGCAGCACAGACTCCACATGAACTGTCCTCAAAATCCAAAATTAATCGGAGACGCATCACAAGGCACAAGTCATTTTTTGGAAATTACCACGTGACCTACCAACGACCAACTTATCTCTACACGAGGATCGAACCTGTGCGCTGTGTACACGGAGTACAGTCCTCCTCAAATCAACGAAAATAAACTGAAAAATGAGTATTTTCCTGGTTCTGTAGAGTGTAGACCAGAGGTATGCGACTAAATTCTATAAAGCCCGAATTTTTATGACTGGTGCCCGCGAGAGCCAGGGCAAAATATTTTTTAAGTTAAAAATATATATTTCATAAGCAGTGGCGTAGCGAGGCAAAGTGCCGCCCGGGGCGAAAAAAGTACCGCCTACGAAAAAATCTGGCAACCAAAAAAGTGACAAGAAAAAAGTTCTAGACTTCCTGGAATTCTTGACAAGCAAAAAAACGTTACTAATTTCCCAAAAATTTCTGACAAGCAAAAAACCCTTATCGCATCATAAAAGTAAAAAATTCAAATTAAAAAATCTCGAAAATGCCGCCCCTAAAGCAAGTGCCGCCCGGAGCGGTTCGCCCCTACTGCCCCCTCGCTACGCCACTGTTTATAAGTAATAGAAAACTGATAAATTTAAAACAAGACATTAACAAATATGTCGCATGTATTAGAAACAAATAACAGATCGTTTCGGTATCTTCACGGCCATTTCACAGTACCTTGCGGGCCGGACCTGGCCCGCGGGCCGCCAGTTAAATACCCCTGCAGCACAGGACGGCACCGCCAATGAAACGGGGCGACCACCCACACGGAGAGATCCATTTGCCTATAATATATACGTTGCAAGAATAATTAATCGCTCGTCCGTGTTTTACCGATTCAAGAGAAGGCAAATCGCGAGAGAAGCAACTGGAAACTCTCCGCCCAGCTGGTCGTCTGAACGGACGTCCATAGTTTCGGAATCTCCTCCGGATTTTCGACGTGAGAGAAAACGAACTCTATCCAGTTGCCATCGCGAATCATCTTCTTCAGTTCTTGATATCTTACGTAATAGGAGTTCATCTGTACCTTCGCCGCCCCCTCCACCCGCATCATGGCAAACCCGGTCAGGAAGACGTCGTCCATGCGCAGGAACGGCGTGTAGGCGGTGGCGTCGTAGAGCGGCCCGACTAGATCACGTGACATGACGAACGCGAGTCCCTGACAGAACGGCGGATAGTATTCGAACCGGAAGACGGACCTCTCGAGGCGCCACTTGCCTTCGCGCGGCACTTTGTCCAGCCACAGGTTGCACATCATCTTGCGGTCGTGCAGCGAGGGCTGCGCCGTCGACATACGACGCAGAAGCCGCAACAGGTTGTCCATGTTGACGAAGGCGTCGTCGTCCGCCTTCAGGACGAAGACCGCCTGCGGACACCTGGCGACCACCCAGCGCAGCGCCGCCATCGCCTTGTACGTGATGTTGTCGTAGCTGTCGGTGAAGTTCTCCTGAACGATGTCGTTGAACCGTCGGTACTCTGTTCGGATGGCATCGTCGCTGGACGAGTCATTGCTGCTGCTGTCGACTCCCATGACGAACACCACTCTAACCGGGACGTCGTATTGGCTGACGTTGCCCCAGGTTCTACGAATCACCGTCCTGCGATCGCCGTACTGCGGCGCCGAATGGACATAGACCAGCAAGTATATCCCCTCCTCCTCCTCCTCCTCCTCCTCCTCGTCGCCGGAGCAGAGCGCCGACCCGGGATCGAGCAGGAGCTCGAAAGGATGGGCGTTGACGACGACGTTCGAGGCGTTCGGGTTGAGGTAAAACCGTTCCAGCGGCTGGAGCCCGACGATGTCACCGCTGCCCGAGGGCCGAGAGCCAGGTGCGTCGAAATAGCGGATGGCGTGGAAAACGAAGAGCGGTAAAGATCCGACGACGAGAATTACCAAAGCGAGGCTCCGAAGGCGCATTTTCCGTTTACCCTATTCGACGGCTTCTTCTTCTGCTGTCGGAGTAGACCCAATAAATCATCAGCTTACCTTCCCATCATCGGGTCTAAATAGACCTAAGCTATAAATTTTGTAGCGCCTACTGTAGTCACGACCGAGCCGGACGATAATCCAACGTGTATCGCAGCTGGTATCGCAGTAAAATCCTTTCCCGGTGAACATTCTCTCTACCTTTAGCCACCTGCTACTGTGTCATAGTGCACAGGTATCTTAGACCGACTTCAGATCGTATGATGGCTTTCTACAACAAAAACCAAAACAAGTGCTCAATTTTCAATGCTTACAACTTTAATCCTCATATGACATATATATATATATATATATATATATATATATATATATATATATATATATATATATATATATATATATATATATATATATATGCACGCTATTTATACGGTCCATTATCATTAGTGTGGCTTCATACACACTCTGTCGACGCTCTTACACAGGTATTATCTATTCGAACAACCGATATCTCTATCGAAGTACGACCATATATCTGCTCTCTCTCTCTCTCTCTCTCTCTCTCTCTCTCTCTCTCTCTCTCTCTCTCTCTCTCTCTTTCTTTCAGTGCTGCTAATTGTATCCTTTGGTCTCGCAGGATTTGGGATTTACGCGAGCGAGACTACCACCGGATGACTCAGCCAGAATACGAGCGCCGCCCCCTTTTAGGCGTCTGATGAAACTGTGAAGACGTAGGAGAGGCTCAGATGTCAAGACAACTTTCTTTCCACCTACAAGCTGGAAATCATGCACCCCCTGGCGATGTATGTCGAACGAATCCATTTTGTTTTCCAGTGGCCGTGTACGGAGAAGAAGCAATTCGCAACTCGTAGTAAAATTCTTGGAGTTGGGGGTGGGGGTGAGGGGGAGGAGCGTCAAAAACCAGGAGCTTGGTTCTGGTAAAATACGCAAATTAGGCAGAACGTCGAATGACCAACAACAACAGATGAAGAAGGCAAACAAATCTGACCTAAATTAGAGGCTGGCCAACCAACGGCCGCGTCTGCCCGACGCGGTCGGTCCACTCTACTCGCGGTGGGTCATTAAGAGGGCAACCGCACAACTGCACAATCCAGGCCGCCGTTGCCAGCGGCGTAGCCAGGATAAAAGCAAGGACTAGGAGGGGCACATCGGCATTTTGAAATAAAAATGTCTTGTCAAGTACCTTCATCTTAAACACAATCTTTCTCTTCGGTTATGCTACACTCTCTCACCCACTCCAGAGCATCAACGGGTTTGCTTAAATCCTACGACGGGTCCCGGTCCGAATGAGGGGGGAGGGATGGGCGGCCCCAGGTACCCCGCGGCTGCGCCCATAACCATTGCGCTACCTTTGTACCATATAAGATTTCGGCGGGAGGGGGGATGCGTTCGATCGGTACTTCCATAGGGAGAGGGCGCCTCCAGCGCCTGAATTACGAAGAAATTAAAGAGGTGTCGACCCAAACCGTTCGTCGCTAGGCGGAGGCGGCGGTCGGTGAACTGTGTCAGCCTAGGCTGTCTAGCAAAGACCCGGATACAAATTCCGCGGTCGAACTGTCAGTGGCTGACGGAGAAACACCGAAACATAACGACCGCTGAGAGCTTACAACGCAGAGATTGCGATAGGAAAGGGTCAAATACTAAGAACCCTCCCCCCACGACCCCCTCCCCCCGCAGCACCACAGCCGGCAAATAATAGAATCGGTGCAAAATTCCATACGGATATAATCATATAATCAAGGGGACTTGGAAAAGTATGTAAATTCCCATCTGTTTTATATTAGGGTTAAGGAAATGTTGACAGAATCCCAAAATTTAGAACAGCATCATGAGACCGGAGAATCTGTAGCCTTCTAGGCCATAGTAGGCGTGTTTCTAGACCGGGCCTAAAGGGCGACAGAGAGTGTCAGCTGCACGAGATTGGGGTACCAAAGGACGCCATGAGAAAATGTCGGTCTCGACTGGCTATATACATTTAGTATTTTAGTACTATACCGACAAAGACATTTTTAACCCCATAACTGGGGATCCCCGGATATATCCATCCATTTTACATTGAGTTACAGTTAAATACACGGTTAAGGGGTTAATTAATTTGCGCCGTTTTTCTTATTTACATGTATATGGTGAGACGTCTCTCTCTGTCTCTCTCAATTGACGTCATCTGCTCTCTGACGCACTTTGGAGTTCTATGTTTGGCCGTTTTTTGTGTGCTACATGTTTTACTTTGTATTCACTGTGTCTGAAAAAAGTGGCCCTTCCCCGATTTAAGCAAAAGTTTAAACACATATAGAGATAAATCTATACTAGAGTCGTCAGTGGCGTATCCAAGAGGGTGTGGGGGTTAAAATCCCACTTGCTGCCGAAAATAACATTTTAAAAATGAGTTTCTATACATGCTTTATATTTTGGGACGCGATTTTCGGGGTGAAACCCCTGGCTATAGAATGTAACGGTATAAGAGGTGACGACCTATTTTTTGCTTGTCAGCACCTGGCAGGGAAAAATAGAAGAAGAAAGATGAGGATTATCTTTTTTTGCTTGTCAAGATTTTTCGAAGTTGGTCACGGTCAAAACCAAACATCCTCCCCCTTTCGGGAAATCCTGGCAACGCCACTGAGTGTCGTTATGTGAAAAGTCATTAGTCTGTTGACTCGTTTAAGAGGTTGTTTGCATATTCAAACGTTTGTTGAAATCGGTGTGCAGGTAGTCATTGCAGTATGTCCATTTTTCTTGACACACAGTGTATCGAGTATCAAAATACAGTAATATAAACTTTATGGCCCGAAACAATTGAGCGCATTCAAAAGCAGCAGTGTAAACATAAGCCTCTTCTCGCTTCCTACTTCAGAGAACGCGCCCTTTGCGACTTGCTCAAAAGTTCGTCAGTTTTAAAGTCTAATATATTAATTCAGCATATCCCATTGCCACTGCATACAGGCGTGCACTTGTATAGCCTACGCTGCATGGCGACTGATGTTACGTCCTGTGACAGACGAACGAGACAAGATAATGACTGCGCATGCGCAGAACATCGTCACCGGGTAATTTCTACCCCTTTCCCTCGTCCTCCGGACATTCTCAATTATTTCATTTCGCAGAATATCCTGGTCCACGAAGTGCATTGTTTCGCTCTTAGGGGAGAGGGGTCTATAAAACCAGTAATACAAGAAACCAGCTCTCTTAATTAAGCGCCATCTTATCTCTCGATTGATTTTTTAGACATTTGACAGAGAATAGATTTCTGAAAGACTTTGTATAGTGTCGTTTCAAATGGCTCATTATTGTTCGTGGCATTTCGAAAGCTCTAGAAAAAATTGAGACAGAATATATTGACAATTCTAGTACGGTTTGACACACATTAGCGTCGCCATGGGGGGGGGCAAATGGGGTAACTCCCCCCCCCCAAGCTGACCCCAGGCCGCCTATCAGATTCGCGCAAATCCGGTGAGAATGTTTTTTGTAGGGTGGCGAGTGGGGTGGGGGTAAGGAATCTGACACGCCAGCCCTCTTGCCCAACCCAAAATTCCTGGCGACGCCACTATATATATATATATATATATATATATATATATATATATAACCTGAAATAAGCGGTTATATTTTTTTTTACTTTCTATCGTGATAGATGTAGGCCTATTCTAGCATAATATGTCACTATTGTAATGGCATAGTAAATATATTATGTCCCAAGTCGAACATCTCTGTTTCGCTGCTGAAGATTGAACGAGAAACTCGAATGTATTTAAATTCATGGGTGATACTCTAGAAGAAATCCGAAATTTGCGACAGATTCTCATATATTCTAAGCATCGAAATATAAGAGGCATAGTCAAACACTTAGATTGATGATGTTGTTGTTGATGATGATGATGTTGATGTTGATGATCATGATGATGATGATGATGACTATGATGATGATGATTATGATGATGATGATGATTATGATCAGGATGATGATGCCCAGTGGTTGATTTCATTTGAAAAAAAAAACAGTGGGGAGTTGGAGAACTCGCATCGAAAAGTTTTTGCTACCCAATTTCTAAAAGCCAGCAGCATTATCGGCTTCCACCAAGACGCACACACACACACACACACACACAAAAAATCGCGCACTGATTGGTGCCCTGGAAACGAGAAGAAATGTGAAAATCCTGCGGACTTGCCTCTGACGGAGTGATGCGAAACATCTGCCCTCACTCATCACATTGTACGCACAGAGGCCTCTGCATTCAATTGAAACCCGACTCTGAAATGAGCGTCTGCCAAGCGCCTTGCACTGCAGAATTTACGATTCCCCAAAGATAAATTACTTCATAGTTTCAATTAAAACTGAAATGTAAAATCGATCGGTCATAACATCTGGCACATGTCGCCAGACCATTATTAGGCCTATGCAATTAAGTCAGTCCGTACTCAAATAAAATGGCCTAAAATTCGAAGGCATTGACTTTCTCACTGCCGAATGACTGTAACCTCATATATTGTTGTCGCTATGCACTATGCCGAAGTCATTAGCTCCGCAAAGAGGTCTTGGGCGAAGCCCCCTCAGAAAAAAATATAGTTAGATTCAAATATTGACATTCGTGGCATATTGTCACACCGCATGACAGCTATTCGGCAATCATCTTGTTCCATGAAATAATTTTTTCGTCATGTTTCGCAACTACATGTAGTTCCGATCAGATCAGATAACTTCAGAGGGACCCTAACAGCTGCCCCTCTGGTGGCTGCGCTAAGGGACATCAAAGCATCGACTCCCCTCCCTTTTAGTCCTACTAGGGGGCTTGGGGAGCGTCGTGAGCTACCCAGCGGGGGCTAGGGTGCACCCCATCCGCAGAAACGTTCAATAAGTAGACTTCTATATTGCTATACATACTTGTTTGAAGAGTAATAATATGATTTAATTTTTTTTGGCCAACAGATGTAATACAACCAAGTAAATCAATTCTGTCGCCACTCTCCCTCTCCTCCCCCATAAGATTTCTCTTCTGTTTGCGTAAATTCATTCCACGACGACTGACCCCCAGCCAGAATATGGGTCGCCCCCTGTACCCCTCTCGTGCCTATGCTAGCGATCAAAAGCCCCCCCGATCGATATGGGGAGTATTAATTTAAAAATTGCATATAACATGTAGCCTCATAGTTCATGCCCCAAGGTTCTCACAAGGTTCTGAATCATGATTGTCACTGTCACAGGAAACGCAGTCACGCAGAGACACCAGAAAGGAACACGGTCTGGGATGATTGCGTATAGATATAGGAGAACACATTCGCTGCGCTGGGGAATGCAATCCAGAAGCCAAGCATTTGTCTGGTATAGGTTACGGATAATCAAAATATTGACACGGATCATGCCAGGAGGAAAGAGGGGCCTATATACATCCACTGCGTGTGTTTGTGTGCGTGGTGGTGGTGGTGGTGTTTGTGTAGTAATATTGCATCTGCCTTTGTTTTTGTTTATGTCTATATGTCCGTCGAATGGTCAAAGCGAATAGGGCGTGTCCCGTCGGAGCAACTCGAGTTGCTTGTAGTACAGGACACCGGACAACAAACTGCTGTGGGGGCGGCGCTCGATGCGCGGATGGCATTTCAAACTTTGAGGAGGCCCGACGCATCTACCCACTCCTCGAGGAAAAACGTCGGCTCCCGGCAAAGAAAGACGACTGACTGCAACTGGAAGCGTCTCTCTCTTGCGACTGTGATGCGACATCTTCCAGCGCCATTGTGCCTCCCCTCCCCCACTTGGACTTTTGATCACCAGAGGCAGAGAGCTCACCAAGCCACACAGAGATCCGGGATCCTAAGTCCTAACTCCTAACCAACTATGCGTTTGTGTCTTTAGTTGCGCATGTATGGACAATGGAGGCATAATAACATCATCTGCCCCTATCTCCACGGCCTTATAATTATAATATACGGTAGCTATGACACAGCTATACAGTACTTGGATGGCGCATGCACAATCCGACAGACGATAATAGTTGCAAAATATTGCGCCATATACATGTATAAATTAGTAATGAACCGTATCGTTCGAGCGTTCGGTTCCTGTGACAGATGCGTTGTATAATCACGGATGTTTTCAGAGGAAATGATTTGTTAGCCACGAGCTGTCATTCGATAACATTGATGATTTGCCGAACTTTTTAGGGAACGTATAATATTCTTATGACAACGAAAAATGCTCGTTTGTTCAAATTAGAGCAGCGCAATAGAAAAAAAATGGCACCAGTAAAGCCCGCAGGTCATTACACACAGATATCCGCGGTCGTTATACGAACAAAAATTTGTTGGCCAGGCTGAGCGATGGAAGCGACTCTCTGTGAGACTGGTGCCAGAGATGGCTTGGGTAGCGACGGTCATTCTCTTTTCATTGCAGAGATGGAAATAAAGATTCTTCGCTTTGATGGTTTTTTTAATACCGCGAGAGATGATAGAGTTTCCGTATGGTCGTAACTGGCCCCATGCATTAGCTAAACATACGGAGATCATGCAAGCGATTCGGATACCACGAATGGCGTCAACACAGAACCGAGCTCGACGACGACGACGACAACAATCAGTATATTTAAGTAGAAAGTGTAAATGTGACTGCTGTCTTAACCTTATAAACGTCATGTTTGTCAGTTCAACTGTCAAAATAAATCGATGGCTTAGGGTTGCCATAATTTATTGCCAGATGGAAAAAGAGGACGCACAAAATTGTCATCAAATCTGACCGATGTTTTAAGTGCAGAGGAGACGACAGAAATTCCATGCCTCTGGGGGCTGAGAAGTCACGGGTCCTTTGACAGTTTCTCGTAAAATGTTGACCTTTTTTGTTCGTCAGACTTTTTCGGTATTTTGGTAATTACAAAATGGTCAAGCGTGAAAAACTTCTGATGGACTTTTTCTGCTTGTCAGGGTTTTCAGGGTGCTAATATTCCATGCATGTGTTAAACATTTTACGGGCCAGCCCGGCCCTCTACAGATCGCCGGGCCTCTGGAAACCTACCCCCTGCCCGGGACGGATAAAAACCCGGACAATAGCCCTTTTTCTGAAAAGCCGCCCGGACAGGGGCACAAAAAGAGGACTTGTCCGGGGAAACCCGGACGCATGGTAACCCTACAATGGCTTGATATGGTAGCGAGATTTGTTGTGTTAGTAATAATTTATTTGATATAATGCCGCCAAGTTTTAAAAAACATTACAAACGTACAAATTTGCATAATTCTGCATGGAGTGTGTTAACTTTAAGAAAGTTCACACTTTAAGTCTTTAATTTATACGCCATAGAAACTTTGAAAAAACTAAAAAGGTGCGATGCATGACGCAAACCCTATAAGCCTGCGCAGGAAGCAATTTTAGCTCGACATTGTCCATATCATTGCCCGGGTTTGGTTACACTGACAGTCTGACACCACTGTTCACAACACGTACAGTGTATCCTGCGAGTACGTGTGTTAGTGTGTGTTAGTGTGTGTTTGTGTGTGTCGCGCTGAAAGGACCGGTTTGTTATAGGGCGATTGAAATGCGACTTTCACGGATGAGAAACTGTGTATTACTGGCTAAGGAAAGAAAGCAGTCTTTTGAAAGATGCACGCAAAAGCACCTATAGCCCCTCTACTGATCACCAGCTGTACACAGCCCCGCACAACATGACATCGAATGCTAGTCTAGTCTAGACTCCTGCAGCAAGCGATCTCTCTCGTATACGCATCAGCACCAGGTCGTCTCCGTATTCTGTCTTTTTAATAATAAACTCAAAATTTCCGTTTAATAACTTATGTCGTTTGTTTTCTTTCCAATCTAATCCTGACTTTAAGAGGCTTCGAAGCAGAAGCTTTACAGGATAATTTCCTGTAGGTTTCTTAATAAATTTACTCGGAATCTTAGGGGCACGTTTCGCCTCGGCGGGCAAAAGTTAAATCTTGGGGCAAAGTGGTCGTCGGTCGAATGACTGTTGGCTTACCCGAAGAAGTGAACAGCGTATACGAAGTCGCATTGAACAGTCGTCGACACATCATAGCATCCGACATCTCTTCATTACGAACCCTGATTCTTCTAAAAGAGGAAATTTTATTTAAATAGACCGTTACATTGCTATACGTCGGTGGACTTTCTACCATTAGCAGTCCTAAATAGGTCAGAAATAGTCCAGGCCTTTAGTCCACAACACTTGTGGTCATATGACTTAGACTTAGATCCGCAATCGACTTCAAGAGACATCTACAGAGATAAATAATACAATCAAACTCTCGTATACACACGAAGTTCAAAACAATCGTAACCAAAAGGTTTATAGGCTCTACACTCTACTGTATTATGAATTCTTTACCATTAGGCCTAGCACGGTAAGAAGAAGTCTTAGCAATAGTAGACTAGTAGATTGGTTTATAGAGTTGCTACTGTTGTCGTCGTCGTCGTCGTCGTCATCGCTGTAACCTCCAATTGCGCAGAGCACACCTAAATATAGAAAAAGTCTTTACGTTATTACAGCCAGCACGAGGAGAGAACTAACCATTAACTTTAAGCCGTGAAATGAATAACAATTAATTACAATGTAACTGGTTTGGTCATTCGGAGAAAAGAAAAGAGAAAATATTCTTACCTCTCTGGTGGTAGGTACAAGAATTGCAGGAGCTCGGCCGGTGAGCCGGCTCGGCCCGGCTGCTGCTGTCTATCAAACGTCCAACGGCCTCCGACCATAGCCTCCTCTAAATATAGGTGGCTCTGCTCCAACCCGCTTCAATGTATCCAATGTTTCCCTCTTGTAGCCTATATATATCGCTGATCCCATTCTAAAACAGTCCCGGCTCCAATCATCCTCTGCTCCATTCATTCCCCTAGAAGCAGTCGGCCTTGCACAAGGCTGCTGTGCTCAGATACGATTTCCTTGCAACACCCCCTCCCCCCGCACCTTCTCCCTCCCGCAGTTCGTCACAGACATTTCTATCCACAGCCAGTACCGCTCCGGTATCCTATTAGAGGTACGGCTCCACTAGGGGATATAAGATGGGGGATATATCAGGATATATCCCCATCGTGAATATTCAGCAATCGACTAATTATGTGGATTTGCATCCTTTGTTCGAACAGCGCATCAGGATACTTAAGGTCAAGGCCAAGGTCAAGGCCAAGGTCAAGGTCTATGAAGGACAAGTGACCTCCACAGGCTCAGCACAAAAGACTTCTGTTCCTTGTTCTTCCGTTAAAGACTTGCGCTGTTAAGTCCACTTACTTTTGCACTTAACATAAAAGTTTCTCTCGTCGGTCGACGACAAGACGGAACCGACGCCTCTGAACTTATTACATGGCCACCCACCATGGTCGACTCGCAGTCTTAAAACTATCTCGGTTGCCATATAACTCTCTCTCTCTCTCTCTCTCTCTCTCTCTCTATATATATATATATATATATATATATATATATATATATATATATATATATATATATATATATATATATATATATGAAACAGGAAGTAGGCTAAGTAGGGCCTGTCTAGGGCCTGTCGTTTAGGGAAAAACCAAAGTGAAGCATGCAATTTCTCAAGCACAGCCCTCACCTAGTCACCTTTCACATTGCCAACAGTTGTCAAGCGATTATTATTAATCATTAGCGCATTGACTTGTGTGTGTGTCTGTGTGTGTGTGTGTGTGTGTTGGATTTGTTTATAGGTGCGTCCGTATCAAAGACGATCGAGCGTCTGTTTCTGTAAGTAAGTAAACACGAAATTTCTATAGCGCTGCCCGATTAAAGCTTGGCGCAGTGCACCGGCTTATTCACGAGCGCTCAATCTGGGTGAAATTCATAGCCTGTAATCCGTAGTCCGTGGTGGTCAAGGTTGTAGATCCAGGTAGGCAGTCGCCTCAGTGGCGTAACCAGAGTCAAAATGTAACCCGGGCAGCTGACCATGGGCTGTCCATAAATTACACAAGCAATTTTTGGGCGAATTTTAACCCCCTCCCCCTTATCAACAGTTGTCACACTTTTCAAACTCCTTCCTCTTTTGTTTACGTAATTTGTGGACAGTCACTCCACAAAAATATTTTAAAAAATTAACATGAGGATTTTAAACTGATCCTATTCCACGAGGCAAGTTCAGGCAACGCAAGTGCTCAACAGATGAATTTCAAAGAGTGAATCCATAGGCCCCTACCTTTGATCCGTTGCGTGCTGCCAATCAGGTACACCAAGTGGTGCGCTTTCTTTGCTCTGGTAACGACAACAGAAGAAATACGCAGCATCTTGCTGGACAGAAGTAGTCAACCATGGAAATTCTGCAATATAGTAACTTTGGAAACGACGTTTGGCTGATTTCTTGGCTCCAAAATATTTCCACGTGTAGGCCTATGTATGCAATTTAGGCTACACTGGGCTATCTAGTTCTCTGGAAATGTTCTCTGGGGCCTTATTCAGAGGCTGAGACTGTTTATTCTGGTCATTTCTAGAGTTCGCAACGACGCCGATATTTTAACTGTCTGGCAAATAATGACTAGCTGCAATCGACGAAGAAATAGTTTGGCATACTTCATCTGATGTTTCTAAGCATAAGTCAGTTATGTTCAGCTCTTTAGAATTCTTGAGAAATCCAAACGCAACTTTTACAATCCAGACGCAGTGTCCGTGAAACTATGCCTTTCAATTTCAAAAATATGACTATTCGCGAAATTGTGAGTAAAACAATAAATTTACTCTTGGCGCGAACTTGTAATAAGAGTCAACTCTTAAAGCACACCCCCACCTGCTCTGATATAATACAAAGGAATTTTAGGAATGCTCTCTTAATGTCAATGTACCTTGTTGCCCAGTGCTGACCTTCCCGTTTCCGACCAAATACACATCAAAATCGGAGTACCCTCTCGGATCAAAAAGGTCAAATCTCAAAGCAGCTGCGATTTGCTTCTAAGGCAGGTCGACCCGACCCAAGGCAATTAAATATAGTATTAAACAGTCTTGGACCCGACCGACGACGAGTTCTTTGGAGCGCAGAGGTCATCTGCCTGCTATCCCTGGTATCAGTCAGCCACGGCCAGAGCAACAATTATCACCTTACACTGTACCTAGCGTCCACTTCGGTAGAGGAAGATGCAGAGGGATTGAACATAGACTACTAGTTGTCCATGGATTGAATGGTCCATAGGGGCAGGCGATTACCGCCATAACTGAAATTCGATATATCGCGTAGATACATATACATGCCAAACAATGACTGTAGTAATTACTGCACTTAATTCTAGCTGATACCTGCCACCTGTGAAACACGTTTTCCAGACACTAGTTTTAGACTATTAGAATAGTATTGCAATAACGTACTTGGCAGTGCAAAAGCAAGTTTATCCAAATACTAAAGGCATAATTTTTAAAAAAAATCAACCCGGGCAGAAATTTTTCAACCCGGGCAGAAAGCAAAGTAACCCGGGCATTGCCCGTAATTGCCCGGGCGTGGTTACGCCACTGAGTCGCCTTTGCCCACCCTGGCTATAGCTATTTCAAGAAAGATTAAGCGCATAAGAATAAGCAGCTACTGCTGTGCTGCTTTCCGGGGCGCTGTAGAAGTTTACGAGATTTTACTTTACTTTACTTTATTTGTGATTGTGTACATTGTGTAGGAGGCCTATCAGTGTATATCAACGTGGCTTAAATTGTGTGTGTGCGTGTGCGCTGGGCAGCTCTGACTTATACTATTGGGCCAGCATTCCAGCACAAGGAGATATCTGTCTGGAAGCTTTTACGACAGTTTCTGGTGCAACTGTAGGCTGAAGGCGCCGGGTCTTTTTTCAAACTATATAACTTTATAATAGACTACAGAGGTCCTATAATTTCCGGAAACTCTTTGCTGTCGAGTATATCACAGTAGGGCCTTACACTTACTCTAGAGTAGAGTCTAGATTATGGTTCCCCAAACGTTTCGGAACAGTGACCCACGTCTGCGGATTTCCAGCGGGAAAACTCAATGTCAACTGATGGAAATGGAGACAACACCGATAACTTGAATATACAGACACAAGCCTTGTATAATTAATTATAATAATGTATAAATAATAATAATAATAATAATAATAATAATAATAATAATAATAATTATTATTATTATTATTATTATTATTATTATTATTATTATTATTATTATTATTATGCACTTCTATAGCACCAGTTCTAATACCCAAGGGTATCTATCGATGATACTTTAAATCCATGATCCATCCGCAAAAGACCAAGTCATTCCAGAGATCAGTCAGGAAAAGAAAATTGAGCCTACGTGCAGCTTTGCGTGACTGAACATTATGGTGGTCATTTGGTCAGTGTCAGTCTTAATAGCCGTGAACTGAAAGTTTGCTGCTGCTGTTGCTGCTGCTGCTGCTGCTGCTGCTGCTGCTGCTGCTGCTGCTGCTGTATAGGAATATTGGCTTTTTAATTAAAACAGCAGTCGCAGTGGATTAACCGTATAATGATATAGGCCTATAGGCCTATGTGCTTGATAACGCTATACGCATGTATCTATCTACAGGAGCGTATATTTACAGTAGGCGTTGCTGATCGAGTATCCCGACATTGTGCATAGCCAGACGCTTGTACTTCTGTATAGTACTAAGTCTGGTTTCGTCAGAGTTTTTGTTTTCAGTCAGAGAGCTGCATCACAGGTTGACCCCCTTCCTTGACCTACGAATCGACCTTTCCCTCATCTGATAAGTAAGTAAGTAAATAAAATCTCGTAAACTTATACAGCGCCTTGGAGAGTAGTACTGATTATTCTTATGCACTGGGTCTTTCTTGAAATGCAGTTGGATTACGCATCCAAAGGTGCTGCTGAAGGGTATCAACCGATGGACGCCGTAGTGTTTAACCTAGACTCCTGGACTCCGGGGGAAAACTGACAAAGCCGGGGGAAATTCTGCCAGGGGCAGCTGTTAGTTGATGTAGTATGCCAAAATTTCCGGGGTAATTTGAAATTTTCGGGGGAATTCACCCTAGCCCAGTAGCCCATGACCCATGACCCATGACCCATGACCTCATGACCCATGACCCATGACCCATGATTAGACTGAGCCCCGGCGACCCACTTATGGGTAGCGACCGACTTTTGTAAAAATCGCGCCAATATTTTGGGAAACACTGTTCTATAGATGATGCATTGCTGTTTGCTCTAGCCCAGTCCCAGAGCTCGGGTTCGTGTCCAGTGGCGTCGCCAGGAATTTTTGGCTGGGGGGGGGGCAAAAGGGGCTAGCGTGTCAGATTCCTTACCCACCGCTGCCCCCCTTCACAGAAAACTTTCTCACAGGATTTGCGCGAATCTGGTAGGTGGCCTGTGGCAGGTTGGGAGAACACTTGCCCTCATTTGCCCCTCTCGTGGCGACGCTAGTGCCTGTTTGACATTGGACAATGCAAGGATTATTGCTACAGTAGGTTATAGATATGAAAATCCAGAAGAGTGATGAAACAAATTAAAAGCACATTTTCGTGTGTCCCCAGCTTAGCTGAGTCAAACCGTACTAGAATTGTCAATATATTCTGCCTCAATTTTATTCTAGAGCATTCAAAATGCCCCGAAAAATGGTGAGCCATTTGAAACGACACTATACAAAGTCTTTCAGAAATCTGTTGTCTGTCAAATGTCTACAAAATCGAATGAGAGATAAGGAGGGGTTTAAGGGAGCTGGTTTCTTGTATGACAAGTTCTATAGAAAACAAAATATTATATAATTGATAGCCTGTTTGCAGTGGCGTCGCCAGGAATTTTTGGTTGGGGGAGGGGGCAAAGGGGGCTAGCATGTCAGATTTCTTACCCAACCCTGCCACCCCTTCACAGAAAACTTTCTCACCATATTTGCGTGAATCTGGTAGGTGGTCTGGGGCAGGTTGGGGGCACCTGCCCCCCATTTGCCCCCCCCCCCGTGGCGACGCTAGTGTTCGTGTCAAAAGACGACCTAACGGTAACATTTTAGGCGGTATAGTAAAGCCATTTTCCCGCCCCAGCACTTAAGGCACCTAAGGGTGACGCTAATCTCCTGCCAGATGACTGGTGCACATTCCACGATACGCGGCCAGTCTACTATAATGAATTGTCATTGCCATCTGGCGATTGAAGACTGCGCAAATTATCGAGCCCGTTGTGATGTTGAGGATCCTTGATTTCTTTGTCGAGATCCATGCGAGATCCATGCTTTCGATCTATGTTTACACACAAATAGTGACGTTTCCTTGTGCTTTTTAATATTTGCCCTATTTTTAAAGCTACAGTATAAAGATTTCCGGAAAGGAAGAAATTGAGTTAAGCCAGACTTAGCCAGTGCAGATCAAATTCTATGGTGCTTAGTTTGTTGATTAGAAAAGCTCCAGCGACAAACATGTTCTTGGGTCTCTGAACTTTGCGTTTAGTGGTGAGAATGAATTTGCGCATTTAGGTTTTAATATTTTTATGCTTTAAAATAAAATTAATAATATTTTGACGAAAAGAGATACAATTACGAATTTTGAATCGATTAGCGTTGTGTTTTATGGTGATCGTTTTGTGGGCGTCGTTTTTTGTCAAAATAAGGAAGATAACTTATGTAGCGCCGTCATTAGTCCCATAACCTAATGCGACGCACATACGTGCATCACATTAAGGCATGTGTTGAAATATTACGCACATATACAGCGCTGAGACTACAGAATAATATAAAACAGATCGGACAACTTTCATTGGATTTAATGCGAAAAGACGTTCCAAAACCCATATTTAAATTAGTCAGTGGCTGAATAAAACCGCCACTCAGCTTCTATTGCGCAGCTGTGATAATGTTTGCAGCACCATCTGATGAAATAATACTCGGGGCCAGTCCTTATCCGGTTTCTTCTTCGTTGTTGAGATTCGCCCATTTTTTCGAAGCTTTGGAAGTTGAACGTTCTCGTTCCAAGAAATTCATTATCTTTGATTTATGCTATTTTCTTAGGATTTTTGTTTTTATTGCAGATCTTTGAATTTGTCGCAGCAAGGAGAGACTAAAATAGAGAGAATGCCACCGATTGGCGACACGAGGGACTTGCGCTCTCTCGTACAGGAGTTCATTGACCAGAATAAGGTGATGATCTTCAGCAAGACGACCTGCCCGTACTGTATGAAGGTGAGGTTTTCCAGACTACAGGTCAATAATTTGTTGAATATGGCATTTTATCTTTATTAGGATTGTGAGATGCTGTATCACTGATGTCCAAGAGATTGAATTTAGTAAAATTATAATAGCTACTGGGATTCTTAAGATGCCGTAGAAAGTAAACTCACGGTTAGCTTAGTAGGTTGCTCAGTTGCGTATAAACTTTGATTAGTTTTTGTAGGAGGGGCTGTCCAATGCCAATGCTTGAGAGGGAAGACAAGCTTCTCAAATTTCCTAACGAGTTCAATTAGCGCACTTTGTCACTGATTTGTCATAATTGCACTTTGACCACAATTAAGAATAACAGGATATTACTATCCTATTATTAACAGCATTGTTGTTGACAGGATATTACTATCCTATTATTAACAGGATTCTATTTGATTTTGACCTTGAGTGCATTATCATTTTTCATCCTCTCTTAATATTCAGATTTATCTAAGTCCCTACTTCATTCTAGTGTCTCTTATAAAGCTGAATTTTAGGAGAGAATACAAATGATAATGTGCTCATATGTAGTCAACTAGAATGCTGTTATGAAAAGCCAATTGTAAGTAATACAAAGAACAATGGATTCTTTCATAGAACAAGGGATAGCACAGGTGTCTGTGAAGGGGCAGGTGAAGTCTATTGTGTATTTAGGTAAATAAGACCTGCTTTTGTTTAACTTATTAACAGAGAATATAACCTTTTTCTGTCCTCAGTTTTCTGTCCTCAATTCCAGAGGTTGATGATAGTTGTTAATTTCTCTGTTTTGATGTCGTTGTTTATTTTAAAATCTTGTGTGTTAGGTAAAAGACTTGTTTGATTCTCTGAATATTCCTTTCTATTCTTTGGAATTGGATAAACAAGGTAAAAATCCAGATTGTGTGTGCTATTAAACAGTTAATGGGATAATCTCTTGTTATTCAAATCTTGCATTTATTTCACTCAGCTCCAGTTTCACTCTTTTAGTTATCTTGTGTATTATTAGTTATATACTTTATTACATTATCTTTTCTTTGCTTTGACTTTTATAGAGTTTTGAGAAGCAGACTTGTGTTCGAATATTGCCATTTTAATAAGTTCAAGACCTGTCAGATTGTCTTCCTTATGCTTGTCTCTTGGAAAGTATTTGCTTGGTTGAGCCAGCCTTCATAGTCAGACCGGCTGCTGCTGCTGCTATTGTTGGTTGTATATGGTTCTGATTTCCTGTATTTGATCTTCCATTGTTTCATCTGTTGCAGAAAATGGAGTTGAAATACAAGAACAACTCCTTGAAATGTACGGACAGAAGACGGTCCCAAATGTTTTCATCGGAGGTCAACACGTCGGTTAGCTAAACACTTAGATCTACGTTATAATATCCTTTGATACATACTAAAGAGGGAGAGGGAGATATAGAGATTTTAAGGTGTTAAATGCCTTTAAATGAATCTTAAAATCCTAACAGGTGGTTGTGATAGCACGATGAAGCTGCACAGCGAGAGCCGCCTGCTGCCGATGATCAAGGGAGAGTTGGACGAAGGAACCTACGACTATGATCTCATTGTCATTGGAGGGGGCTCAGGGGGTCTTGCTGCTGCAAAGGTGAGTCTTTGGAACCGCTTATAATGTAATGTCATGTAATTTAAAGGTACAACCCATAGGCCATCGCTGACCCGTCGGGAACCGAAGGGTTAGCGCCTTCAGGTATATACGGCAACGCAATGTAATTTAAGGAACTTAAAAATAGCACCACTTATATTTCTACTCAGAAGTGGTGCTCTGGCTTGTTTCTGTTTATAATTTGACTGACCTTTAACTCGAGGTCATTGACTGAGGTCACTGCTGAGTCAAGCAATGTGCTATTGGTGAATATGCACTAGTAGTTGATGACTTTGTATTGTATTTGACTGGGATGCAATGCAAAAGATGTAGCTATTGCACTGGTGTGAATATATGGTACTTCTTAAGGGTGAAAAAATTGTGGATGGAAGGAAATGTGAGTTTTGGTTTCAAAATAAAAGTGAATGTAACTTGAATTTGTTTGAATGCAGATGTTTGAAATGCCAGTTTCTGGTGTATTGTCCTGAGAATTTCTTTTGTTGGCAATTTGAAAAAGTTCTGGCGGTTTCTGCTAATGTTTATATTGTAGTCATTTATGAGACGTATGGTAATACATTTCTGTAAATGAAATGTTTTGTTTAGGAGGCAAATTCTTTGGGGGCAAAGGTTGCGTGCTTAGATTTTGTGAAGCCAAGTCCACAGGGAACAACCTGGGGTGAGTTGTTATCGTTCTTAGCGCTGCGTAGCTGACAGTTTTTGGACGCAACTGCGATGATTGATGCATCGATATCGTGACTTTATATTGAAAATTCTTCTGCCTTGTTTTAATATTTTTGACTTATGCTTTGTAGGACTTGGTGGAACGTGTGTTAATGTAGGATGCATTCCAAAAAAGCTGATGCACCAAGCTGCACTTCTAGGTACTTTTATTACTAATGAATTGTCTCTCAACAGTTTGCCTTAATTATCACCGTCAGGCGTAGAAGACAGTAGCTTCATATTGGGTCTGTATGTTGTTATTGTTATTGTGGTTTCCTTAAGTGGTTGATTAGCAAATTGATCAGTTTTTAGTTATTTAAAAATGGCAGCGGCAATATTGAAACAACTTTGGTCATTTGGTTGTTTGTTTTTGGTCTTTGCTGTTTGATTTTTAGGCCACAGTTTGCAAGAGGCTCGGGACTTTGGATGGGAATTTGATAAAGATGGTGCGTAGTTAACAATATTGTAATTCTTTGCTTTTCTGATTTATTTCATTAATATTAGTTACAACTCTTGCAATATTTATTTACAATGACTGTATTATATTTTAAAAGAGTTGAACACATTTGCATGTAGTTGGTGGCAATTGTATTGGTGATACAGCTATTAGGAATATGTTTGGTTTGTATAATTTGTGCTTGGCATCGGCTTTATACGTGAAAATACTGTAGACATTGTGAATAAATCATGGATTTTATAATTGTGACTAAATATGCAGAATTTTAAATTTTTTGATTTCTATGGTTAATTTTTTTGACAGTAAAACACAATTGGGAAACATTGAAGAATGGAATTCAGGTAGAGATTATGATGCTTCACTCCATTGATTAGCAAATAAGTTTATAATCTTTGGTATTTTTTCTATGCATAAATTTGCGGTTGCATTGCAGGAGGTGGCATTTTCTATAAATTTAGTCGTGTTACCGCTATAAATTTGAGAAGTATTTTGTTCATGTTTTGTTTTGTGGTTTCAGGACCACATTGCATCGCTCAACTGGGGCTACAAGACGCAGCTGAGGTCGGCCAAGATCAACTACATCAATGCCTTTGGGGAATTCATCGGTCCTCACAAAATTAAGGTTGATTTTAGTATTTTAAAATCTTCCTTACTAAAGCTCACTTGTTTAGCTGATTTTTTGTGACAGCGTTATATAAACCAGAATCTTCATCTGTCTCATAGTTATGGAAAAAAAATGTTGAGGTGATGATGATGATGATGATGATGATGATGATGATGATGATGATGAATATGAATATGATGATGATGATGATGATGTCATTCAGACTACCGGTATCTTTGATATTCTTCTGTTGTATGGGGTTCAGTGCACAGACATCAAAGGACAGACGAAGGAATTGACGGCCAAATACTTCATAATTGCGACTGGAGAGCGGCCAAGATATCCCGATGGAACAGGGTTCAAAGAGTACTGCATATCTAGGTTAGTGACTTTCGAAGCACATAGCAGTTGTAATATTAATTTCATTGCTTGATGATTAGGGTTAGTAGCGGTTGGACATGTTGTCTGCACTTTGCTAATCCGGTCATAATTTGTTTAATTAGTAAATTATAATTTAATTACTGCATATGCATTGGATAGACTAGGCATATTTGTTGAATGTATTTCTCAATAATTGATTGATTGATAGGCTATTTGGTTTGCACGTTTGATGATGCACTTGGTTGCTTTATTCTTGATTTCGAGAATTTTGTTTTAAATTTGGGCGGTGTTTTGAAATCCAGCGACGACCTGTTTTCGCTGCCGCACTGCCCGGGCAAAACGCTGGTCATCGGCGCATCGTACGTGGCATTGGAGTGCGCTGGATTCTTGAAGGCGCTCGGCTTAGAAGTGAACGTCATGGTGCGGTCGATTCTGCTTCGTGGATTTGACCAGCAGATGGCCGAACTGATTGGAGACTGCATGGCTGATGATAACATAAAATTCCTGCGACCATGTATTCCAACGAAGGTAGGGACTGTCTAAAGATGTTTACCGTAGTTGTGGAATTCTTTTATAATAAGTTAGTCTTTGGATATGTTTGACAGTAATAATGATGTTGTTGAGGAATTGGAAGATGATGCTCTTAATTTCATAGTGTTTGTGTCCTTGTCTTTAAGGCAAATACTGCTAAAGAACCATTCGATATCAGCATGTAATAGTGGTAGATTTTAAGTTGACTGCATCGTACTGCCTATGAAAATTTTCAGGTGGAAAAGCTTCAGGATGGATCTCCTGGATTGTACCGTGTCACGGGGAGGTTCACGAATAATGAAACTGAATTTTCTGATGAATACAACACTGTATGTGGTATTTTTATGAGCGATTATGTTTCGTGAACGAATCACGTCTAGTGTTTTTAACACAATCATTTTGCACTTCAGTTATTTGAGCATTCTTCTTCATTTCAAAGTAATTTTAATTTTTAAGAATAATATATAATGTGTGCGATCCGTTCTATTGGGCAGATCTGTTGGGTAAGTGTCTAAATGTAGACGAATGGTGTTTTCTCATTGTACTTGCTTTTTGAAGGTGATGCTTGCCATTGGAAGAGATCCATCTACATCTGGACTGCACCTGGAGAATGTTTCTGTCAAAGTTAATCCAAAGTAGGCAATTTAGCAATTTATTTTGGTTATTTGATATGACAATCAATTCTGATGTGTGTGTGTGTGTGTGTGTGTGTGTGTGTGTGTGTGAAATCCTCTAACTATATGATTATCTTTATTCTTATTGTTAATCCAGGAGTGGTTACATCATCTGCGGTGATGATGAGAGCACCAGTTGTCCATACGTCTTCGCTGTCGGTGACATTGTCGAGGGAAAGCCGAAACTTACTCCGGTTGCCATCCAGGCCGGAAGGCTCTTGGCCAGACGTCTTTTTGATGGCGCTACGCTTAAGGTGTCTCTTGGTTTTGAGATAAAACAACACAGTTTTAGTGTTTATGAATGAATTTGTCATGTATTTGTGGAAAGTTTCTTTCCATGTTTTCAGTTGTTTTTAAACTTGGAGCTTTGTTAGTTTTGTATAAATGTGGGCTATATATTCAGGGTGGCGCAAAGAAAACCGGATTATATTAAATACAAACCTATATGTGACTAGTCTGGTTTTTTTGCGCCACCCTGTATGTGTGAAAAGATTTTTCCATGCTATCTTATCAATTCCAGTGATGTCAATTTGTTACTCCGTTGCAGTGGACAGATCGGAGAATTCTTGAATTATGCTTGGTTCTTGTTAGCATTATTACCAACATGCTGGTTCAAAGGTCACTTCTATTTTGCTTGGCTGTGAGAGACTTTGGCATTTGGATTTCATCTTAAATGAACTTGATGCAGCAAAAGTGTGATTGTTGATTTTGTGGCAGTGCGATTATGCCAATGTGCCAACAACCGTCTTCACTCCAATTGAATATGGCTGCATCGGTCTCAGTGAAGAGGATGCTATTATCAAGTACGGCGAGGATGACATACAGGTCTGTTTCTAAGTGTTTGTGTATGTATGTATGTATATATATTTATGTATATATATATATATATATATATATATATATATATATATATATATATATATATATATATATATATACAAACAACCTCCAGCATACTGTTTATATAGAATATTCTGTGTGTACCTGAAAATACAATGTTGCATCTACTTGAGAATAAAACAGTGATATTTAATTAATGTTATATTAAAAAGGCTGTTCAGTGTGTGTGAGTGTGTGTGTTTGTTACTATTTTTATCTGTCAAATATACAGTACTGGTACAGACTGGAAAACAGATGTTCATACTTTAGTTAGTTTAGTCGTAGCTAGATGTCGAGTGGAGTGCAGCTAGACTGACCATATATTGTCAATATTGATTCACTGTTGTTGCAACATTGAGAGATTCATTCATGAGCGTGAATAATGTCTATTTTTGTCTGTAAGCTAAGTTTTTCTGAGCAGCAAAACCCGTCTTAGCATGTCTGTTATGAATATGGATTCTGGGTTTTTAGGATATATTTGGGATACGTTTGGTTTGTGTGTTTTGCGTCAGGTCTACCATTCCAATTACACTCCGCTCGAATGGACCGTTCCGCACTATAGCGATAACGTCTGCTATGCAAAGGTCATCTGCGTTATATCGCTGCAGGTGAGTCCTTCTGATAAATAAACTGCCTTGAATATAAGTGATGCTCTTGAAGTTAACTGGAAGGAGCTCCCACGGGTAGTGAGTATGTGAGTTTACTCCTTTTACTCGATAGATGTATTCTGGAAGACTGAAAGCGTGGATTGAATTGCTGATTTCAGGAAAGAGTTGTTGGCTTCCATGTCCTTGGACCCCACGCTGGTGAGATAACCCAGGGCTGGACGATAGGCCTGAAACTGGGCGCAACAAAGGCGGACTTTGACAATGCCATCGGGATACATCCAACCTGTGCTGAGGTCTGTTATCTTATTATTCGATTTAGATTAATTGCATGACTTATATGCTTTATCATTTTTTGAATAAATTATTTACATTAAACTATGTTTATCTCGTGCTTTTGCGTCTGGTTTTATTCTGATATCATCTCACCAGGGGCTTTTATAAACTGATGTTTATAGTTTTTTTGGGGGGGAATTAGTAATGGTCATTGTCGTTAACTGCACCCATTGGTGTATAATGCCATCTCTATACAGTTTGTTGCCATTTATTCCTGTTCATTGCTCTGTGACTCAGATCCTGTAAACTGCTTCTGCGCCTTTTTTAAGACATCGCTACACCATTCCTTCTTTGGTGTTCCTCTCTTATTATCAACCTCTAATCTTCTATCATTCCAAACATTACAACTTTAATGTTTCTCTCCTCTTCTCTTGTCCATCTTTGTATTTGAATGCCATGAACAGGTAACTCATTTGGTATTTTGTTGTTTTCCAGGTGTTCACGACCCTCGCCATCACCAAACGCTCCGGTGACAGCGTCATCGCTTCCGGCTGCTGAGGTTAAGCCCCTGCTGCTACCACTCCACTCTCACGGGCCGCACTTTCCACTGACGTGTCTTTTCCACTGAATTATGAACTGATCGGAGTTGCACTTAACGTGGCTGTTAAATGTAGTTCATAGAGTCAGTCATTGTACAGTGATGAGAAAACTTTCAATTTGTCTATGATCACCTATGAGGTTGGTGGGCCTGGAGTGGAGTATGAGGCGGCAGGGTAGATTTTACCGGCTTTCTTTTGCACACCAGTTTCTGTATTCCGCATTTTTGTGGATTTTTGATGGGGTGTTTCAAAAACCTGATGACCAGGATGAGAACCCTTGATTGAGACCAGAAACTGTGGTGGCACTTAATTTTAATATGAGACTTGCTTGAGATTCTTGTGTGTGTGTGTGTGTGTGTATAACTTTTATTAGTGTGATTTACGCTTAGTTCCTTGCTGCTCAACGGTGTTTGAGATTGGAGTTTGAGATTGGACGGGTAATTTGAAATGTTGACTTTGAATTCTAGGCATTTAGCCAGACCTGTTAAAGAGAATGCTTCCTTTCTGGTTGTCATTTCAGCGCTGTTTTGATTTTCTGTTTTGGTTGTGCTTTCCTTAGATGGTTTTTGCTGAATGTTGCTGTGACATTTAATGTTTATCTGTATTTAATCAGTGATGCATTTAGAAATACTCTGTACGTCTGAAATAAGTTCTATGACTACAGTTTATTCTCATGTTATTGGTATGCTGTTATATACAGTAACAAGTAATACAATTTCTATACGGAAGCGTTGACTTTGGTTGGCATCAATGTTTTCTCGTGTAATTTCAATATTAAAGTAGTTTCCCTTAAACTTACAGCCTTGTTGATTTCTTTGTATTTAACAGGCTTAACAAATTAATAATAGCCACAAATAATAATAATAACAAGGTTTAGAGTGGTTCAATAGGGTCTGCCCTGTGTGAGAACCACTGTTACCCATTCAAATCTAGTATCCTATAGTACTGACTCCTGAGGTTTACTGACTCCTGAGGCTTTTGAGCTTAACTCTTGTGTTTTAAAATTTTATTTGCAATTGAGAAGCACAGAATTTGGTTTTCATTCAATCAATAAACTTCTATGGCGCCACTATCATAATACCTGTGACTTAGGCCGATTCTGTACTGTTTGTCTGTTAAAGAACCTAAATTATTTTTAACATGCCTACGTCACTGAAGAGCAGTGGGGGCCGGTCTACTAGCCAAAAGTTTGCAATCTCCACTGGCAAGGTAGCACGGGTAAAACAATTTTTTGCCACTGAGCCTGCATTGACCATGGGGGGTTTTCTAAACTCCAGCGGAACGTCCATGGTTACAATTCAGCAGTGGCGGCTCCAGGATTTGGCAAGTGGGGGCCGTTGGGGGTGGCAACTTCTAATCATGGAGGGGCCAACTATTTGTTGTTATGTATGTAGCATTATTATTATAGGGTCCCAACGGGGCGGGGGCCAAGCATTCAATAGGCGGGTACGGGCCCCCTATGGAGCCTCCACTGCAATTCAGTCAGGTCCTGAAGGTCTTAATACACGTCATCGTCCATTCGTGAGTTATATCGGCATTCGTCAGGCGGCGCCACACGACATAAATAGGCTCATATTCTTGCTGCTTCGTATAAAAGACCATTTTAAAGTATTTTCACGTAACTCTTTCTTTCGTACTCATTATTAATTGGACTAAGCGTAAAAATACCGATTATGAGCGCAAAACTAAAATGAGACGGAAGAAGTTATGTCATGAATCTAATAGTACTGTACGGACTCTTCATAGTCACCTTTATTTCTTGAACGTATTTTACTTAAATAAGGGTCAGGTTAATGCGGGCTTTGGTTACTAGGGTAACACCTAGTTAGCGGGTTCAAATCCAAATATTTAGAGCGGACCATTTTGTTCCGTAAACTAAAAAAAATAAAAGAAAAATTCTCATTTTTTAGGCCTTGCAATTTGATTGGTTGCCTCAGTTTTGCATTTGTCTCTGCTGGGGAATGGACGTTGCACGCCCACTGTTTTAGACTGCCCGCCCTATTTGAAAACTTTTGTGGTGTAACTAGGTATCTGATCCTCAGAAAATCTCGAGTGAAAGTAATCTGACTCGCCACTGTTTTTGCCTGAACGTGTTGCTAATTGGGTTTGATTACTAGTGGATGGATTAATTTTCTGACAATTTCAAAGGCATAAACACAGCAGTAGTAATTTGAAGCATTTATTTTATGTTCATCTGTAACAATAACTATGTTAGCCTGTGGCGTTTTATGCCCGTGCCAGTTGTCAAATTCCTTAACCACAATGAAGTAAAACTTTGAGTAAAACAACGCATGCTATTTGATCTGTCATCAAATGAAATTACAATAACTGGAACCTCTGGTTTCCATATGATACTAGGCCTCTAGTTACAGTATGTCATGAAATCCTGCTGTGAACACACATAAGATTCAAATTATCCCCACAAATCGTGTGGCACTCGTAAAATAAGTTACTGCCTATCAGAGGCTTCCTTCATTGCATGTGGAAGACCATTTCTCTGATTCTCAGTTAGTTGCTGACAAAAACATGATATTGATGTTGAGTCGTTACTCCTTTGTTTAGACACCCTGTCCAATGTCCATGAAAACAAGCCTCTGATCAAAGTTATGATGATGATGATTAATACAAAAATGAATAAGACCATTTATAACATGCTAAATATACAGGTATATATATTTTTTAAAATGAAAGGCATAATTGAAGCATTTACTGTTCATGGTACAAAACATTTCTTTGTATTGTGATCATAACTGAATAAGCGCGTACAACATATCATGCAACTGCAAATAAACATAAACGTCACTAAATCCCATAATTTAAATTGGCAGCTACTGGAATTGATTGCGATAACTTAGCTAAAAAAACATGATTCCATTCAAAACCTTGACTCAAATACTAACAGCACTTTGGCTGCACAGGTTTTTAAATCAAAAATCTGCAAAATACTTGGAATCAGCAAAGCACCACAATAAAGAACATTTCCAATTTAGGCACACTTTTGTGTACAGTGCATGCACATATCTATACAATCATACAGTTTGGTAAAAGAGAAGGAGATTGGCTTTAGGAATAAACAAACTTTTTGACATAAATAAATAAATCTGTCCCTTCACAAACCAAACAACAATAACCTTCTGCAGAAAACACAAAATTTCTTGCAAACTTCAATTGAAATACAAAGAATTGCATAAAATACTAGCAATGACACGTCGTAATGTAGACGGCTCCAGGATTTGGCAATTGGGGGGGCCTTTGGGGTGGCAACCTCTAAGCATGGGGTGAACTATTTTTCACGAACCTGGACTAATCTAGTCGCTTAGAATGAGAGCACTAAAGTATCGGGTGAGGATGCTGGGGGGGAGGGCAGGTATCCAATAGGGGCCCCTCTGTGGAGCCGCCTCTGATAGTGTAAGCCTTAATAATATTAATGTCATACAACTGCACTGTTTATGATTTGCTGAAAAAGAAATTGCCCTATTCTTATGCTTATTCATCTCAGCACTTGCCAAGTCCATGCAGTAATTCATTTAGCATTTACTAGTATGTCCTCAACCAATTTGACTATGATTTATAAAAATCAAACAAATACCATTTGATCAAGAGCATCTCCATTATTTGTTCATCTTTAAAAAAAAACTTACAAAAATGTTGTTCTCATGGAACAAAACCATCCAGTCACCAAGCATTCAGATAAACGATTCAACTAAAACTGTGCTTCGTACAATCAACCAATACCAACAATCACGACAATTATAGAAAAATTAATATAGCCCAACATACAGTCATTAAATCAGATGGCAATAAATAAAAGAAATGACTGGAAAAAAAAGAACGAAGAATGATTGGAATTAAAGCCACGCCAACAACTGGACGTCCGCCAATCAAGTATGGACGACCGGTTTTTTGGGCACCGGCACAAACTTGCCGTACATGAACACCGAGAGAATGACAAGAACAGTGCCAAGACAGAACTCGATCGAAAGCCTGAACTCAAAGAAATAGACGGAAGCAACGCAGGCGAGGATGATCGAGCCCGAGGTCGCGAAGCCCTTCAGAATGTTGTCTGCATACTTGACGACGACGCGACGACGAGACCGCCGACGGACATGAGCAGTATCACCGACCAGACGGCAAAGTCGTAGCCGAAGAAGAAGCCGTGCTCTTTGACCTTGGCGCCGTCCTTGACGGCCACGGTCGCGAGTCCGAAGACGGCGCCGATGAAGCCGAGTTGGACGTTCCTCACGAAGACAGACTGTGGCGTGTTCTTCAGAAGCTTCTCGAAATAGACGCCGGCGAAACCGGACATGAGGCAGGCGATGATGACCGCCACGAGCCCAATCACCTGGTTCTGTTCAACGCCGTCGTGTGACGCCTTCTTGCCCACCTCTGAGTTGACCTGAACGAGCGCGACTCCGACGAAGAGAAGGAGAAGAGAGACCCACTGGAGACGACTCAACTCTTTCCTCAGCATCATAACGCTGAACAGAGCGGTCGTTAAGATTTTCAACTGGTATGTAACCTAAGACACAGCAATGTTTATCAAAAGAATGAGAATACAGGAACAAATCTACGAGAGGACACGTGGGCAAAGAAAGAGACTGAACAGAAAGACCAAAATGTGAACAAATGGCTGGGTTCTCACACAGGGCAGACCCAACTGAACCACCCCAAATCTTGTTTTATTATCATATTATAAAAATAACATCAACTAATAACAAAGCTGGTGACAAAAATGAGATAGCTAAGTGAAATTAGACAGACTAGGCACTTTAAAACAACAGGTAAGAATAGGTCAAAGAATGATGACACAGGGGTTGAAGATGATGTTAATATGATGATAAGTTACTACCATGGAAGTGGCCACACAACTTTTGTGTTTTTCTATTCTATTTTCTATTCTATTCTGATCTATCGAATTCATTGACCCAATAAAGCTACCAGCCCAGTGACTCCCCATTCACTGCACTCTGCAGAGTTATCAAAATCTGCCACAGGAGGCAGGCCAATACATCAGGCAAGAGTTCACCCACCTGAACTAGATAAAAGACATTAGCTGATACAAAACACTTAAGCGCGCAAAAGCACGTACAGATCATCGCACCTGATACGTTGCAGCCTCGAGATTTGAAGCAGCGACATAAAGGAGATTATTCTGGAGCATATAAACAACAGCAGGTACAGATATCTTAAGGCAGTCAAGCGGCTGTCGAAAGATGTTCTGACAAAGATGCGACCACCATTGTAACACACTGTATCCTTCCTCGTGGAATATGATCAACAGACACGTCAGGCATTTGATTGACTCCGACATGACAACAGCCGTCGTTGACACGAACATGTCACCCGGCCGTACCCGAACGTAGCGCATGACGAGCGTCTGGGCCGCATTCTGCACCATCAGGATGAAAAGACTCGCGTATCTAATTGTATTTTTTGGGGCCGCAGACGATTCTACAAAAGGAAATGAATTTAAATAATGATAGTTTTATCAAATCCACAATAATACACAGTGCAAAGCGGACGCACATGCATGCACATGTGTGGGTGGGTGGGTGGGTGGGTGGGTGTGCAAATTTATAGAGAACACAAAGTTGTAAATAATTATAACAGAATGTATATAACATAATGAACACATATAAGTCAGATTTCCAATATCACCAAAATAAAGAAAAAGATGAAAAATTACCTATGCTTCATTAATTAATATGCACAGAGGCATACAAGAAACTAGTATTGGCCATTTGGATGTGCATGCGTGTGCATGTAAACATGTCTAGAAATAAAATTCTATTCACAAAAGCATCTGCTTTAAGGCAGAATCAATGTTCAGGCAAAATTACCATGCAAGATTTAAAAGCAGAAACTTCCTGTCCAAACAAGTCTATTGATAGGCTTGATCAAGATCAAGTGCTGTGTAAATATACCACTCAGCCCTGAATGCATAATCTAAATGAAGCCGTTTATAAATATAAAACATAGCACAAGATGACTCTGCATAAAAGAAAGAATCGATGACGCAAGTCAAACTGAGCAAGTTTCTAAACAATAAGTCGAAAATGCTGATATGGAAGAAGAGGTTTGTAAACAATGAGTAAGAAAGCTCATAAATAAATTGATATTAACACATGAGCATATTAACACGACTGCCACGAATTGCCTAAATGTCTGGATTTTGGAAAGAGAACCAACCAGAAATAAATAAATTCAATATACCTGGTATATCAAAATTTTAATCTCAAAGTCAAATGTTGTCTCACAGATGCAAAAAGCAACAACTGTGTCGGTCAAGAACAGAGCGTATCGAAAAAATAACATTAACCCCTTTACAGTTCATTTATTTGTAACATAATGTAAAATGGACGAATATTCTCGGGGCAAACGAGAAAAGGGTTAAAACGAAGCCAACCAACATGCTTTGAACACAGAATAGCAAATTGAAATTGTCATTACCACTCAAGGGCGATGGTGGCAAACCATTTGGTGACTGATATGGTGTATCAGCAACTGACTCATTCAGGCCATTCTCTAAATAACACCAACGACATATAACTACTAACAAAATTCACAAGAAATCAACTCCATTGCACATACATCAGCAGATCTACTGGTGTGGCAGACAAGCCAATGCATCTAACTGATCCTGTTATTACAAAAATACTTTGCTCATTTAATCATATTTTACAACAAAAAGGGTGTTACAACATTTTTATTTTGCAAAAAAAACTAATAATATGATCCCCTAATCTGAGTAGATATTATATTTTCTCTATACATCTGTTTTAAATGGGAAATGATTATAAATACATAGCTATGCAAGATCTGTAAAAATCTGCTAAAAATTTAATTCAAATAAGACAACAGAAATAATATATATTTGATTGCAACTCATATTATTGTAACAACAACTAACAACAAAATCTGGACATATGCCCTAATACAACCAAGCAATTTCAGTTCTCATACCTAAACAAGGACCAACATGAAAATTCAATAAGTCCATGGTGGGGGGCATACACAACAGCACTAAATAACTTTCCAAAAATAAACTCAGAATAAAAAACAAAATTTGAATTAAATAATTACATCAAAAATTTTATGAACCCACCTTCTGCAGTACCTCTAATTTCTCTAGCAGATCTAATGTCCATACTGCAACTTTGTTAAACTCTAGATTTACCCGATCATAGATCACAAGCATAGACGTGTCCACATGAAAGAGTAACCTATATGGTTGACATTACTCAACAAATTCAAATACAACTATATTATGACTGCAACTGCTTCCTCAATATCAATGTCCTTAACAGATGGCCAAGTCAAGTTGAAATAACCCCCCCCTCCCCCAACTGCATACAAACTCTAGTACAATAGCATTTTTGAGTAGAATGCAGTCCTGAAGCATGCACCACTCTCTGCTAGAAACCACAAAGCATAGTGCAGCCTTTATCACTTGACAAAGACAAATATTTACTATGAACGTATAACGTATAAGTGTGCTCTTGCAATGACTTTTCAATTCCCAAAAATAAAATACGGCAGTCGTAGGATGTCTGGTCAACAGTTCAAAAGGTTCTGCATCACCAAATGTTGCACGTATGATTTGCATTGCTATAAATGCATAACAAATAAACTACTAGTCTTTTATGCAGTATCACAGAATGCCTGTCGTACCATTCACATGTAAATGCATGTTTTCAACTCATAAAAAGAAATTCTGAAGTCATGCAACCACACAATCACTTATGTCACATTTAGTTCAACAAGCCCTGGGCCAAAATATCTGCCAAAGCAAGCCCAAAAGAAACCGACCTGCTGGCTGAAAGACATAACTCAAGTGCAACAACTAATTTCTGCAAACACTAAAAATCATCAAATAGCATTTCTTTGCTGGGACATTACGAACATAGAATCAAATTACGCTCAAATGTCTTCATTAAAAGCAAAATAAACCCCACAAAGACTGGCTGTAATCACTGATTGATTTCCACATTAATTAGCCATCCTTTACGAATGTCAGCATCATGGAGAATACAAACCATAATCGTGCTAGCTATTTTTCATATTTCCTGCAAAGTTAGACCTAAAGAACTGGTAAAGGCTGACAATTTCTACATACATTACATATTTACAAGGCAGAAACCAAATTACTGCGGACCTTGATGATTAATTTTGGCGTGCCATCGGCTGAAGCTACAATGCACTATAAAGTGGCGCTATAGAAGTTTACAATTAGCTTAGAATCATTAGACAGATACTTTAGAACCGTATACGCGGGCACTTATGCAGAAGCCCGGTCGTTTTATTAACTATACGCGTACCTGAAACGCTTCGATTCTTGTACATTGTAGATTTCTGATTGCTTAATACGAATTTTAATATCTGACGATTTGACTTTTGAGTCCAGTCAGTCACTCTTGGTCGAGCGACTGACGTGTCATCTTCCAACGAAGCGCTCAATCGATGCCAGGGCGTTACAAAACAACGCACAAGTTTATCATACTCGTAATAAATCACTGGGTTTATTTGATTTTATTTAGAAAAAAATAAAAACCCGATCCAATTGACTGCACCTTTTCTGTAACAAAATTACACACACACACACACACACGGATACAAATATCCCCATAGAGACGCAGAAGCAATCAGCTTCTATAGCGAATTCATAGAGCAAACTTATTAATGTCAGTTGCTTCACTTGCTTGATATGTTAAAAAACGAATGGCTATCGTCATCATCACGGTCACCCTCATTTACTTGCTGGATTACGGAGAACAAACAACATGTAGCAGATAAATTTTGAGTTGTAAGAAAGTACCGAAAGTAAAGTCCAAAGTCTGGGTCTAGCATCGGAAAAGGTGCTCTTTGACAAGAGTTGGATAAGATAACGTAGTTTCAATGGGGTCAATTCTGGAATGTAGATCTTTTGGACCAGTATACCAAATCTCAGTATACAATTATAAAACAGCGCTATAAAATTTGGTCAAGCAGCGCATAGAAGGGGTCCAACTAATGACTTCACATAAACACATCTCTGAAAAGTTTTGGACATTTAAATAATTAATTACAAGAAATCAAATAAATAATAAATATTTTAATATAAAAGACCTAATCTGCCGAATGGCTAAAGAAGTACTGTAAAGTAAAACGCTTAGATATGTTCAGTAATCGCGCAGATATTGCAAAATATGTTATTTTATGTTGTAGTTAGCGTATGAGAAAACTTTCAACCGGTAATTAAATACTTTGATAATTTCTGTTTACGTTTTAATGTCAAGTTGTAATGCAACGCTGTAATGTAAAAGGCAGAGTGATCGTGCTCACAGTTGGTTATGCTCTGATATTGTAGCGGTGACAGACAGACAGTGAAGCTGTAGTAGCTGTCTTCGAAGAAGGGCCACGATAATAAATACCCGACAAAGCAGCCGTACACAATTGTCAAAACAATTCTATGACCAGTTATATTATATTTATGTTCACAGCTAATAGAAGATTGTGTTAGCATCTCTGGCAGGACCTGCTGACACAAAGTTTTTTTTGAGGGCACCTTATTTGCAGTGCTGTTAAAGATACATTTCAAATGTATCTTAGATACAGATACAGATACATGTGAGGGAATGTATCAAAGATACTGATACTAGATACATGATATAAAAAGTATCAAGATACAAATATAAATTGAAAGCATCTTGATACAAGATACTTATTAAGATACTTTATTTAGAAGTTAGTATTGATAAAAAAAAATTCCAAGAAGAGTTTGTTTCAAAATAAACCTAGTACGGAGAAAATTAGTCATAGATGCAAAGCAAATTTACAACCAAAGAGGTTGTCATATTATTCAAATTATATATCTCTTAATAGTTTAGCTCAAAGTATATTTGAAATGTCCACATATCACATATCACCAATATCCAATATAGTCAACCTCTATTGAAAGTTTAAAAGTATCTTGTATCTAATTTAAATATACAGATACAAATACTCTTTTTTGTATCTAAGATACTGATACTAGATACTTTTGAAAATGTATCTTGAAACAAGATACAAGATACATTTTTGTATCTAAGATACATATCTAGATACATGTATCTTAAATACTTAACAACACTGATATTGACAATTCTAGTACGGTTTGACTCAGCTAAGCTGGACACACATGAAAATGTAGTTTTAATTTGTTTCATCACTCTTCTGAATTTTGCATTTCTATAGCCTACTGTAGCAATAATCCTTGCATTGTCCAACGTCAAACAGGTTATCAATTATATAATATTTTTGTGGTCTATAGAACTTGTCATACAAGAAACCAGCTCTCTTAAACCCCTTCTTATCTCTCGTTCGATTTTTTAGACATTTGACAGAGAACAGATTTCTGAAGACTCTGCATAGTGTCGTTTCAAATGGTTCACCATATTTTGGGGCATTTCGAATGCTCTAGAATAAAATTGAGGTAGAATTTATTGAGTCATTTGGGCCTCTTTATACCACTTTTCTTTATATAAGAATTTCATCTGCTGTTTCACAATGTTTTTCTGATCTGTTTTTCTGAGGTTGCGTCGATGGATGACGAACTTGAAGAATACGTTGGCCGAGAGAGCGCTGAGTGTAGTTCATGTTGTGACTCTGAAGATGTTAGTTCGGTTGACTGTGAGACCGTCAGATGCCATCGTCAGTGCCCCAGTCCTCTTGCATGCGAATGCAACAGGCTTGACGTGTCAGCCAAGCCCTGTCCTCCTTTCATGGTCAACGTGTCGTGCCGCGCTGTGGCGCGACCGAAAGACTGCGGCCCGGGGTACCAGTACGAGATCATCGACATAAAAACCTACCCAGAAAGTGGTGGAGTTCTTTGTTTCCCGCCCAACGAAAGGCCTCTTCCATGTAACTATGACGAAGATCTGCCTAGGAGAGAATGCAAGAAGTTTCACCGGCGTCCACGTAGATCCCCACGGCAAGAATTTGCCAAAAACGGCAGTTGCTCACCGAGACGAAACAGACGAAGTCCATCGCCCCAGAATAACAGCAGTAATTTGGAAGCCTTGAAGCAACGGACCGCAGGAGACAGCAATGGAAGTCCGAACGACGACCTTCGAACAGGCAGAAAAGTTGGTGAACAGTCTAACGGGAAATTATCCGGCAATCAGTTTAGGAATGCAAATGCTAACAGTAGATACAATATGGACACAGATAATGACTCACTTGCCAGGCAAGGGCACATCTCTGACGATCCAGAGTACTACATTGCCACCACGGACATGAGCGCCCAGCCGAGAGCCAACGACACGCTGAGGGCGTCATCACAAGGGCGCGGCGCCCAGAGAGCGCCGGCGGCACCGGCGCGAATTTGAGGTCCGCCGAAGCGGAGTCGGCCTTCATTCTGAGAAAGAAGAGCTCGCATTTTGCCATAGTGCCCACAGAGGCCCCAGCAGACAGCAGCAGGACAGACAGCGGTGAGGTTGTGCTCAACGCAGTTGACTATCGTGCCAACGGTACGGCGTCCAACTCATTGGGTCAGCCGCAGAAGAAATCAAGCGGCAGCACTTCGACTTCGTCCACAACGACTACCGCTTCTAACGAGCATCAACAGAAGATGATGAAATTTCTCGAAAATCTGTGATTATATAATTGCTTTCAATTTTCATGTCACTTGTTGCTATATAAAGGTGTCAAACCCTGTGGAACTTATGTTGACATTTCGGGGAATGTGCTGATTTGGAAACTGTATAAATCAGTTACTGTAAATATGACCTTTCCTGTTCCTATAAGTTGTTGTATTAGTCGGGAAACAAGTTTTAATTCAAAATTTGTGATGAATGGAAGAGTTTGAGAACCCTCTGTTTTGAAGTACCTTTATTGATAGTTTGACCTTTTGACAGTCATAGAAATTGTTTACATATAACTGCAATAAAGTAGTTATATTGTTATTATCAGAAAATAATCTTAATTTTCTGAGTCTTACATGCATTTTGTTGTCAAGAGACAATTGGGTATAGCATCTAATAAACTTTTGGTAACTATTGGCTACATTACATGAATCGATTTACCCAGTATATTCTGTTGCATTGCTTTACATTTATGAAAACGTAACCCGAGATCCATTATTGAGATTATTTTGTTCATTATCTGATTCTGAAATATGAGGCTTTCCCAATACTCTGAACTTTGCTACGGCACCTGAATTAGATCTCTTCCATAATTTCAATTTGGCTACGAATGAAAATGGATGGCACAAAGGAGTTCAGATTTTGTCATCTGATTTATGCTGCTTGGTTGAAAAACATGACGTCTTCATTTGTGGCATAGCTGTGTTAATTTGATATTGCAGGTACTACGAGAGGCAGCTGACCGATGCTACCATCCAGGTTGGCTCTTGCTGTTTCAATGTTCACCGTGCAGTTCTGTCCTGTTACAGCAAATACTTTGCCTGCCGACTTCTTCCGAACGACTGCAGCTTACCAAGGAGCGTCATAACACTTGGATGCAACATTAAACCAAAAATTTTCAACGTTATTCTTGAGTTCATGTATACAGGAGGTTAGGAAAATATGTTAGCATTGGACACATTGGTTTTCTTGATCTTGTTATTTCTTTGTGTGTGTGTGTGTGTTGACATTATGGATAGTTGTTGATACTAAAGTTTTGTGAGATAACAGGAAATGGTTTATAGGACTTTTGAAAATGTACCTCTGTATCGTATGTCTAGATTCTGGCTATGAGCTCCTGTGTTAAGTTATTGTGAGGTCATTTCTGTTTTTCTCTTTGTGAAGATTGTAGACTTGATCGCGGGAATCTGGCTAAAGTCTTTGCGGCCGCTGATTTTCTTCAGATGGACGACCTCAAGAAACGATGTGAACGCATGATTTCAAGCAATTTTCAGGACGTTGGTCATACAGGCAACATAACCGAAACCGAGAGACAGGCATTTACTGAATATTATATATACTTGATAAATTTTATTCAAAATTTGCATTTAATGCCTTTTTTGTGTATTTCAAGGCTGCTATGAAATCTGCGTTTGATGGCCAATGTCACTATTTTTCATGTTGAATGAAAGATTAGCACTTTTCAGTGCTTGAGTGACACTGTGTATATGCAGTACATGCATAATTAGTATTGCTGATTTGTGGATGACATGTATGCCTGTCATTCATTTGCCTGACCTTCACTGAGTGACAGCACTTGGGGAATAATGGCCTAACAGTTAATTGTTAATTCTACAAGACTTTGTATATGCTTATAATAGTATTTGACTGTATTTTGTTGGGCAGTGGAGGCAGGTAGCGGAGAACTTTCCTGCCATCGTCAAAACAGACCAGTTCTTGAACCTAAGTCCAGAATGCATCCAGAAGCTTCTCTGTCGTGATGATCTGGTCATCGAGTCAGAAATGGACATTGCGAGAGCCGCGCTGCGCTGGCTCAACTTTGAACGCGCGAAGCGCAAGAAGTGGGCCGCTCAAGTGATGTCGTGTGTCAATTTCAAGGAACTTTCGCCCGAGGATCTAGTCAAATTGTCTACCAACAATGACTTTCTTCTAGACGATGAAGCCGTTAAAGAGGCAATCCTAGAAGCCAATTGGTAGGCCTCTCTGCCAGTTTATTTATTCATTTCCTTATTTGAGTGGATTTTCCACTGAGGTGGTGTGTTTGTACCCTGGATCAAGTGATATTTTAGAAAACAGTAGCAATTGGACTACTGCCCCAAAATTTTCTACCTCCAGTGGGATGTCGGCCGGCTTTAAAACATTTGGTTGACTTATGGATCAGCCTTAATTTATGGGGGGTAAAATCACCAAGCTCCTGGGATATTGAACATTGCCTGAACTTATTTAATTATTGTAAGGCCCTAAAATTTTGGCAGATTAGAGGACAATGAACAAAGGTCTTTTCCATAAATCCTTTAGTTATTTACAAGTTTTAGTTCATAATCAGTTTCTCATTTCATGTCACAGATAGTACTAAATGCCACACTTTCATCTGATAACTTCAGGAGTTGTATGTTACTTTGGAGCTTTGGATAAGGATTCCTGATATGAAAATTGTATAGGTTGTTGATTTTGTTGTTTTAATTCTGAGGCTGTATTTCTCTTTGGTTTTGGGGTCGCCACTGAAGCACCACAAAGCCAGCCTTGTTTCCATACTTTTAGTCTTTTTAGGGCTAATAATAAATACCACAACAACTCATATTGAATTGCCTACTGTTATGGTATTAAGTATGGTTTATATCTTTATTGCAAGGGGTGACTTAGGACCTCGTTTTCAATTGGACCTCTTTAATATTCCAAGTCTTGAACCCACATTTGTAAAAGCTTTCATTATGTCATAACTAGCAATTTCTACTCTTTTTTTACAGGTATCACACTTGCCAGAAACGTGAAAATACCTGCATGCCATGTAAACCTGATTGCGTTCCAAAGTGTTGTGACGGTTGCCAGTAACAATCTCATGATTTATCCAGTGTGTGGGAGATATTGATTATCGTAAATGTTGTTATTGCAGTGTGTTATTGTTATGTTTTTGAATTGTGTCCTATAGTTACTACCATAGACAACTTTGACTGTGTTAGCGTTGCTTCTGTTTTTAAATCAGAAAAAGATTTATTAGCAAAGTGAACTCATGACAAAACCTTCAGCATACGAAATATAAAAAATACATCTTTCGAACTCACAAACTGTCGGATTTTTACCTGTTATTACAATTTGGTAAATAGAATTTTATATTTTGCAAAATATTAGTAGTGATGAATTACTATAAGTATGAATAAACCCTGTTAAAATAAAATAAGAATTTCAAATTAAATTAAAGAGCTGTTAGTGTTTCAACATTGTGGCGTAAATAAAAGCAACTCTTAATACGTTTTAGATCAAGTTTGCTAAATAACTTGAATTGATTTGCAACAATCAGAAGTCTTGAATATTCTGATATGTAGTACTGTATTTGGAAATTAACACATAAATCAATGCATTAAGCCATTAGAAAAAATATCAAATTTTAAGTCAACGTTTTGGATTAACATTCAGTATATAGTGTCTGTTAGGAGCCAATTTCTTATAAACCAAAGTCCAGTTCCCTAAAATCAGTCACACGAGTATATTATGCTTTACAATTGAATGTCTGCACCTCTACTATATATTCTCATATAAATAAGACGTATAAAAATCTTACAAAATACATTTAAATCACTTTAGGTCATCTGCTAGAACAGCCAACAAATGCACTTCCATTGTCAAACTAAAGTTTATCGGGGGGCCTCAGTATATGTCGTTAATTGTCCATCAGAGTTTCATGTCTAAGGCACGAGTCGAGCGGCATGGCAGCATCCCCTTGATCTGAAACATGTCCGTAGTAAGTGTAGTCGCGCACGTTCGGCAAGTTGTCGACAACGCAGGCTTTCAGAGCAGACCTATTTATGTTCATATCGGTTGTTATGATCCATTCGTTTCTTTCGCCCGAGTAGCACTCGACGTGCGGAATGGTGAAAGAACCTGGAGAAGAATCGATTGAGAATCATCGGCGCTTGTTTACAACATTAAAATTAATAGTTGTAACAAAACTTGGAAAATTCAGGCATTACAAATTTACCGTTGTAGGATTACATCATCCACAAGAGCATCATTACAAGCCCTTATAGTCAAAACTGAATGGAGTTCATGCTTGTTCTATTGTCTTTGTGTAATGACACTATGCTTGAATTGCAAGTAACGGTAGATCGGTCCTACCGTTGAATCCTCCGATGGCGTAGAGTATGTCGTCGATCACTCCAACAGCAAAGTTACTCCTTGCAGCCAACATATCGGCCACGGCTTCCCAGTGCTTTGTAATGGGACAGTACCTTTCACCTTTCACAAGAAGCAGGCCATTTTATGAAAAACGCATCAACAGTCTAACACACAATATATGCAGTGCCTAGTGAGTACGGATAGAATTTTACTTCATTTAATACTTGAATTGACTATTACAATATTTCTGCACACTGAAATGCTACGACGAATTTATGTGGTCCCTCACCTCACAACATCTGAGATCTGTCTTTTAATATAAAATATTGGGGGTTGGGGGGTTGGAGCCGTGGAGCAGTAAAAAAGATTATTGCCATGCAATTGGAGGGTAATGGTTTTGAATCTGACCCTATATACTGTGCAGAGACCTTGGACAAGTTGTTTGCCCTAATTGTCTATGAGAAAGGCAACTGGAAATCCCCTCATCCGTCTCATCCTAGGGTTCCTTAAAAGCCGTTTGGACCAGCCTAAGGGTAGAGAATGCACCATCACCACCACCACCAGCATCGTCGTCATCGTTATCGAAACTTTATTGCTTCGTAGTTACTTAGCAATGATGAATATCTTAAAACCCACAAGATGAAAGTCTTCTGTCGCCATCAAAGCCACCGAGAGCATAGATATAATCTTTGAAAGCTATTGTTGCCACTCCGCTCCGTGGAACATTGAGACTTGTTATGAGAGTCCATTGCCCGAATGACGAACTGTAGGTTTCAACCGACGATAGGCAGTGTTCTCCATTGAAACCACCAGCGATGTACACTTCACCTTCAAACACAAACGTCAAGTTTTGTTTAATTTGCCAAAAAAGCACCTTTGCATTTTACTACAATTTGCTTCACTCAAAATAATCACTTTGCATACAGACTGTGTCCAGTGCCACTGTTTTAAAGGTTGCAATCTCAAATTAGCATTTAAAGGTAATCAATGCTGTGCATCACTTTTTCTTGTCACCACATCACTAAAGAGTGTTGAGCTATAAGGGAAAATAACAGGATCCATTGAAAGAATGCACATGCTGAAGTTGGGGTGCACAACTGCACATCACTTATCCTATTGTGGGCATTCACCCAGCTCCTGCTCCTCTGCAGAATAAACATGGCTAATGTTGACTATAATGAATTTCAGACTTATCATAATGAAATTAACAGCTGACAAAAATAATTAATTTATCTGTAAAACGTTTAGTCATTCGACATAACTTCATCAGTCATGACCTTACATTGGCACGAAAAAAGAATTGTAACCAGCTTTCAAAAAGAGAATGCCAAGACACTTCTGTCTTAAGGCCATTACGAAAATCCCCCACTGTTGGCCTAAGATCTCATGAGTTTTGGACACAGGACCCTACAACATCAACGCATTAATTGTGGCAGTTACCTACCGTGCAGCACATCGGCCCCAGCGTCACTCCGCCTTTCGTGCATCGATTCGATCTGATTCCACTGATTGCGCCTGGCGTCGTAACGCTCGGCAGACGCCAACCGGTACCTTCCGTCGTATCCGCCGCATGCGTAGATGCAGCCGTTGGCAACGGCTGTGCTCACGTAGCACCTCTGCGTGTACATCGGTGCGACATCTTTCCAGACCTTTGTTCTTGCGTTGAAACACTTGACATTGTTGTAGTACTGAGAGCCGTCAAATCCGCCGATGATGTAGAGGACCTCGCCGAGAGCGGCCAGGCCGTGGTAAGCCCGCGGGGCGGTGTCCTCCAACATCGGGTGGCTGTACCAGCGGGCAGCTCTTATGTCATACGTTTCAATGTATGCAATTGGACTACCACCTGTCAGATAATCAGAATCCATCATTCTTCTCATCATTACATTTATTTCAACTCATCCTCAATCATGATCTATGAATGGCTGACTGTGGCAGAAACACTTTCTCTAGTACACCATGCACATTAACAGATAGCAAAATAACATGGGACAGAATGATTACAACAAAATGCTGGTTACAAGTGAAAAAAATTTGATAAATATGCTGTTGGTATAACATAAATTGGCAATAGGAAAAATGATTTAAAGAAAGCGCTAAGCTCTTAAAATAATCAACTTCAGTCTGTGGTCAAATGTAAAATCTATGAGTTTAATAATGTTAAGCATCAAAAAAAGTCCATTAATACAAATCAATATCTGACAGACAACAAATTTGACATTCTGACCACTCCATCCGCCGAGAGCAAAGAGAACGCTGTGCGGTATCCGTGGTTGGATAAATTGGCTGCTGAAGCAGACGCTCTGGTTTCCGTGCTTCTCGAGGAAATACAGGACGTTCCACGACTCCCGGATAACCGTTTCGCATTTGCCGTAGTTCTTCATCACGTACGGATGATTCGAAACTTTTTCCAGGAAGTAACTTGTCGTCAGCAGTCCAAGACGCATCTGTTGAAGAAAGAGCGGCATGAACTGCATGCGAGTGCTGTTACTGTAGTCAATCCAGTGCACGACTGCCTCAAACGTCTGCTGCTCTGACTTAACATTCAGGGCATTGTCACTGATAAGGCTGCATAGGTCATCTGCATCGAGTACGGTGAGAAACTCATGGCTGCACCAGGCAACCTGAATGAAATTCTTCAGCAGGTAAGCTAAAAAACACAAGTTTAACATGCACAGTTATTATTATTATTATTATTATTATTATTATTATTATTATTATTATTAAGATGACTTCTAAAGTGCCGTGGGCATGATGTAGGCCAAAGTCTAGGATATTTTAACAAATCTCACTTGAACGATGCATTGAACAAGTGAGTTGAATATGATAAAATTATAATGACCCATTACTTTCAAAAATGTTACCAAAACTGATTTTGTCTTAAAAATCACGATTCTAGGTCATAAAACAAAATATGGTTTTGGCCAACCAAAAAAAGAAACTTAGGAAACATTTCTAATGGCACGCACCTCGAGCTGCTTTTTCGAGATCACTCTTGTAATATGACTGAGCGAACTTTAGGCTACTGACGCAGTTCGTCAGAGTGAGGTTAGAGCAGATGAATTCAGAGCACTTTTCCGCAAGGCCGGTGATGAAGTAGCTGTCTGCGTGGGTAAATAGCATAAACACGTTTTCAAAATTTATAACAATTGATCGAGTGTACATGTAGTTCAAAACCATTTCCAGGATAGCGGGATCAGCTTCCGGCAGTTCAACAAAATCCTTATCTGTTTCCTTCATTCCGTTGGTAAACAGGGCACGGAAATATGGACTGTTTGCTGCCAGAATGGCACGATGGACTGGAAATCTGGTGTCGCCAGCTAATAGCACCACATCACAGAGCTGACCTAAATGCACAAAAACAACCCAGCAAAGAGAAGTCAAAAGAGGTCGTAAAGCCAAATTGCAAGAAAAAGGCAAGTGTTTTGCTAAAAATATTATAGTCTATTTTCAGATATACCTGGAATGTAAATGTGGGAAGCCACGATACAAGAGCTCTGGACCACTTAGGAAATTGAAGCTGGGAGCTATAATTTTTGGCCACAGGGCTCTAATTCATCAAAGCCTGGTCCAAGGCTTGTCTTTTAGTGGGTTATGATTAATATTAACCACTGCTTCCTGTTATAATGATCTAAATTCTCTGTCAATTCTCACTCAAGCTGGTCCAATGTTCTCATCCTTACAGAAGCTCATTATCCTCCTACCATTATTTGTTTAGCCTCCACCTTTATCATTAAAATCACAGCTTAATTCTGCAGAGTCTGCAAGTTTTCATGTAACAGCAGAAGAATCACAATAAATACACAGAAGTCAATCATGGTAAAACAAACTTATATAACCTGTATAAGAGCAAAATAACTAAAATCATGACTCTTGATAAACAAATCAAAGAACTTCTTTAATGCCATTGTATAATGATCTCGAATGCAGTCGCATAGGCGTAGAGCAGTTACATTTCAACCTAACAAAGTCTTCGCAGGCAGATATCGATTTTCCAAAACGCAGTGGGGGCCTGGCCACTTCTGCTCCCAAAGTTTTCTACGTCCAGGAACGGGGAGGGGCAATTAACGCCAAAATGTTCACCACAATGGGGGTCGACCAGTGGCGGAGGGCCTAAACCCCAACCCTCCCGTGCTTTAAAAGCGGGGAAATTTTCTACCATCTAGGCGAAGACTGTTGAATTCGTCCCAGATTTTCTTGAAATCCTCTTCGGACATTGCACTGGAGACCAGTTCATCCGATCCTCCGTCTCCCAAACAGAACCGGTGACCGTTCATCAGCGCCATTCGACGACACTCCGCGCACCATTTAACATTTAACCGTGATAAATTATTAATTGGAATTAATGATAAAATGAACTTTTTAAAATTCGAAACTTTGCGCTGTAACACTTTTTGTTACGCAACAGATAGTATTACCACATCCGGTGACGTAAGTCTGTTCGCGCAATTCAGATGACCAATTCGGTCCAATTGCATTGGATTGCGTCAGTCGCAACAATCATTAAATTTTATTATAATAAATAATTACATTTTAAGTGATTCACTGCGAGATTCCTCATACGCTGAAACCTCTGTCACTCATACATCCCTCTATAGACATCATAATATTTTCGGATTGGGGTATGGTTAGGTTACGGTATGGTTAATTTACTAGTATTGTTATTCTCTTCATTCCTGTTTCCTCTGCTGCTATTGTAATAATATATAGGTAATATAGGGTCAAACACTCAAACTTATAATGAGGAATAAAGAACTAGAAGACGGGAAGCGATTACTTATATAGTCAGAGATCGCACCCCATCCCCGTCTTATAGACTCCCTAGTTTGGGCAGAGAGTCTGTAATAAAATTATACCATCTGGTTTGGGTTAGACTTTTACACTAGCGTGACTCGCGGGTCCGTCTAATCGGCGGATGAGGGCGGGGCGGATGAGCTGGCGGATGAGCGGGCGGATGAACGCGGCGGATGAGAACCGTGGCGGATGAGAAGCCTGGCGGATGAGAAGCCTATATGGGGAGGGGTCCGTCTAATCGGCGGATGAGGGCGGGGTGGATGAACTGGCGGATGAGCGGGCGGATGAACGCGGCGGATGAGAACCGTGGCGGATGAGAAGCCTGGCGGATGACAAGCCTATATGGGGAGGGTACGTTTCGGTCCTAATCGGTATGTTTCGGCCCTATTCGGTACGTTTCGGTCCTATTCGGTCCTATTAGGTACGTTTCGGTCCTAATCGGTGCGTTTCGGTCCTATTCGGTCCTATTAGGTACGTTTCGGTCCTATTCGATACGTTTCGGTCCTATTAGGTACGTTTCGGTCCTATTCGGTACGTTTCGGTCCTATTCGGTCCTATTAGGTACGTTTCGGTCCTAATCGGTACGTTTCGGCCCTATTCGGTACGTTTCGGTCCTATTCGGTCCTACTAGGTACGTTTCGGTCCTATTCGGTACGTTTCGGTCCTATTCGGTCCTATTAGGTACGTTTCGGTCCTAATCGGTACATTTCGGCCCTATTCGGTACGTTTCGGTCCTATTCGGTCCTACTAGGTACGTTTCGGTCCTAATCGGTGCGTTTCGGTCCTATTCGGTCCTATTAGGTACGTTTCGGTCCTAATCGGTACGTTTCAGTCCTATTCGGTACGTTTCGGTCCTATTCGGTCCTATTAGGTACGTTTTGGTCCTAATCGGTACGTTTCGGCACTTTTCGGTACGTTTCGGTCCTATTCGGTCCTATTGAGTACGTTTCGGTCCTAATCGGTACGTTTCGGTCCTAATCGGTACGTTTCGGTCCTATTCGGTACGTTTCGGTCCTATTCGGTTCTATTCGGTCCTATTAGGTACGTTTCGGTCCTAATCGGTACGTTTCGGCCCTATTCGGTACGTTTCGGTCCTATTCGGCCCTATTAGGTACGTTTCGGTCCTAATCGGTGCGTTTCGGTCCTATTCGGTCCTATTAGGTACGTTTCAGTCCTAATCGGTACGTTTCAGTCCTATTCGGTACGTTTCGGTCCTATTCGGTCCCATTAGGTACGTTTTGGTCCGGGAACTATTCGGGAACTAAGTACCGTACCGCACCGTACCGCACCGTTACGCACCGTACCGTACAGTACCGTACCGTACCGTACCGCACCGTACCGTACCGCACCGGCCCTTTTCGGTACGTTTCGGTCCTATTCGGTCCTATTAGGTACGTTTCGGTCCTAATCGGTACGTTTCGGCCCTATTCGGTACGTTTCGGTCCTATTCGGTCCTATTAGGTACGTTTCGGTCCTAATCGGTACGTTTCGGCCCTATTCGATACGTTTCGGTCCTATTCGATCCTATTAGGTACGTTTCGGTCCTAATCGGTGCGTTTCGGTCCTATTCGGTACGTTTCGGTCCTATTCGGTCCTATTAGGTACGTTTCGGTCCTAATCGGTACGTTTCGGGCCTAGTCGGTACGTTTCGGTCCTATTCGGTCCTATTAGGTACGTTTCGGTCCTAGTCGGTACGTTTCGGTCCTATTCGGTACGTTTCGGTCCTATTCGGTCCTATAAGGTACGTTTCGGTCCTAATCGGTGCGTTTCGGTCCTATTCGGTCCTATTCGGTACGTTTCGGTCCGAATCGGTACGTTTCGGCCCTATTCGATACGTTTCGGTCCTATTCGGTACGTTTCGGTCCTATTCGGTCGTATTAGGTACGTTTCGGTCCTAATCGGTACGTTTCGGTCCTATTCGGTACGTTTCGGTCCTATTCGGTCCTATTAGGTACGTTTCGGTCCTAATCGGTACGTTTCGGTCCTATTCGGTCCTATTAGGTACGTTTCGGTCCTAATCGGTACGTTTCGGTCCTATTCGGTACGTTTCGGTCCTTATCGGTACGTTTCGGCACTTTTCGGTACGTTTTGGTCCTATTAGGTACGTTTCGATCCTAATCGGCGCGTTTCGGTCCTATTCGGTCCTATTCGGTACGTTTCGGTCCGAATCGGTACGTTTCGGCCCTATTCGATACGTTTCGGTCCTATTCGGTCCTATTAGGTACGTTTCGGTTCTAATCGGTGCGTTTCGGTCCTATTCGGTACGTTTCGGTCCTATTCGGTCGTATTAGGTACGTTTCGGTCCTAATCGGTACGTTTCGGTCCTATTCGGTACGTTTCGGTCCTATTCGGTCCTATTAGGTACGTTTCGGTCCTATTCGGTACGTTTCGGTCCTATTCGGTACGTTTCGGTCCTATTCGGTCCTATTAGGTACGTTTCGGTCCTAATCGGTACGTTTCGGCCCTATTCGATACGTTTCGGTCCTATTCGGTCCTATTAGGTACGTTTCGGTCCTAATCGGTGCGTTTCGGTCCTATTCGGTACGTTTCGGTCCTATTCGGTCCTATTAGGTACGTTTCGGTCCTAATCGGTACGTTTCGGGCCTAGTCGGTACGTTTCAGTCCTATTCGGTCCTATTAGGTACGTTTCGGTCCTAGTCGGTACGTTTCGGTCCTATTCGGTACGTTTCGGTCCTATTCGGTCCTATAAGGTACGTTTCGGTCCTAATCGGTGCGTTTCGGTCCTATTCGGTCCTATTCGGTACGTTTCGGTCCGAATCGGTACGTTTCGGCCCCTATTCGATACGTTTCGGTCCTATTCGGTACGTTTCGGTCCTATTCGGTCCTATTAGGTACGTTTCGGTCCTAATCGGTGCGTTTCGGTCCTATTCGGTCCTATTCGGTACGTTTCGGTCCGAATCGGTACGTTTCGGCCCTATTCGATACGTTTCGGTCCTATTCGGTACGTTTCGGTCCTATTCGGTCCGAATCGGTACGTTTCGGTCCTAATCGGTACGTTTCGGCCTATTCGATACGTTTCGGTCCTATTCGGTGCTATTAGGTACGTTTCGGTCCTAGTCGGTACGTTTCGGTCCTATTCGGTACGTTTCGGTCCTATTCGGTCCTATAAGGTACGTTTCGGTCCTAATCGGTGCGTTTCGGTCCTATTCGGTCCTATTCGGTACGTTTCGGTCCGAATCGGTACGTTTCGGCCCTATTCGATACGTTTCGGTCCTATTCGGTACGTTTCGGTCCTATTCGGTCCTATTAGGTACGTTTCGGTCCTAATCGGTGCGTTTCGGTCCTATTCGGTCCTATTCGGTACGTTTCGGTCCGAATCGGTACGTTCGGCCCTATTCGATACGTTTCGGTCCTATTCGGTACGTTTCGGTTCTATTCGGTCGTATTAGGTACGTTTCGGTCCTAATCGGTACGTTTCGGTCCTATTCGGTACGTTTCGGTCCTATTCTGTCCTATTAGGTACGTTTCGGTCCTAATCGGTACGTTTCGGCCCTATTCGATACGTTTCGGTCCTATTCGGTCCTATTAGGTACGTTTCGGTCCTAATCGGTGCGTTTCGGTCCTATTCGATACGTTTCGGTCCTATTCGGTCCTATTAGGTACGTTTCGGTCCTAATCGGTACGTTTCGGTCCTATTCGGTACGTTTCGGTCCTATTCGGTCCTATTAGGTACGTTTCGGTCCTAATCGGTACGTTTCGGGCCTAATCGGTGCGTTTCGGTCCTATTCGGTCCTATTAGGTACGTTTCGGTCCTAATCGGTACGTTTCGGTCCTATTCGGTCCTATTAGGTACGTTTCGGTCCTAATCGGTGCGTTTCGGTCCTATTCGGTCCTATTCGGTCCTATTCGGTCCTATTAGGTACGTTTCGGTCCTAATCGGTACGTTTCGGCACTTTTCGGTACGTTTCCTTCCTATTAGGTACGTTTCGGTACTAATCGGCGCGTTTTGGTTCTATTCGGTCCTATTAGGTACGTTTCGGTCCTAATCGGTACGTTTCGGTCCTATTCGGTACGTTTCGGTCCTATTCGGTCCTATTAGGTACGTTTCGGTCCTATTCGGTACGTTTCGGTCCTATTCGGTACGTTTCGGTCCTATTCGGTCCTATTAGGTACGTTTCGGTCCTAATCGGTACGTTTCGGCCCTATTCGATACGTTTCGGTCCTATTCGGTCCTATTAGGTACGTTTCGGTCCTAATCGGTGCGTTTCGGTCCTATTCGGTACGTTTCGGTCCTATTCGGTCCCATTAGGTACGTTTCGGTCCTAATCGGTACGTTTCGAAGTCGGTACGTTTCGGTCCTATTCGGTCCTATTAGGTACGTTTCGGTCCTAGTCGGTACGTTTCGGTCCTATTCGGTACGTTTCGGTCCTATTCGGTCCTATAAGGTACGTTTCGGTCCTAATCGGTGCGTTTCGGTCCTATTCGGTCCTATTCGGTACGTTTCGGTCCGAATCGGTACGTTTCGGCCCTATTCGATACGTTTCGGTCCTATTCGGTACGTTTCGGTCCTATTCGGTCCTATTAGGTACGTTTCGGTCCTAATCGGTGCGTTTCGGTCCTATTCGGTCCTATTCGGTACGTTTCGGTCCGAATCGGTACGTTTCGGCCCTATTCGATACGTTTCGGTCCTATTCGGTACGTTTCGGTCCTATTCGGTCCGAATCGGTACGTTTCGGTCCTAATCGGTACGTTTCGGCCCTATTCGATACGTTTCGGTCCTATTCGGTCCTATTAGGTACGTTTCGGTCCTAGTCGGTACGTTTCGGTCCTATTCGGTACGTTTCGGTCCTATTCGGTCCTATAAGGTACGTTTCGGTCCTAATCGGTGCGTTTCGGTCCTATTCGGTCCTATTCGGTACGTTTCGGTCCGAATCGGTACGTTTCGGCCCTATTCGATACGTTTCGGTCCTATTCGGTACGTTTCGGTCCTATTCGGTCCTATTAGGTACGTTTCGGTCCTAATCGGTGCGTTTCAGTCCTATTCGGTCCTATTCGGTACGTTTCGGTCCGAATCGGTACGTTCGGCCCTATTCGATACGTTTCGGTCCTATTCGGTACGTTTCGGTCCTATTCGGTCCGAATCGGTACGTTTCGGTCCTAATCGGTACGTTTCGGCCCTATTCGATACGTTTCGGTCCTATTCGGTACGTTTCGGCCCTATTCGATACGTTTCGGTCCTATTCGGTCCTATTAGGTACGTTTCGGTCCTAGTCGGTACGTTTCGGTCCTATTCGGTACGTTTCGGTCCTATTCGGTCCTATAAGGTACGTTTCGGTCGTAATCGGTGCGTTTCGGTCCTATTCGGTCCTATTCGGTACGTTTCGGTCCGAATCGGTACGTTTCGGCCCTATTCGATACGTTTCGGTCCTATTCGGTACGTTTCGGTCCTATTCGGTCGTATTAGGTACGTTTCGGTCCTAATCGGTACGTTTCGGTCGTATTCGGTACGTTTCGGTCCTATTCGGTCCTATTAGGTACGTTTCGGTCCTAATCGGTACGTTTCGGTCCTATTCGGTCCTATTAGGTACGTTTCGGTCCTAATCGGTACGTTTCGGTCCTATTCGGTACGTTTCGGTCCTTATCGGTACGTTTCGGCACTTTTCGGTACGTTTCGGTCCTATTAGGTACGTTTCGATCCTAATCGGCGCGTTTCGGTCCTATTCGGTCCTATTCGGTACGTTTCAGTCCGAATCGGTACGTTTCGGCCCTATTCGATACGTTTCGGTCCTATTCGGTCCTATTAGGTACGTTTCGGTTCTAATCGGTGCGTTTCGGTCCTATTCGGTACGTTTCGGTCCTATTCGGTCGTATTAGGTACGTTTCGGTCCTATTCGGTACGTTTCGGTCCTATTCGGTCCTATAAGGTACGATTCGGTCCTAATCGGTGCGTTTCGGTCCTATTCGGTCCTATGAGGTACGTTTCGGTCCTAATCGGTACGTTTCGGCCCTATTCGATACGTTTCGGTCCTATTCGGTCCTATCAGGTACGTTTCGGTCCTAATCGGTGCGTTTCGGTCCTATTCGGTACGTTTCGGTCCTATTCGGTCCTATTAGGTACGTTTCGGTCCTAATCGGTACGTTTCGGTCCTATTCGGTCCTATTAGGTACGTTTCGGTCCTAATCGGTACGTTTCGGTCCTATTCGGTACGTTTCGGTCCTATTCGGTCCTATTAGGTACGTTTCGGTCCTAATCGGTACGTTTCAGTCCTATTCGGTCCTATTAGGTACGTTTCGGTCTAATCGGTGCGTTTCGGTCCTATTAGGACCGAATAGGGACCGAAACGTACCGATTAGACCGAAAGGTACCTAATAGGACCGAAACGCACCGATTAGGACCGAAACGTCCCTAATAGGACCGAATAGGACCGAAACGTACCGATTTGGACCGAAACGTACCTATTAGGACCGAATAGGAGCGAAACGCACCGATTAGGACCGAAACGTATCTAATAGGACCGAATAGGACCGAAACGCACCGATTAGGACCGAAACGTACCTAATAGGACCGAATAGGACCGAAACGTTAGGCCGAAACGTACCGATTAGGACCGAAAGGTACCTAATAGGGACCGAAACGCACCGATTAGGACCGAAACGTACCTAATAGGACCGAATAGGACCGAAACGCACCGATTAGGACCGAAACGTACCTAATAGGACCGAATAGGACCGAACCGTACCGAATAAGACCGAAACGTACCGATTAGGACCGAAACGTACCTAATAGGACCGAATAGGACCGAAACGTACCGAATAGGATCGCAACGTACCGATTAGGACCGAAACGTACCTAATAGGACCGAATAGGACCGAAACGTACAGAGTAGGACCGAAACGTACCGATTAGGACCGAAACGTATCTAATAGGACCGAGTAGGACCGAGTAGGACCGAAACGCACCTCCGTCCCTCCCTCCGTCCCTCCGTCCCTCCGTCCCTCCCTCCGTCCCTTTGTCCCTCCGTCCCTTCGTCCCTCCGTCCCTTCGTCCCTCCGTCCTTCCCTCCTTCCCTTCCTCCGTCCCTGCCTCCTAATAGGACGGAATAGGACCGAAACGTACCGAATAGGGCCGAAACGTACCGATTAGGACCGAAACGTACCGATTAGGACCGAAACGTACCGATTAGGACCGAAACGTACCTAATAGGACCGAATAGGACCGAAACGTACCGAATAGGACCGAAACGTACCGATTAGGACCGAAACGTACCTAATAGGACCGAATAGGACCGAAACGCACCGATTAGGACCGAAACGTATCTAAACTCACCGATTAGGACCGAAACGTACCTAATAGGACCGAAACGTACCGATTAGGACCGTAACGTACCTAATAGGACCGAATAGCTGAATATGACATATAGCGCCCCCCGCCGTCGTCCCCTCCCCATATAGGCTTCTCATCCGCCACGGTTCTCATCCGCCACGCTTCTCATCCGCCACGCTTCTCATCCGCCGAATCAAACAGATCGCCATCATTGCTGTATATGACATATAACGCCCCCCGCCGTCGCCCCTCCCCATATAGGCTTTTCATCCGCCACGGTTCTCATCCGCCACGGTTCTCATCCGCCGAATCAAACAGATCGCCCTCATTGCTGTATATGACATATAGCGCCCCCGCCGTCGCCCCTCCCCATATAGGCTTCTCATCCGCCAGGCTTCTCATCCGCCACGGTTCTCATCCGCCGCGTTCATCTGCCCGCTCATCCGCCCCGCCCTCATCCGCCTATTAGACGGACCCGTGACTTGCTGCGTGAGTCGCGTGAATTCCTATGAAAACTTGTAGTTGCTTTTCTTGTTTTTGTGATGTTTTTGGCGGCATTGGTTTTGTTTTGTTTTGAGAATTTCAAGTAATTTTTTTAGCGTTTGTTGCCATTTATTTTTGTAATCGGTGCTTTTGAGTCTTCTGTAGCGTAACAGAACCACCGGAATTTGTGCAATTTTGTAAGAAAAACTAGAAACTTAATTATGTCAATTACATTTTATCTTGGAGCAATTTTATGATGTCGATTAATAGTCCGGACTTTTTCTAACGCCATGACTAGTTTCACGGCTGATTTTTATTTTATTATCTAAATAATTTTGAAGTATCTCTTATATATATATATATATATATATATATATATATATATATATCAATACTTTGTTTATACAATGGTTTTCACACAGGCTTATTTGGCCTACTAAACCACTTAAAAGCACATTATTATTATTATTATTATTATTATTATTATTATTATTATTATTATGTTAATGATCGCTACCTTCTATATTAATTAGTCTTCGTTTTTAAACTTAAGTATTTAAAATGATCAAAATATTTTACAATATTACTTTTATGTTTTTTGTTTTGAGTCAAAAATAAACTTCTGTTCTGATCTGTTAATTCATCATATTAACTCAGCATCACACTCTGTATTTCACGTATGATTTATTACTTTTTATCTTTGAATTTATTTAGTTTTAGGTAAGAGGAGGAGTGCAGAACTTATTAGACTCTGATGATCTTTGAATATGCAACCAAGTTTATCGGAAGAAGATGGTGGCCACAATCATGACATGTAGGCTGATTCTTTAAAGACTTTTAATGTCATTGGCAGTGATTGGCACTAGTGTTTTCTCATATGCTCCCCAGAGTTTGAAACTCTTTGTCTTCATCTGAGAGAAGTGCAGATCCTTTGCTGACCATACAGATATGGGCACATAGCCCACTCTTTTGCTCTAGCTCATCCTTCATAAGATGTGATCTGGTTGTTTGGCCAGTATTTCTGGATTGCACTTAATGCATATGCAGTCAAGATCTGTTGTATCGTTGACTGGTGCCACTATAGAAGCTGATTATCACGTTGAATTGCATTGGAAGATGGTTTTAATTTGGTCCATACATGGTCATAGATTTCCCAGAACTTATTTTTCTTTCTGTCTTCAGATTGGTTCTTGTAACTGCTGTTTTAACTTTATATTTGGTCTGTAAAGTGTAAAATGCCATCGACTAATCTGATGCTAAGTGTCAATTAATTTTTGAAATGCAGGAGCACAGTTGACGATGCTGACAAGTGGAGAGACCTTGTCATTAGTTCCGTTAATGAAATTCTGTCAGACATATCAAAAGGTAGGAGACTTTTCCAGACGCACTATTGCATCTGTAAGAAGTGGCCATAAATAGACGTGTCTTTATTTATGACCCGGCCTATTCGGCATATTGTGCCACCGGTTCTCGTCAGAACACCGAAGTTAAGCAACGTCGAACACGTTAGTGCTTGGATGGGTGACCATCCCGGGTTCTAAATGTCGTGCGACGGGCCATCCAAACCGTTCTTCGATAAATTGGTAGCAGCGCTAAGCTGTGAAGGTAAAATGTAGGTCTAGAGAAAGTAATGGCAACCTACTCTAGATTAATGGCATAAGCCAACTGCATCGCTGCTTGCCTAGTACTAGAGATCAGCACCGGGAACCCTATGCTCGTTCGAGTATGGGACTATCTTTACCTTTATTATTATTATTATTATTATTATTATTATTATTAAACTGACAATTTCTTGTGTGCCATATTACCAAATGTCAGGTGAAATGTTGTGATGATCAGACAGATGGTTGGTTTGTTTGGGCGTGTTATTAGAAAAATGGTGAAAGTTAAAAGAAAGTGAGAGTAGGATGAGAGCCCATGTGAATATCTTGAATTTCTAAATATTGTTGTATCCTGGGTGAGTACGCCCCTCGGGTGTTTCTGCTCGTATGTAATACACTTGTAAATTGGTAATTTTGCCAGAATAGTTATCATGGCCAACTCTGATTATGTTTATGAATCTTGCTATTTTAGTAAAGAACACTGAGCTTCACAGTGACCTGATTACTGGATTAGAATTTATTCTGAATGCTGCAAATCGGTTTCCTGAAATCTTTTTTCCGCCGTTACTTGCGCATTCGGATGATCAGGAAAACGATGCAAATGAAGAATGGCAGAAAATGTTGAAGACAACTCCTTATGGTATTCAGAAGCTCAATTTCGTACCTTTTTATGCAGCTTATATTGGTGCTGTGTTGTATTTGAGTGCTTTGTATGTTGTTGTGTAAAAATGGTTTAATTCATTTTGTCTAGGTTTACTTCGTTATTTGGATGTAAAACTTTTTACTGCTGAACAGTTTTTCTCGGCATGGCTTTTTCTTTTAAGAAATGCAATTGCAGAGATATATTTGATGTTGGACTAATGACTTTCTAAACATCAATTTAGAGTTGACTTGTTGGATTATACGGCATCTTCTTCGCATCATCTCTGTTAGAGGATTCAACGTTGTTCAGGAAAAAGCAGAGTCACTTATTTTGGCCCTTCTGCGAACGGCCAATGTCTTTAACCGGTTTTGCTTTGCGAGTCTTTCATCAGAGCTTATATCTGCTCTTGAAGGTGTGTTTGGCATCTTGAATTTTGAGCAGTTCTGTTATTATTCTTGTTTTATTTTAAAATTTTGGTTATTTTGTACGACCAATTTTGTGTGTCATTTGCCACTAAGAATTTCAGATGTCAGATTGTAATTTGACCATTCGGAAGATCCTTTCCGTCACAAATCATTACTTCATGAAAGTAGTCATAGAATTTGTATATTGTCTTAGTCTGTAGTCTTGTCAGGAATAATTTTCCATCGATGCACTTGTAAGACGCCATTTCAGATGTGAAAATTTTAATGATGAATCAATCAGAGCCATTTCTATGTCATTGTGTAGTTCTTGGCCAGTTTTTAAAATACTAAGAAGCTTCAAATTCTTTTGACGTTGACAGAATTGTTTAATATGTTTTGTTGTTATCTGTAGTTAGAAATAGTTTTGTTTAGTTAATGTATGGATTTTTACATACATGATGCGCTCTTTGAAAAATAGATTTGGATGGACATTTCGTAAATTTTTTCTCCGGCAATGAGGACGTTACTTCTTCTGTGGTGCTTAATCGTTTCTCATCATCACGACCAAATGGTCGACCATTGGACAGCACCCTTAAGCTGGGCAATATTGATATTCAAGATTCCGAAATATGTCAACAACTTTCAATCTCTATTACGTTAGTATTGATTATTTATTCTTGATTATACCGGTACTTAAAAGACAAAAGTAAATTTGGATTGTCTCCAAACAACTACAATGAATAGATGAACCTTATTGTTATTGTTATATAAAGTAATTTTCTTTTAGATTTTTACTAAAATAGGTTATATTGACGAGTTATGATAAAAACTGATTTTGAGCCCTGTTTTAGACTTGTAATTTAAAGATGATTATGTCACCTCATTACTGCTGGAAAGCTTCTGAGTGATTCTTCAGAAGAGGTGCTAGACAAATATTCTGTTGCATTACATTACATTACATCTGCTTCTTTGGCTTAATTGCAAATCATCAATGTTGGATATAGGCCTCAAAATCTTATAGCTTGATGCTTATAACATCTCTTCTGAAAATGATATGGATTTTTGCTCTCTATTTGTTTGATTGACATCTCTTTGACACTTTGATAAAAATGTTGGTGATCTAGTGAAGACCTATTTTAAGCCTTTATACGGTTCACTATAGGCATCTAGGTTATAGGCTGTTTATTAGGTGTACTTTTTATGTGTTTCTTTTTGAAGGAAAGTAGTCTCAGATTTGACCCTCTGCCTCTCGTGCTATGAAAATCTTGTTGCTCGAACGTGGAAAGTGACTAACTCACAGTTGGAAAATGGAGACGTTGATCTGAAAACGGTTATGATTACTTTGTTGTGGCAGTTGTGCCACTCATTTTTATTTCGCAATTTATTTTGGCCTTATATTTTTGCCACAGTGCATGGTTTTATTTACAGTCTTTGTGCATCTAATGTAATAAACTTTGAAGGACGTTACTCAGTGATTATGAAGCAGGAAATAAGTGGGATTTATTGAATTTATATAGTGCTTTTGAAAGTAGCTTATTCTTAGGCGCTTGGAAGTGTTTGGGTTCTATTTCAAGTAGCATTTTTATTGAAAATAGCTTCTGATTTACAGGTTACAAGGTTTTTTCCTGTTTTCTGTTTTTGCAGGCTTCTTTACGCCTCTCCGTTCGCTTACTTAGCTTCGAAGTGCCTCAGTTGTTTGCCCTCGAATGTTACTCTGACTGTTTGGTGGCCTTGGCAAAGCTCCTCTGCACAATGTCCACTGAGTGTGAATGGTCAGTCACCGGAGTTTATAATGTCACGAATTATAAATGATTTAAATTTAAATTGCATTACTAGTTATTATTTATGAGAAAGTGTGGACATAATTTGAATTTTGAGACAATAAATACTTGCACACAGCAACTGTTTCTGTCTAACACTTGAAATATGTTATGTTATGGCAGACCTCAAACTGTGAAAAATGAAAGATATCTTGTTTTGGAGTGCATACATCTTTCTTAAAATCCTGAGGATAGTTTTTGTTTTTTCCCCCCAAGCATTTCACACTCTTTTATGCTGCAGGACAGAACATTGTTTGAGGGTTAACCTGGCCCCTCTATGTTAATTTAAAAACAAAATTTTTAGGGTGGGTCAGCAATTTCGAAAAGGTGTCCAGGCCTCGGTTTCATTCATGTGAACCTGTTTGAACTGTAGTGATTTAGACGCCCTGGAGATAGCTCTTGCAGATGCATTGTCTCGGCTCATGGATGGCGTCAATCGGACGACCGTTCTCACTTCCGATCGACTGATCGTTCTCCGATTTGTTCACCTGCACTTTCTCAACCTGTTGACGCTGCACGGCACCGGCGTTCTTCGCACTCTCCAGCTGCGAGGCGCAGTATGCGAAAGCCTGTCGTGCTGCATGCGATGTCTGCCGTCGAGCGTAGTTTCATTTGCAGCTTTGAAAGATACGTACAAGGATGGACTATGTCGCCGCCTGCTGACGGATATTGGAAGCACTGCAGATTCACAAGTAATGGGAAACTTTTTATCTGGGGTTCTTGGGTTCTGTATAGGTCATCGGTTGAAGATATTATTAAGCCTTTATTCACACAACAGCTATAAGGATGACATCTGGTAGCTGTTGTGCCTGACGTCATTGCTTGTCTTTCTATAGTTGTCCAACTTGTCCATTGCTTTTTGATGCCTGTATTTTGTCTTTGCAGTATATGGTGTCACTGCTGAGGCAAGTCATATTTCTTGAACTTGTTCAGTTATTTCCTGGCAAGATTAGCATTGAAAATAACATTATAAAGGAGACTGCAACTGAGATGGACAATGATAAAGAGGATGCTATGGATGTTGAAGGCTTGGCAAATGATAAAACATCGGCAAGGTTTGTTTACCATGAAACTGCTTTTTGCTAATTAGTTATGCTAAGCCTAAATAGAGATTAAGCTACACAGACAGACTAAGAGAATAAATGGAAATAGACAACAACATTGAACTTGTGAGGAACACCAAAGATTGTGCAAAGTAGAGGCCCATGATCCCTGAAGAAGAATGCTAAGCGTAATAGTGATGTATTAGTAGCACAATTTATATAGCTCTGTAGGAAAACCAGGGCTGAAAAAGAGTACTTTGCAATATCGAGAGTTGTAATACTGTAAAAAGAATCTTCATTTAATAGTTGTTATTACTGGTTGCCATAGGATTGTTTAAAACGATGAATTGTTGACTTCTCAGTGATTTCCATTGGTGCAATTAGTCTGATTATGCATTGACTATCACAGATTTTTACTATTGACTAGTGAACAAAATGTGATTTATGTTCTATAGGATATTATTATTATTATTATTATTATTATTATTATTATTATTATTATTATTATTATTACTGAAACGTGATTTATGTTCTATAGGAAATTATTATTATTATTATTATTATTATTATTATTATTATTATTATTATTATTATTATTATTACTGAAACGTGATTTATGTTCTATAGGATACAAAGATCAAACAACACTTGATGATATTGATGATACATTGATTGCTTCTTTGAATGATATAATGGAAACCTGTTTTATTGTTTGCCATATTTTGGTTTGTTTGTAGCCAGCTAAATGCTTCAGTGGCTATGACTGATGTGTCAGCTGTTGCTTCATTTCTTGCTGATCACCTGAGTCAAATTTCAGCTTCTTTGTCACAGTACAACAGGGAAGATTTGGTATTAAACTGTGATTGTTTTTATAGTGCTAGCCATCTGTGGAAGATACCTAATCTGAAATTGAATGTTAGTGAATGGAATTGTTTTACAATTTGACCAGGCTGTTTCCTTCATTTCCACTTGATAACAAGTCTAAAGACTTATTATTGAATTCCACATTTGACATCAGAATCAGTTCAAAGGCCTCAATTAATAATTACCATGATTTCTGTGAACTTGTTGTAGAGAAGTTTCAGTTTTATATTTAGTAATTTATTTTTCGACGTTTCTTTTGATAGGTTGAAGCTCTACAGTTTGTACAAACACAAAGAACTCTTCTGGAGACATTGGCAACTAGCTTTATGATATATCTTCATCTCTGGCAGGAGTCCAGGTGAGTTTCAGGTGATGTCTTCAGCACAGGAAGCAACATGGCCTGTTGTCAGTAAGGTATTTTGCAATGATGTGCTAAAGTCTGGAGTTGTCTTCTCTTTGTGCAATAATTTTTCAGTCATTTAGACCTACTGCTTTGATTTGAGAAAGAGAATAGAAGGAAAGAAATAGAGGAAAAGAAATAGAAATAGAATAGAAGAAAAGAAATTCAGGATGATTAGATGATCCCAGACGTTTTAATGCCACTGTATTTGCCCATCTAACTACCAGGATTTAAGAACCTGAAAATTAAGAATAGCAGCATTTAAAAGCTAATTTTATTCACATTAAATTAGTAATTTATTAGGCAACAATGTCTTTCCTTAAGCTTTTGGGCGCTCGTTTCATTTTTAGGTCGGATCAGAGGTCAAAAGAAATAGTGCAAATGCTGCACTTGGAACAGTTGAAGAATGTTCTCACTTCGTGGTTGGATTTTTTAAGTCGATATTCTTCAAGACAGTCCCATGAACTGATGTTGGCATATGATGCAATTGTAAGGAGCGTTGGAGCGATCATGTATGCACAAGGTGTACACTCGGAGATCTATTTATTATTATAGTGTACACTCTTGTATGAGTTCTCTTCCCTACTTTTTGTTAATAACATGATAGTTGTGTGATATGCAGTGATGTTATCTGTAGCAGGGCATATGATTGTGTTTTTGAAGCTCCTTTATTCCAACAAGCAAGATGAGTTACTCCCAAGATAGCTATTTCTTATATATCCAACTGAGTCCAGCTTATATGCATTGCACCCGACTTTACAGCTCTTGAATATTGTGATCAGGTAGACTCTTTGTTTAAAAGCCTGGCTTATTTCCTTGTGAGACTTTGACATGCCTTTGGTGGCTTATTGGAATGGGATTGGAGGCTGACTTTAAGTGGAGATAACCTGAAGCATATCAGGTGAAATGCAAGTATGAATTATGGTTTTTAAAGTTATGCTTTGTCTTAATTTTTATCAAAAGGTTTTGATGCACTGAACTTGGAAATCGTGAATACTTTAATGGGAATTTTGTCCCTACCTTGGCTTTCAGTAAGTGAGACAAATGTGCTGATTTACTTTCTTAAATTATTGAATGTATGGATGTTGTGTGATCTGTGGATAATTCTAAGTTTCAAATTTTAGTTGAATGTTTTGCCTGCTGTAATTTAATACATTTGCAGAAAATTAAAACGGTGATGTATTATACTTTTAGAGTGAATTTTCTTATTTTGATCTCAAAATTGCTGACACAAAACAACTGTCGACGATATCTGAACATCTGTGGGACAAAATTGGTAAGAATTTCTAGGGAGCTGTGATTAAGAATTTAAAACCACTTAACATACAGTATACATTTATTGGGAGCAATTTGTACTAATGAACCTGATATTTCTATGCTTTTGTCTTACTTGGTTTTTGATTTAACAGATGGTGAACTGGTGGCCGAATGCATTCAAATTATTTCGCTGACTCCGAGAAGCTGTGCACCAAAATGGAGAATTCGGGTTTTTCTTAAAGCGTTTGTTAGTATTTTTTATAGAATATCTATGTTGATGTTTTTAAGTTTCTCTTAATGGCTCTAGGGATTTAAAATCGTATTTCTATGACTTGCTTCAAGCTTGAAAGTAAAATGCATTAGTCATCTGTGTTTATGTTAGTAGTTTTTAAAAAATCTTATGTTTTTCATGAAGGCTTGTTTCAGTGTGAAGTCTTTTAAGTACTTGGCTAATCATTTGTGAATTTCTAGTTATATGTTGTTTCAAATGCTACTTGGACTGTGTACTGGTGATCAGGAATGTTCTTGCTTTTGTTTCAGGGTGATACGAGGGATAGTGTTCGGGCCGCAGCCATTTCAAGCGTTCCATTTCTTCTGCATAATCTGGGGAACAGTTCACACTACATCCTATTAGAGATTATACGGTGAGTTTTCAATCGGCTGTTGCAGGATTGCTAAGAGATGGTTGAGAAAGGTCAAGGTCACGGTCTTCATTTGGATTTCATTTCAAGTTGTTATGTGGCAAATTAAAAGATTTTTTGATATTTTATTGAATGGGTTCAGCACCTTAATCCATATTTCATGTATGCAGTTATGCTTAAACATATTTGTGGCTGTGTTTGTTTCTGTAGTGGTTGCCTTTTGGATACTTCTAGCATGGTAGCTGAGACCCTTGCCAGTTGTATAGGACAGATTGCTTGTGTAATATCGGGCCGTACCAAGATGATTAGGTGAGGGAGACAGTATCTTATAGTTACTGGTTTTGTTAGTTAGCTTATGATAAAGTGAACATTAAATAACAAATGTAAGGGAAGGATAACATCACCAGTTGAACTGTCATGTTTAATATTAATGGAGAAGAGAGGTAAGATGGAGATTGAAATCTGGAGGATTTTAGAATAGTTTAGGAAATGGAAGTCAGAATCAGTAAATTTACTGACTCTGAATTTACAGCTTGGTAACTGAGACAAGGTCTCTTAATGCATTTTAGAAATCCTTTGGCAAAGGATGATGGCCTATGTTACAGAACTGTGAAACTCAGTTGTGGACTGTGTGTGAAGATTTCCAAAGGTTGGTTTTGTTGATGGACATAGCATTAAATCATTTGGAAACTTCACATTTTTCCAGAGTCCAAGATAAGGCCAAATTTATCCCTTCTGTTACAGTGCTATGTAATAGTCTTACTTTAATAATAGTTTTTAGTTGAATGTAGGATTTGATGAAGTTTTTGTTAAATTTGTTTTATTGTAGATGGTAAAAGCAAGCAAATTGAAAATAAGATTGCAGTGACCGCTACAAAGATCGATGCTTCCGTATTTCGAGAGTTACAAAAGTTACTTTCATCTGACAATCGTTCAGTCAAACTGAGTTAGTTGCTTTTCTTAGATGTTGTTTCAATGCTTTGTATCAAGAAATCAAAATTGTAATTGCTTTTGAATAACTGATCAGGCTGAATTTGTTGTTATTGATATATGAAAATGTTCCTTTAGATCTCATTGGCTGCTTTGACAAACTGTTTCGACATCTGTGGAATTGGCAGATCAACTCTCTGTCACTCGAATGGCTGACATCTGCTCTGACGCTTCTTCAGGACCCAGATTACGACGTACAACTTGCTCTGAGGTTGCTGCTGTTACGAACAAATATAATCGACTTCTATAGAGCCACTTTATAATGCATAGAAGCATGAGCCAATGGCACACACCAAATGTCATTTTCTGCGTTTGAGGTTGTCGGGCATTTTAGGCAAGCTATCGTTTTGCTTTGTTTATAACTATCAGTTATGGTTTTGGTGGGATAACATTTTTGTTATTTATATACATTTGGAGTAGGACTAAGGCTTTAGCAAATGCTTTGGCGCAGTTATGACAAAGTAAGTTGCTTGTGGTTACTGGCATGAATTTTCTTTAACCCCTTAACTGGGGATCCTGGATATATCCGTCCATTTTACATTGAGTTACAGTTAAATACGCAGTTAAGTGGTTAATGGCCAAATTATTTCGTTATTTCATACCGGCTTTTATCTGAAAGATTTAAAATCTATTTAATATTAATTTTCTGCTGTTTTCTCAAATGCATTCGTCACCATTTTGGTTAATACATTTTTCATTTTTTTCTTCTGTAGCAAAGTTGTGAGGTATCTTTTCGTGTGCAATGATGACAGCGCTCTGTCTAATGTTAGCGAGATAATCATGTTGAAGCTCAACGAATTTGAGAAGTTGCTGGCAATGAATCCGCCTTCTCTGCACTTGATGGAGGTGAAGCTCATCATCATCAGTGAAATTGGAAGGTAAGCACTGATTTGAAAAGATAGGCGTATCATTTGCATAGCATGCAGGTAAAGTGCAAACATCATCATCATCATCATCATCATCATCATCCACTGTAGACTCATTGCTCATTGGTGTATAATGCCATCTGCACAGTTTTCTGCCATTCTCTTTCCTGTCCGTTGCTCTTTGACTAAGGTCCTGTAAACTGCTTCCACACCATTCTTCAATGTCATCGCACCATTCCTTGTTTGGTCTTCCTTTCTTTTTGGCACCCTCCATTATTCCAAATAGATGGAGTTTCCTTTGTTTTACTCTTTGCAGCATGGATTTCTTCGACTGAATTCTCTGATATAGTTCTTCATTTGTTGTGATCTTCTTGTGAAGTGAATTGCATTAAGTTATTTCAATGAGATGAGCATGGCAGAAATGCAGTCAATTGATCACCGCCATTTCTCAATGCTTACCATGAACTCACCTATATTATGAGTTATGCTGGCGTTTGTGATTGGTCTTTTAGGGCAGCTGAAGGTGAGCTTTTGCTGAAAACCGTGATCATCCTTTTCAATGTCATCATTTTCCCGGTTTTGTCGTCTCTGGAGCGGGTTGCCTTACTAAAGGTTTGTTGACAACAATAATTTCCCTGCTATCTGTGAGTTATGCCAGATTCCTAGTCACATTTTGGTCAAATTTAATGCTCCTTTATTTTTTGCATAAGTGTTTTGTTTTTATAATTATATTTAAGTTGTGTGTGTGTGTGTGCATAATAATGAAATCAATTGTTTGATGTATTACATTGCTTGTAATAGATGTTTTCTTCAAGCAATTTTCAGTAAATTTGCTAGGGTTTACTAGAGTACATATACAATATACACAATATACTAGAGTACATATACAAAGTTCTACATTTTACTGCAATTCTTTTGAAGTGAAATGACTTTGAAATAAGTTTTTTTGCTCAATGCTCTTTAGTTATCGGTGAAAATTCTTTTATTTCTCATGATGACTTGTGATTTTATTCTTCAGCTAAAGCTCGTGGCAAAGCAGAAGAATCTTACGTTGATAAGCCTTTTCCTGCAGTTTGGTCATCAGATTTGCCAGGCAGGGCTTTGAAGTCTTTAAAATTTTCCAAATTAGAAATTCTGAATGAAATCATAAAATACTTTTAAGAGTTGTGCTCGTTCTTGCTTTGCAGCTGAGGTGCTGAAACACCCAAGGCAGAAATGGCTGAAAAGTATCTGCCCTGGCAAAGATTTGAACTCTGGACCTCATGGCTGTTTTCATGTCACTGGTCTCAGTTTGGACATGTTTGAATTTGTAATTTTTCTTTGTTATTAGAACATGGTTCTAACCTGTTTTTCTTTTCTAGGCCTTTGCTGATCGCTTGCATGAGACAAAGGAGAAGAAACCTGAGTGGGATCCATCGGAGGTCCTACAGAAAGTTGCAGACGTATTTGGATTCACCGATGTGCAGACTTTCCTCAAGGTAGCCACCGCTGTCATTTATTATCTACAGTCAAAAACATGCTTAATTCTACATCACTTTATGCTATGATGTTGATGTCAGGGTATTTCTGATGCCCAGTTGCTGTGAATACTATTTATTAAACTGCTGCTAGCAACTACTCTTGTTCTTAGTGGCATAGGCAGTTTAAATGGTCCCTTGTATATATGATGTAAAAGGTTTTGACTGTATATTGTATGTGTGTGTCGTTAATCAGCGCACCGAGCATTTACTTCTGCCGCATCTTGTTCGGAAGGCGTCGCCCACGTCGTCCATCTTACTGAAGTGCATTTCACGATTAATGGATGATGTAGGTTCTACGTTGTCTTTTCCTATGTTGTGTAGATAGGGAGGAGTCTAGGTATTAATATTTAGCTTCCATGTTCTTAGTTTTGGATTTTTGGAGAAGACGTATCACATTTAAAGAGAAGATTTTAGAATTTGAGAATTTCCTAATTCTCTTAAAGTTATATGTGTATTTGCTGTTTACCATTTATTATGATGATGATTATTATTATTATTATTTATTATTATTATTATTATTATTATTATTATTATTATTATCATCATCATTAATATCATTATCATTATCATCATTATCATCATTATCATTATCATCATCATCATCGTCATCATCGTCATCATCATTATCATTATTATCATTATTATCATTTTTATTATTATTATTATTATTATTATTATTATTATTATTATTATTATTATATTAATTGTATTGTAGCATCTGCTAAATGTGTTTGTGTTCTAGATCATTCTTGTTTCTGTTGCAGCCAAATCACAAAAATGCTATAATTCGAGCAATAACCCAGATCTTCTGTCATATCATCTGCTCCATTGACCAACAGAGTGAGCTATCTAAGGTGCTGAAATATCTAGAGGTATGAGCAAAACCTGGTATTTCACATAATTAGATCTTCTTACATTTTACTTTTGATCCTGGTTTGGTTAAATTTCTGACATCTGCCAAACATCTGATTACACATGCACGTATGTAATTTGCATAGAGGTTGTATTGTTATGAGTGATTCAGTACTATAGGTTTCTCAGCTCACGCAATGAAGCCTCAATGAATGCAGGAATGCCAATTCTTCTCAAGTGATTTGTATTTAGTATTTTCTTTTACTTTTTTTGAGTGCGTTTGAATTAGAATAAGGCAACGGAATTTTCTGTCCTGCAGGATGAAACCGACTGGTCGCTGTCGAAGCTTTTGGCATGTGGAACAAATCTAGAAAGCATACTTTTGGTTCATCTGAGTTCCAATTACCAACAGGTCTTAACATTTTATCCAATCTAGTCTTTTTAACTTCTATAGCGCCACTTCATTGTGCATAGAAGCATCAGCCGATGGCACACCAAATGACAAGCGCACAAGGTCCTGGTCAAATCTTTAATAATTTGCTGTGCTGAAAATGTAAATTATTATTATTATTATTATTATTATTATTATTATTATTATTATTATTATTATTATTATCATGGCAAAATACTTTAGATATTTCAACTTAAACTGCACAACATATTATTTGAACTGTAATCTTAGTCTTTGCCTTCAGACTGCCTTTTGAGATAATCGCATGGCTTTAGGCAGGCATACGATACAGCATTTGACGACTGTTCAGTGTTTTCTGTGATATTTGTAGGTTTTGCACGGAATGACTATTTGCCTGACAGAAAAAGGGATTCTGCACAGCTCTGTTGATATCAGCATGGAAAAACAACTGGTAAATTGATCTAAACAGATTAGAAATGAAAGTTATTATGAAATAATGTTTTATGTTTTCAATGGAAGATGGTACACTTCAAGTTTAGTGATGTTTAGTGATATTCTACTGCTTCATCATCATTGTCATCATCATCATCATCATCATCATCATCATCATCAGTGCTAATTTAACTGCTTGAGATTGTGTTACAATACAACATATTGACGATCTGTGTTTGAAGGCTGAGATTCTGAGGCCAATGCTTCTCGGCTACATCGTACATCTGGACAAACTGTTGAACGATAGTACGGTTCCACTGAATGAAAAGAGAACGGTAGGTCTTACCTTATGATTGGTGTATAAGAATAATCACAATAATATTATAATTGAGGCTGTTGAGGTATTTTTAAGAAAAGATTTGATAATTACATTTGAGTTGATAGCTTTAAGGGCACGTGGGGGAATTTACACTCGAATATTGTCTGATGGAGTTCTTCTGTCTCGTAATTTGTAAGGCCTACAAGAGTTTAACCCGCTTGATGGAACTGATTGGATCGCAGCACATAACGCAAGTGAGAATGAGGGTCATCACGACGCTCAAGTAAACCTCTTTGACATTATCAGTTATCGTAATAGTACGATCTTATCTTTGCCTCTTAAAAAATCTCTTGCTTTTGCTGCTAGGTTGATGCAGTTCAGCGGTTGAGTGGTTTTAGCCATGAATTGTGGGATTGGATGTATTCTAGTGTCAATGGTTCAAATTGAATGACAGGTTTAGGGCAGCTAGCACTTGAAAACACAGCTTTAAAATGTTCTTGTCTTCTGTGGCATAGAACAGAGTTAGCATTATAAGGCATCAGGCATCAAGCAGAATGTGTGTGTGTGTGTGTGTGCTGGTTGGGGCTTAAAAATATTGCAGCAATGAAGTTTTCATGATAGGCCACAGATGGTTCCATTTTATTAATGTGCTTTTCTTGTCTGCCTGTAATTGCAGACTTGGTTTAAAGTTTAAAGACTGCATCTTCACTGAGCTGTGCTGTGAAGCCTGGAGTACTTTTGTCCATCTGTAAGTGGCCAAGCGGTTACTGGTATATTGTTCTCTTGGTTTGTTAAATACTGAAGTAAAAATACCAGCAGGTATTTTATCCAGGTGCACAGCTGTGGCTAATTTTATCCTTAGAAATCTTCTATATTTCAGGCATCTTGTATTAGACTCGATATTGGCATATGAGGAAGGCACACAGTGTAGACGAATTATGTTCTGTGTGACATCAGGTGTTTCATCCTATTAATTTTAGCATTTTGCTCCAATGGCTACAGTTGCCCCTTTACTCAGTAAATTGAGGCAGCAACTGGGAAGCTCTAGAACTAATGAATTTCTTGGATATTTATTCACGAGATAAGTTGCTTAGTTTTCTTTGATTTTATTCTTCTAGGTTAGAGCTGACCGCTTTGGGTCCAATGCTTTGCCAAATCGTCGTCAGCCTTCTTCCACTATTGCAGCTACTTCCTTCAAAGGTTGCAGTTATTCTCCATTACCTCATAGTTGAAAACAGGTTTGGAATTTTATTTTCATTTGGCTTTTATACATTCAGTCATTTGATTATAAATTGCCACATTGCTGCTGTCATTGGTTTGCATGAACGACTCTATTTCAGTCAGATCTCGCTGAATGCTCTTCTATAATGTATTTTTAAAATTTTGTACCTTGTCTGTCTGTTTTAAGTATATTTTCTTGACGAGTGCAGAAGATTTCTTGTCGCTTATTCACTTCTGTGCGCCTTTTGATTTTCATATATGAATGTTTTTGTTGATTTTAGAGAAGGTTTGCACAAGCATCTACACGAATTATATTTTCTACCTGACATTCCAGAACTTTCCCAAATAAATGCTGTTCTAAAAGAGTATTTGGAAGGGCAGTACAGGTGGGTGCCTATATAGAATTGCCATGCAAGAACAGGATGTTTTGATAAAATTGTTAAATTTGCTGACATTAAGTCATTAATATAACGTTGGTATGTTTTTGTGAATTCTGCAGAAATAATTGAATAATGTATTATCGAGATTAAAATAAATGGTTAATAATGTTTAGGCTATCATTTATTAATTTGATGTTTTTTGAAAATGTTGTCCTTAGAATGTCTCCGTTGCGTATTTTAGTTGCAACGACCTCCGAACACAGATTGAAAACATGCTGAAAGGAATCACGAATGAGGCACTTGACGTGCGGCAAATGGCGCTTACGAGGATGAAACGGCTTTTGAGAAAGAATAAGGTCTCCGACTTCTATTCATATGTCTATGTGCTGTCTGATGTAGATTCGTATATCTATGTGGTGTCTGTATTTTATTGTTCTAATTTTGTGCATATTGCTTAGATTGAATTCAGGTTAAGGATTTTAAGAGGGTTATGTGAAAAGTATCCTTAGCTTACTTAGGATGTGTATTTGTTTTGAGGATTGGGAATTTTGAAGAGCTCTGTTTTTGGTAGACAAGGCCAAAAAACGTGAAGGTGCTAGTGAGTAGTATTTTCATTGTGGACTTGCATCTATACAGTCCAGTACTTTTTGTTTATTTGAGGAATTGAACCCAATATTTCCCTCTTGCTTACTGTACATTTTGTATAAATATACTTTATTTTTTAGGATGTGTTACATGGCATGATAATGGGAGATGAGACAGTTGATCCAATTATTTCAAGAATAGTTTCTACTGTAAGTTCTGCTTTTTCAAACTCAAAAGAAGACACAATTTTTCCTATGAGAAATCTTTAGCTAGGTGTTAAATGATAATTCTTGCAGCCAGATTTTTAGACACGAGGCCCTTCATTTATTTCTAAATGGGGTGGAGTGGGGAACCAAATATTTTTGGTCATAGATTTAACTGTTTGAGGTTTTTTTAATTGTTTGATGTTATATTTTACTTAACATTTAAATCCAGCATAAGAATTTTTTAAATTTAATATGAAGTCCATAGTTTGATTATAGAGTTTCTTGAATGACAGCATCTTGATTTTATATCATGCAAAAGTTGTCCTGATTGATTCTTTCACTGTTTTCAGCTGATCCAGGGTTGTAGAGAGTCAGACCCTGGAGTTCGCAATCTGATTGGTGAATGTCTTGGAGAATTGGGGGCCATCGACCCGGGCAGGTATCGATTTTGTTTATTGTTCCTATTGTGGTGTCTTACTTCAGCTGAGAGCATAGTTTCTATATGAAGTTGTAATTAGGCATTCCCCCAAAGTGTTTGGGGGAATGTTTTAGAAACCTGGCAGCTTGCAAAAGGGAATCTATATTGGCCAGTTAAATGGAAAAGCAAACTGGCAAATGATGCTACATAATTCTGTGCTGAAGGTTTGGTAACTTTCAAGCTACATCACAGAAAATTTCCCGACTTAGTCTGGTCTTACTAAGTGAGAGAGACATTAAAACAGTTCAGCAGAGGTGTTGATTTTGGTCGTTCTTTTGTTTGTTTACTTCAGGCTGGAGTTTGCTTCTGGTCAAATGAAAACCGATCCAACTAGGATCTTCTTGTCCGTAATGGACGAAGGCTTTGCCTTCGATCTCATAAACGAGCTGGCAAAGGCATTTCTGCGGGCAGAAGATCGTACGGCACAGGTCGCTGAAGGCGTTTGGATTAATTTCATTAGGCAGCTTCTGTTGTCATAGCTCTGTGGAGATATTTGTGATTTTGGCTTTTTGAGGTGTGTTATCAGATTCATTGTTCTGTAGGACTGTGTTGCATTTGCCCTTCAAGAGATGATTCAAATTTACAAGATCGAGGCAGAAGGAAAGAGCGGGTCGACCGGTGCAAAACTTTGGAGACAGTTTTCCTCCGAAGTCCAGGAAATCCTTTTGCCACTGACTCAATCGAGGTTGGCAATGAATTTCAGTTTTTATGCTGCAATTTGTTTCCACGTAATAGTAAAATTATATTTTAATAGATAAATAAATAGACTACTGTCTCTAAATGCTTGGAGTTTATTAATTTTAAGAGATTATTGGTGAATTTGCAGAAAAGAGTTCTGTGATAACTGATAAAGGTCTCACCTGCAGGGGTTTTGTGTTATGATAGCAAAACTGACTGTTTCGAGTTGAATATGTGATATCTTTTGATAGTGCAATGAATCTTTAATGCCACGAGAATGTTTTTAATTGCAAATGACTGTAGGCAGGCAACTTTGACTGTCAAATATACAGATGTTTGACTTCAGTTGTTTTTTTCCCATCAGGTACAGGCTTAACATCGCATTGATCTGGTCCGGTCTTCCGTGGCCAATTTACCGAAGTCGCAGAGGAAGCACGTTTGAGAATTGGGTTTGTTCTTTGACCGGATACTTGGAGTCCAAGGTGAGAGAAGAGGCTAAAGATCTTGATAATTGAATTTAGAATTTTTTTCTTGACATCTAGTGAAGGGGGGAATTCCCTGGAAAATTTTTCACAGGTGGTGAGCAATGGCACAGAAATTTGTATGTTTTAAAAAAAGTAGTTTCTTGCGCTGTCTCATATCTTATTTCTTATTAGATTATTTTAGAATGTTTGCCCATTTTCTGTCTTCATAATTTGAATAGTACTTTGACAATTATTTGTGCTGTTGGCCTAAGTGACAATTCAGTTGTTCCTGCTTCAGGTCACCGAGAAACAGTGCAAGATGGTATTTGAGGTGTGTCGTGGTGTCATCAACCAGGACAAATTCATTGCACTTTACCTGCTGCCGTATCTCATTCTTCAGGTTCTGATTGAGGGCAACACTGAAGACCAGAGCATGGTAACCTCTCGGCTATTCTGGCCTTCGATGTAACACCTGTTGAGTGTCATTAGGCTGCTGTTATATTGTGTTATTTTAGGCTTGAAGACTTTGTGTGCAATCGATTACTCTTTTGATTATTTCATTTTTCGTTGTGGGGCAAATTGGGTTAGAAAGTGTTGCTGTGAGCTTGTGGTCTGTTGGTTTTGTAGCTGCTGCTGGAGTTTAACGCCGTTCTTTTGGACGTGAAGGAAGATGAAGCGCGTTACGGTTCTCCGTCCGACCTGCGGCACATGAGCGCTCAGACAATTTTCTCTGTGCTTGATTACCTGAGCAGGTGGATACGACATTATTCGATGGTCACGCTGTCATCAAAGCCGGAGATGGACAAGACACAACCAAAACCTGGTCAGTTTTTTTTAAAAATTCAGATTCTTATGAGATGGTCAGACAGTAGATGCTGGCCATTTACTTCATGGAGCTCACATTATTTACTTGCCATATTTTGAACATCATTAATTTTTATTTGTCTTGATGGCCATCTTTTGATGGGATTAGGGGTAATAATGTGGACTGCACCATGAATTTGACTTTCTGCAGGAAACGTTTGGTTCAATATTGCAATATTGAACTTATAATTGACCTCATTTGGCTTCCAGGTCAAGGACATTGTAATCAGATTTCACCATAACCAGGCTTATTCTGATCTGGCTGACCTTTCTGACTTGACCTGGTTCTAATATGATTGGATTCGGTGCGGCATTGGCTGATGCCCTAGGCTTTATGATAGTGGTGTCATAGAAGCTGGTTTATTGATTGATTGATTGATTGATCTGCCAACTTGGTCTGTTTTTTTCTATTTTTGGCCAAGCTTACCGTGAGCTGATACTCCATTGGCCAAGCATTTCAGGCCTTTTGAACTTCGTAATACACAGGCTGAGATCAACTTCTGCCATTTGGAAAGTAGAGTCCTAAGTAGTGATTCTTACGTCAGTAGTTGGTGTTTGTTATTCAGAGGAGAGTAGACTTACGGAGCTGAAGAACTTCCTGACAAAAGTGCCGCAGGATGTTTTGTCACTGGCGTCGTACAATTGTGGCGCCGTCACTCGTTCCATGATGCACCACGAGCATTTCATGAGGTCATCGGGAAGGGTCAACTGCAGACAGGAAAATCTTGACTTTCTTTTGGTAAATCACGCGTCAATTTTCACGTTTCTTATATTTTTGTATATGTTTTTTGTTTGTCCAGAAATCTTTGCAAAAATTTGTCAGTTGTTCTAACAATTTTCAGCAAAATTTATTTATATTGTGATGCTTAGTGACAAGACTGGAGTCAGAATTATTAAGTGCAGGAATTTCACCATGCAGCAGAATGCATACGGATGTATATCTGTAGGTGCCATGTTATGCTTGGCTATTGATGAAACCAGACACTAGTAACTGTGTACATGTTGATTCATTAATTAATATGAATCAGTTATGAATAAAAATCTTTCCAAAGGCTAATGGAAGGGTGATGTGCTTATAAATTCAGTTGAATACAATTATAGCTGAATGCAAAGTGAAGATATTGTTGTTTGTAGCTATTGAGTTTTGATTTACAGTTTGAGTTTTCTATTCAAGGCAAGATCAGATAATGATTGGATGTTATCAGGTTGGCTGTCATTTGAATTCCAAGCGGTGTTTGCTGAGATGATGGTGGAATTTAATGTTTCAGAAACTGTATTTGACTCTGGACGAGCCGGACGGTGTCGCTGGCATAATAGCCACGCAGCAGAATCCACTTTCACTTGCTCAGCAGATCCTGTCATTTGAGAGCGTTGGTAAGACCCAGACAACCACCAATAATTATGAAACAATTGGAGGCATTTGGACGTCATGATGGCATTCAATAGGCTTATCAGCTTCTTTGAAAGCGCTAATTTAAAATTCAAATTTTGAATCAAATTAAGGTTTTATGTGCTGTGAAGTTTGCGTTATGCATTTCAGGCCAACTGTCCGATGCTTCCGTCTGCTACGACCTTGCCATTCGACTGGATCCCACCGATGTCACGTACAGACAAGGCCTTCTCAAGAACAAACTGGCCGTGGGCGAAATCAGCTCTGCCCTCGACCTCGCAAATGGGATGGTCACCGAAAAGTGAGTAAATCTAAACGAATGATGCCAGGACTTGTGTTAATTGGGTCGGATAATCTGTCATATATTGCAAAATACTCTGCGGTTTATTGATCTTATCAAATTGTCATTTAGTTCTGAGGCATAGAAATAGGAATTTATGATTTTTAATCATTTAATTAATAATAAAATAATTATTTTTAATCATTTAATTAATAATAAATAAAAAAATAATAATTTAATGATTTTTAATTTATGATTTAGAAAATGGATATTCATGTTGTGTGTGTGTGAGTTATTTGATTGGATTTTTGTCTGTAGTGCCTCTTGGTCATCACAGTTGAATGTGTATCGAGTAGAGGCTGCTTGGAAACTTGGACAGTGGGATAAAATGGAGACTTACCTAAAAGCAGTAGGTTTTCAGATGATTGTTTACATTTATTGGACAAATACTGCTGGTACCCATGTGCAGCACACTGTCCATGTCATCTTCTGTTATCTTGAGATAACTCTGACGGTTTCTCTTCTTGATCATAAGAAGAGGTTGGTGATGCTGTTTTCAGTTACTTCAAAGTGTTAACCTGTTGCGTCCACTAAGACTTACGTGTTAGGTTAGGCTTAAAGGTTTTGCGATGAAAACCCTGTGTTTTTTCATTCTGTAGGAAGATTGTTCACGTGATTGGAATATTGGCTTAGGGAAGGTACTTCTGGCAGCTAAGTCAAAGGTTGGCAGCTGTTTTGATCTGCTTCACAACTTTGCTTACATGTCTGACCCCCTCCCCCCCAATAAATTGTGCTTCAAGATTCCCAACTCTTGATATTTTCATACTTTTTGAAACTTTTTCATTCAGTTTTTGCACACAACTTCTTTGGAGCCAACAGCTTGCATAGTTGGCTGATGAAATACCCGAGAACCAGCCCCATTTTTTCATTTACCCCTGAAATATCAATTATGTGGAATACGTCATTCGAACATAAATTTGAGATGCCTTCTTTTGGGATTATGTTGATTGTTTTCTCTATATTAAAGATGTCTTCTGTGCATTAATTGCTTTAATAGAATATTGTTCCATTATGCTGGCTGTGTGAATTTACCTCGTTGCTGTGTTGATTTGCGTTTTTTTTACTCGTGGAATGCTTTTAAGTTAAGCCGCTGTTCTTAGGATGAGAAGAGTTTGAGCTCGTGTCTGCTGCGTCTTCGGCAGGAACAGATGGCGCCACTGTCCGCTGCAAGTATGGAGATCGGTGCCTATCACAGAGGATACGAATACATCGCTCGGTATTGCAACCGTTGCTTCCGTTCGTGATTTGACTTGTCGACTTTGATTATATGTTGCTGGAATATTGAAGACTTGTACAGATTCCAGAGTTATGCTGAAGTACAAGTTGGTTACGTTTTACTAGAAAAGTATTACGGACTTAGGTTGCTTCTTAGGAATTTTTATTCCATTGCTGCTGCTTGTGAATCCTTTTCTTAGGCTACGAAAGAGCACTGCAGCATTTGGAAGCTGTTTGTGTTTGTGTTGAATCTTCTCCAGATTGCACATGTTAAAGGAGTTGGAGGATGGACTGAGAATTGCGCTTCGCCTCACCCCTTTGCACCACGACTCATTTGGCCGTGACTCATCCGCACTGAATGACCTCCCCGATGAAGTTACGGAGCTTAGCACCATGATACGCTGCTGGCAGGGACGGGTGGAGTTTACTCAGGTCTCGTTTGCATGACGTCATTCTTACCACATTATAATAAAATGGCATACCAGCATAATGTTCAGGTATTTGTAGCAGTGTTTTATCCAGACCTGTTAGGGTGGAGATTTTCTCCTCAAAACCTCAAATTCTCCCCACCCCCAAAATCCCATTGAGCATTGAGCTGTGTCTCTTCCCCTCTACAGCCAAGTCATTTCCCCCCCAGGCCTGGGGTCTGAATAAAACACAGACTAGTAGCTTTGGTTCATGTGAGGGAAATTTGTCATTTGACCGAATCTTTGGCTTGGTTTAATGGATGTTATGCATGCGATGTACAGGCGTCGTATCGCACACGGTCTCCGATTCTTGATCTTCAGCGTGTGATCCTGACATTGGCAAAGGACGAGAGAGGATTCGAGACAAACGAGGAAATTGGAAACTGTTGGCTTCAGAGTGCTCGAATGGCAAGAAAGTAACGAAGAACAACTTTATTAGTGCTTTTATGAAATAGCAAAATGCTCTTTGTATATTTCGGCCTTTTTTATTATTAAAAATATGATGGCGTGGTTTGAGCAGTGAATAGAAACCGACTGGATGAGGCTTGGCATCGCTCTCTTTTGATTAATGTTTGGCTGAATTTGTCTTTAATTAGAAGATTGCTTTACAGAGCTTGTTTGTTGGTCTTCAGGTCCAATGTCTGTTTCTTGTCTAATGGTTTGATGATTTCTTTCAGCATTCAATGCAGTTTGATTGTTTTTCATTATGCACATATGTTCAATTTGCATCAGGTGTGGTCTGATCCAAACGGCTCATAGTCTTCTCATGTGTGCTGCTGATTATAAGCTACAGGACTTTTGCATTGAAAAGGCCAAGTGGATGTGGGATAAGGTGAGTGGTTTTATTTGTAATTTTTAATTATACCATTAGTCTGTGAAATATGTTTTTAAAAATTGATACAGGATTTTTTGAATTTTTGTTTATGGAATAGTCGTTGATATTTGCTACGGTGCTTGGTTACTTTGAATGCATATTTTCAGTTATTGTTGAAGGGCTTGGTTTGTTTTGATGTTTGAAGGGGGATTGTGATCAGGCCCGTTTGTATTTGGAGAAAACGGTTGAACGGCTCTACCCGGATCGAGCGAGGTTCAAGACCCCCGGATCGGAGGTCAACGTTGCTGATAGGCTGGCCTGTGCAAAGGTGCCAAACTTGTTTCTTCTTACTGCTTTAGAATAGTTAGAGCATCAAGAATCAGTTTATTTACCCCAATGTACAGGTGATCGCTTTAATATTAAAATTTTACTTATGTTGTTCTGGTTTCTTCATTTTGAATAATACAGGGTGGCGCAAAAAACCGGACTATATTAAATGCAAACCTAAATGTGACTAGTCCGGTTTTTTTGCGCCACTCTGTACAATAGAACCACATTTGGCAATGACTCCATGGACCAGAAAAGCCTGTCCGTGTCAGTTGAGCAGATGTAAGTGTCTGTGTTTAACCCCTTAACCGTGTATTTAACTGTAACTCAATGTAAAATGGACGGATATATCCGGGATCCCCAGTTAAGGGGTTAAATGCAGCTGTGGTTGTTTCTGAAGGCTCTCCTTCAGCTCAGCCGATACAACGAAGAGACGTGCAGCTGTGAGAGTAACACCATCGTCAAGCAGTTCAAAGAAGTGAAAGACGTTCACAAAGAATGGGAAGATGGATATTTTTATACGGCGAAATACTACGACAAGATCATGACCACGCTGATCGATAACGATCGGCATGACAAGCGAGGGTATGATGTGATCGTAGTGTGATGTCACTTTGTCTGATCTTTTTTGTTGTGAATGTGTTGGATAATGTTGTAAGGATTTAACTTTAGGCAGACTGGTCAAATGATGTTGATGATGATGATTATTATTATTATTATTATTATTATTATTATTATTATTATTATTATTATTATTATTATTATTATTATTATTATGGCTACTAGACTATAGAATAAGGTATTGTAGAAGTAGTGAGTGCAGTGACTGCATGAGACATTTATAACATTGTATGCTGCAAAGTTTTAAGGTTTAAAGTTTATTATTATTATTATTGTTATTGGGACAATTTTTATAGTGCAGTTGGAATGGCAAAGGCCAAAGTCAAGGGTGCTTTAACAAGATGTTGGAACTGTCTTTAAGATTTTTCTTGAAAAAACCCAATAGAGTTAGCTTTAGCTATGTTTGCAGACAGTGAACTAGATATTAGTATTGATTTAATATCACTTTTCTATGGCACAGAATTTGAGTGGTTCCTTGAATTCGACATCAACACAGTCTGGTGTGAAATTTATGATTTTCTTCCTGTTGCTGCCTTTTTTTTCAGCCTCCAGTTTTACCGATCGGTTTCGTAAGATGTTTTTTTTTGTTCGTGTTGACAGAGAATTCATAACACAGGTCATCAACCATTTTGGTCAGTCTCTCTGCTACGGCAATCGGTACATTTACCAGTCGATGCCAAGGATGTTGACGCTTTGGTTGGACTTTGGAGCGGAGGTCGTGAGCGGGGACGACCGACCGGAGACAACAAAGCAAAGCATGAAGTCCACTCTGTCACAGATGAACAAAGTTTGTTTATGACTTTTTTGTTTTGCTGTTTTTCATCTCTGCTGTTGTTGGCTGGGTGGACTCCATTTTTCAAGGGGCTGCAAAGGCTGTGAGATGATTTCAAACGAAGTTGATTGCTGGAGTTGATTGTCATCATTTATTGATTGGTGATCAATCATTGACTGCAATCATTCCATTGTGGTCTTGGGCAAAGATGCTTATCTTTTGATTGTAAGGTTCCTCGATCATATATTGTCAGGTTTTAGAACAGAGAACTTGCTATCATTAGGTTGCTAATGTGTTTGTCATCATTGTATTTTCAATTGTTAGATGTACTTGTACGATATGCCTCTCTAATCAGTTTCTTGTTAGTATCATTATTATTATTATTATTATTATTATTATTTATTATTATTATTATTATTATTATTGTTTATTTCAGCTGATGCAGGATTTCTGTCGGCGCCTGTCTCCATCTCAATTCCTCGTATCGTTTCCTCAACTTATCTCGCGCATCTGCCACGCGCATCCAGATGTTTTCGCTCAGCTTCGAGTATGCATAATGATGAGTTTTGTTTGCTTCTGTGTGTCTCTGTTTGTTGGATCTTCATGTCGTACCAACTGTTTTCTGTTTTAAATTTCTATTTTCCTATTTAAACTAGGAGATGATCGCCAATTTGCTGAAGGAGTTTCCCCAGCAAGCTATGTGGATGATGATGGCTGTTTCAAAGGTAAGTTCTGTCAGTATTTCTTGAGATTGTAGATCAGAAAAATGGCCCTTGAAAATGATTCTGATTATTTTAGTCAGGCTGTTTAGCATGTGCATTCCTTCAAGTGTATTAAATGAAGGCTTTGTATTGGTTTTGTTCTCTCTTGCAGTCGTCTTATCAGATGCGCGTCAAGCGATGTCAGGAAATATTTGGTCGAGCCAGGTGCGTAGAAAACCGAAATACTTTTGACCATTTTCTCTCTCTCTATTATTTGGTTTTGTGGCTTCTGTGAATCAAGTGAAAAACATTGAAGATATTTACCTTTTTTGCATAATGTCCTATTTAACCAGGTGCAGGTACTGTAAATGACCTGTACTACTCATGTAATTATCACTCACATCCCAGTAATATCGTAATTGGAGTGTAAAGTATGTTACTCACACAGAGTGAGTCAAATGGCAGTTGAAAACTTGGGAGTTTCACTGAATTTATTTGGCTGAAGGCATTTCAAGAAATTCTTTGTTGATATTGGAAATAAAGCTTTTGTGTTGTTTTTGGTTCAGGGGCCTGCGACCAGATCTTGTCAAATTTTTACAGGTAGGCCCGTGCTATGTGTTGCTTATATTGCTGTGTAAATAGTTCATGTTGTGCTAATTTAGAAAGTGCCAGTTGTGTTTCTAAGTGCCTATTGCGCTACCTGTTCACATGAAAAGAATTGCTATTTAATAGTTTCTGCCTAAACAGTGCAGCGGAGTTTCTCTGTTCTTAGGATGCAACAAAGTTGGCCGACCTTCTTCTCGATCTCTGCAACAAGCCGGTCGAGGGTTTCGTTACGTCACTCAGCATATCACAGCATTTCAAGGCACTTCAGAGACTGCTAGAAGATCCGTACGAGTTTTTACTTTGCATTTACTCTGCGCGATACCAAACAGCCTTTTGTTGGCATAGCATAATGCTTATGTTTATCAGATAATGATTTGCTTTTTCTAAGCAGAAGTTGATAGCAAATTGGCCATCAGAGCTTTCTTTGCATACAATATGGGTATAATGTTATTTCATGGTTCTGTATGATGGTATGTATGACGTTATTTCAAATACTATTATATTATGATAAAAATATTATTGTAATAATAATTATAATTAAGTTCTTCTACAAATGTTATTATTAAGTTCTTCTACAGATGTTATTATTGAACTTTCAATGATTCTCAATGATTCTTTGGAAATAATAGATGATGATGATGATGATGATGATGATGATGATGATGATGATGATGATGATGATGAATGCTTTATTATTTTTCTTGCTGTTAAATTTCCTTGTCACGGTCACTAATTCTTTGCATTGGATGTGTCTGTATTTCTCAACTTCATCGTTGTTTGTTGGCCGATAGCATATTGCTTCTTGTCCTAGTTGCTAGGAATTTCAAGTTCAACCCCATCCCATGTTTTCTTATGATTAGATATTAAGAGGAGATGTATTAATTTCACGACTGCTGCATTAGCCAAGGACATTTTCCTTTCTGTGTAACAGAGAGATGAGTTCGATAATTCTTCCTCTTCAGTCGCAGATGCTGCCCATTCTACAAAGAATGCCAGTTGTTCCGTCATCATCTTCCGTTTCGTTCTCTGCGAATCAGATCTTCATCAGAGGCATCGAGGACAGCGTAGGTGGACAGACTGTCTCTACCTGCGTCCAGTCGTTGTCTTCACCTGCCGCTCAGTATTTCATTTAGAGACTTTCACGTTGTTTGGAAGATTTTGAATGTCATTTTTATGTTTCAGGTGAAGTTGTTGTCTCGATATTATTTTTGCTTTGTTTCTGTTTTTCAAAAGGTCGAAGTACTCGCTTCTCTTCAGAAGCCAAAGAAAATAACATTCAGAGGCAGCGATGGGAAGCTTTACATCATGCTCTGCAAACCAAGGGTAGGATGGTTTTTCTCCCCATCGGACTGGGTTCATTTTTTTTGAAAGTCAGATATATCTATTTGTTGCACAGTTTTGCTCTTTGTAGAATTGGTTCTTGTACAGGGGGATGGGTGGATGGGGGGGAGCTGTTAGGTAAAATCTTTGTTTCTTTCTTTAGATCTTTGTCTAAACATTGTAATGCACACATTTTGAAGTTAATTTTGATTTTTGTGTTTTCTAGGATGATCTGCGGAAAGATGCACGTCTGATGGAGTTTACAAACCTCGTCAATCGATGTCTCAAAAAAGACGCAGACTCCAGACGCCGTGACTTGCACATCAGGACTTTTGTACGCAACAAAATGATTGATTTTTGTAAATATTACACTGAATGATACAATATTTACACTTTTGATGATGCTTCTTTGGCATTAGCTTCTAACTGTCTTCTCTTTTCACTTTGTAAAGAATTAGAACAAGTGTCTCTTAAGGAACTGAAGGATCACGCATCAGATGAGTATTTTTCAGTTTTAGTAACATAGATTTAAATTATATGTTGTTGCTGTGTGTTTACATTAATTAATTCTCTTTGTTAATTTTCACTTATTTTGAACTCCGACTGGCTTTTTAGACTGTAACACCGCTGAATGAAGAGTGCGGCCTTCTGGAGTGGGTGTCGAACGTCCACGGCCTGCGACCGATTCTTCTTAAGCTGTATCGTGAAAAGGGGGTTTACATGTCGGGCAAGGAACTTAAGACCCTTCAACTGCCACCAAACGCTCCACTGAAGTAAGACTCTACTGGTTTCTACCCAAAATGCTATGGTTACCCTGTGATTTATGAGTGCTCCAGACAACTTTCTCTTTTCTTAATTTTTTTTGCAGAGTGTGTTATGTTTGAAAAAGTTATGGTTTTGTGAGTTTGTTGTCAGACATAAATATGTTCAGTATTTTAAAGACTTCTGTGCTTATTTGTTAATTTTAGTAAGAAGCTTCAGATATACAAGACGAAGCTGCTTCCACGACATCCTGCGTGTTTTAGCGAGTGGTTTCTGCGTTCGTTCTCTGACCCCACGTCATGGTACATCTTCATTGTTTTTGTCGCCCACTTCTTGCACCCGTTCTAATAGTTCTATGGAAATGCCTACTGAGAATTGTCGCCTTGTCATTGATTTGCATGCAAGCAAGGCTCCTGGCATTTAAATATGTTCATCTAATTGGACCTACCTAAATGTCCCACTCATTCAACACTAAGCATACAGTCAGCCCAAGTAATGTGGCATTCTGCTCAGACTGTGCCATACTGAGTAGAGTTGGCATTTACAGGACTTTAATATATATAAATCATAAGTTTTGTTTGTGGTTAGAATATTAACGGGCCCATTATATTAAGAAGAGTGATTGTAAGAGGGGTTGATTGTACTGTACTTAAGCCATTGGACTGTTTAGGTACTGCGCTCGTCTTGCATACTGTCGTACTGCGGCCGTAATGAGTGTGGTTGGGTATATCCTTGGTTTGGGAGATCGGCACGGTGAGAACATACTTATCGATTCTACTGTCGGAGACTGTCTCCATGTTGATTTCAACTGTCTCTTTAACAAGGTACCAGTCTACAATTTAAGAAAAATGACAAAGAATCAAAGATAGATTAGAAGTGTTTATTTTGAGACATGAATTATTATTGGTTTTGACTAGCGTTAACCCAATGTGTTAGATGTGTGCCATCGTGACAGGTAAATACATCAACATACCGGTTGGTGCTGACACAGGGTATTTAGGGTATTTCATGCAAACCTTGGCAGAAGAAGGGTTAATGCCTATGCAGTTTTAATTAAAAATAATTATTAGTGAATACTGCAGTGTTAAGTGTGTTATGAAATTATTTTCTGAATATGAATTTGACTTTGATATTTTATAGGGTGAAACGTTTGATTACCCAGAAATTGTTCCTTTCCGGTTAACCCACAATATGATCGAGGCCATGGTAAATGCGAATTTTGTGAAAATCTGTGAATTACTTTTCTTGTAAATGATTTGAAATTTGTGCGACTAGACTGAAATGTAATACCTGTGTTGCTGTTTGTCAGTAGTTTGATTGCATTTTAATACGTGACCTTGTTTGGCTTCTGACTGTGTTCAGTGGTTTGCAATGTCTTACAGACTTTCTGAATGCGTTGTGTGCTGCTGCAGGGTCCGTTGGGTTACGAAGGAATCTTCCGGAAGTCTTGTGAGGTTACGCTGCGTGTCATGAAGGACCAGAGGGATCCTCTGATGAGGTTTGAGTTGATCTTCTTAACCCCTTAATCGTGTATTTAACTGTAACTCAATGTAAAATGGGTGGATATATCCTGGGTCCCCAGTTAAGGGGTTAAGATAATGTCCATCATTTGATGTTGATTTATTCCTCTATTGAAAGTTTGACCAGCATAATCTTATATTTTTATATTAATTTAATTAGTTTATATTAATTTTTTTATGTTGATAGACCAATTTTAAACTATTTTGAATGCTGATGTTTCATAGAGAAATGCCAATTATTTTGTAGGTTTTCATTTTTATTTATTTTTTGTAAATTGCTTAGTTTTACGGGACAACCAGTTTCATGGCATTTCCTCTTAATGATAAAAATTACGAGGTGTTTTATTAGAAGAATGTGACTTTGATGCTTTATCCCTCTTTATTCATGAATTCTTGTATTAAAGAACTTCTTCTCTTGTTGTGTAGCGTTCTAAAGACTTTCATTTACGATCCTCTTGTGGAGTGGAGTAAGCCGATCAGAGGAAGAGCCAATCCGACCGAATCGGGTGAAATACGCAATGAAAAGGTGGCGCATCTTCCCCTATAGTCAAACCCAAACAAAGTCATGTCCAAATTGCATGTCAGATTGCACGCTATATGCGACTAAGCCTGACTTTGATAAGAGCTTACCTGCATGTCGAGTATTGTATTTTAATGACGTATAATTGTATTTTATTAGCACAGATCCATCAAATATTTTGCCAGCCGCATGCGACTGCTTTTGCTGTTTCGTGCATGTTTATGTGTGAAATGTTTTAAAGTAAATTGTTTCCTCGCTAGGCCCAGACACATGTCAACAACATCGAGGATCGTTTGAGAGGAATTCTGAAGAACAAAGCAAAGCCTCTTGGTCTCCCGTTGTCCGTCGAGGGACATGTCAGCCATCTTATCAAGGTATTTGCACCAGCGTATTAGACATCCAGGCCACATATTTATACTAGCATAAGACATCCATCCTGGCTCCAGGTATGAGGATGCTTGGAGATTTCCATCAGTTACTCCGGGTGATTTCACAGTTATGTTAATGTTACTGTATTTAATGACAAGATCATTGCCTTGGTAATAAAGATATTATGCTGACCATATAGCATGTTATGGTATATTTTAGCTGCTTATGTCTTTCGTCTGTTGATAGGAATCGACAGATGAAAACAATCTATGTCAGATGTACATCGGCTGGGCTGCTTATCTTTGACCCCGACCACTTCACAGATCTATGGAACTGCTTCTTTTCTTTGATGGCATTGTTCGTTGGTTTATTAATGATACAGTGTGTTTTAATCTTCAGAATTCCAGTGTATCTACTATCATTATATTTGCAAAGACTGCATCAAATTTTCATTTATTTGTTGACTTAATTCATAGTCTGTTTGAAGTTTGCATTAATTATACATAACTAGCTACGGGTTTCTGTCTTGCCGTCAATTTATGATTTGCAGACATAAGCCATTGAATTGTGAGCAATTGTGCATTACATTTGCTTTGGGAAAAAGTCAAACGGTTTATATATTCATTCGAATGGATGAACTGTAATAGATAGGTTAACTCGCATTCCGTTGTGGCATTAATGCCGAGTGAAGCTCATTCCCGCACAAACACGGCGCTATATAAATGCTCACAGAGGCAGAGATCGGAATGACTCGTCTGCTGCCTCTAATATCGCCCACTCCGTTCTTTAAATGACTCGTAGCGGCACAGGTTGCTACGGAGGACTGCTACTAGATGCAGTCTTAGATATTTTTACAAAAAGTGGGCGGATTATTCCCAACCCAAAATTTTCAGTCTTTAGTGGAGACCAGACAGCTAACACCAAACGCCGAGGCTGAGGTGGGGAAGGCGGTTGCCTGTGTTGGTTGGACCGTTGGGGGATTCATCCATAGACTTTACTCCATTCTAGAGATTTACTCTAGGAGTTCTTTGATATTGCTACGTTGACTGTCCTAATACGAACATTTGAAAGACTTTACTGCCTCCTGTTTCGTTAACTGCGTCGTATATAAGCGCCATCTGACGGCATAAAAGTGAAATAAATAATTAATAACATTGCAACTGAGAGTACAGTATGTGCGAATGAAAACTGTATTGAAAGATCCGCCGAATTTCGCCAGAGAGAGAAAGAGAAGAGAGAGAGAGAGAGAGTGTGTGTGTGTGTGTGTGTGTGTATACGTGACCCTGGGACTGCATTGGATTCCTGTCGACATACATCAGTTTATAGTAAATAATTAACGTTCAATATAAAAAGTAGTGTCATGATGTAGGCGGTTCGGACTCTAATGAAGGCATTCAATGCATAGGCGTAGGTGAATTATCGACCGGATTATGCCACCAAATGACATCGAAATTGCGGTCTTATTAAACAATATCTTCTCCAGACCTTTATCACCCAAAGCGCTTTTCCCGTCGGCAATATGCAGCGGGTCCGAGTTATGGAGATGAGAATACAGTAGAACTTCGTTATAATGGACTCGGTTATAAAGTCGTATGCTCGGTTATAACGAATACGGTCCCGTGTGATCAGGCCTCCGAGAGAAATTCCGGGCCCCTGTGCAACTTGGCCGACGGGCCCCTATAATGGACTCGTCAGCCGTTTATATAAATGTTTACGACCTTTTATGTTGACGACCTTTTTTTTTTTTTTTGCTCGTCGTTTGCCGTTATAACGTCCCGGGCCCCTTTGTGCTCGCCGGGCCCCTCTGCTGAACCATTTTTAACCATTCTTTAGTGTTATTATTCATTTTATTGTTAATTATACATATTCATCATCGTAGACCGGTCCCCTGTGATGCGCCCCTGCCCGTTTTGGATGATATTGATGATATTGAATACCACGGATGTAGGCCTATCTAACGTACCTAGCGTGCTGAATTGTTCAGACCCGCCACGTACTTTATAACTTAGTTCTGCTGTATTTGTAGATTAATATAATGGCGCTATAGAAGTCCTTAGGTCATTTAGGCTGTATGCGATATTTTGTTTTCAATTTCGCATTAACATTCAGCAGTAGAAAATTATTTCATATCTGCATGGATTCGACCAGGCTCTTGCATGTGTGCTAGAGATTTGGCTTGTGCTCTGTGAAGTGGCGCTGTAGAAGTTTAAGACTAGATGCCGGTAGAGTATGTACTTTACTCAATCTACATTTTAAAGGCGCCTAATAAATTGCTATTCTACGATGCAATTAAAGTAAGCGAGGCTTCACGAAATAGCGGGCGTAATTTATTTATCTCCGGATTTCTTGTGAGTGCGTGAGGATCGGCAGCTTGGAACCCGTTCAAGATTCGAAGACCGCGTCACGTGACGGTGGAAATGAAATATTAAAACGCGGAATCGAGGACGCCATAATATGCGTCGCTCTATGGACGCCACTGCCAGCAACGAAAGACCTCATAATTGTGAACAGGGCGCTACATAAGCAGATCTATCCAGCGCATTTCTCTACTGTAACGGTCCTCTATATGCGCAATCGACTCGCCACTTTCTGTTCCCGCGGATGGTCCAGAACCCGCAAAGACCACGCGGATTCCTTGACCCGACCCGACTAAGAAGACGATGGCCTATCGATGTAGCGAAGAAACCTAAAGATAATTTTCAATATGGTGCTTGAAATCGATCTTTAACAGGACGAAATAACTTTCAAATATGCGCTTGAATTTGCACAAATCCTATGCGTTATTAGCATTATGGAATAAACGGGTTGTCATGTTGGAGGCGCTATAAATACAGAAGACGACGGCCTAAATTTGCAATAGCGATTGATATCGATGTATTGAAGAATGCTAAAGATAGTGGCACAATATGGTGGTTGAAGTCGATCTCTAGCAGGGCGAAGTAAGTTTCAAAAATGCGCTTGATTTTGCACAAATCCTACGCTTTATTAGCATAATGGAATAACGAGGGTTGCCATGTTGGAGGCGCTCTAAATACAGAAGAGTCACGTCAGTGTGTGGCAATTAATGCGACGAATGAGATCGTTGCTTTTTCAGTGTTCGTTCGTGACCTGTTTAGAGAAGATGGAATAGACTTGGATTTCTATTCAGAGGCGGATCTAGGGTATTCGGCGCCCCGGGACAAAGTGTACGTTGGCGCCCCTAACAACTGACAAGCAAAAAAGGTCCTTACATCGTTTTCGGCGCCCCTCAACTCTCTCTTCATATAGTGCTGACCAATTTAAGGCTTAATAGATAATGCCACAGGCAAAATTCTGAATGTCAAGCACTTTTGATATACAAGAGATAGTGCCCTAATTTTTGAAAAAAACGTGATTACTAGGTGCTCTTCACTTGCCTGTCAAAAGTGCTAGCCATTCACACGTCTGCCAATACCATTCTCTGTAGTCATTCACACAAGTGAAGAGCGCCTAGTAATCACGTTTTTTTCAAAAGTTAGGGTACTATCTCTTGTACATCAAAAGTGCTTGGCATTCAGAATTTTGCCCATGGCTTTATCTGGTGGGTAAATTGGACATTTTTATACTACAGAGAATGGTATTGGCAGACGTGTGAATGGATAGCACTTTTTACAGGAAAGTGAAAAGGGCCTAGTAATCACGTTTTTTCAAACATTAGGGCACTATCTCTCGTATATCAAAGTGCTTGACATTCAGAATTTTGCCTGTGATTTTCTCTATTGCGTAAATTGGACATTTTAAACTACCAGAGGCGGATCTAGGGTATTCGGCACCCGGGGATAAAGTGTACGTTGGCGCCCCTTACAACTGACAAGCAAAAAAGATCCTCACATCGTTTTCGGCGCCCCTCAACTCTCTCTTCATATAGTGCTGACGAGCAAAAAAGGTCCTCGCAAGTGTTTCTTCTACTTTATTGTGCATTTCACTTTCCCAAATATCCAAATCCGCGCGCCCCCTCACCTCGGCTCCCGGGGACATGTGTACCCCCCTTTGCCCTCCCCTAGGTCCGCCTCTGTTTCTATTACATCGAACATCTGCTCTTGACTTAGCACAGGGCAAAGTCTCGTATCTGTCAAATTTCTAACTGCTTTTCAGTCTGTCTTTGTCTCTGTACTCTCTCTCTCTCTCTCTCTCTCTCTCTCTCTCTCTCTCTCTCTCTCTCTCTCTCTCTCTCTCTCTCTCTCTCTATCTATCTATCTATCTATCTATCTATCTATCTCTCCCCCATTTCTCTGTCTCCGTCCGTCTGTCTGTTTCTGTATGGTGTCCCTATGGAGGCGTGGTCTTGCTATCGATTAATTAACGTTTGGCGGATATTGTATCTGCATCGTCACCGCAAAAGCATCATGGCTCTGGGTTCAGATTACCCCGCCTTACCCCTCCCCCTTCCCCCACCGCTCCCTCACCACCACTCTCTGCCCCGTTTTCCCACTCCGGTTCACACGCATCCACTGTCGACACTGCTGCCAGAGACAATCCAACGGAAACGCACCGAGAGAGAGAGAGAGAGAGAGAGAGAGAGAGAGAGAGAGAGAGAGAGAGAGAGACACACAGTTGCCTTAGTCTGACGGAGCTTCCGTTTTGGCGCCGATGATGTCAGGCTGAACGAGAGATTGACAGACGGCGTTCTCAACCGACTGGAATAACAGTCGGCATCGCCCCTTTGCCCCATCTTCCCCCACCCTCACCGCCACACTCTCCGTATATGTATGTACATGTGGCGGGCGCTCTTGGTTCCCCGTTCTTCTCTGCCGCAAAAACCCGTCGATATAATATTGGCGCAGCATGAATTCAAACGCCGCGCCGACGATCATACTTACTTACACGACGACTCTCGATCCACGCCCCAGAGTGAGACGATCTAGTGACGTCAGCATCATCAACTGAGACCCGTGTGTACTGCATCCGGTACCTGTCATCTCAGTACCATAACACCAACGGTCGGTACTGGTACTGGATAGATCCAGTATTATTTCGATCAACCTTGGGCGATTGACCTTTGAGCTTTCGTGACGCCATAACTGTCTTAATCGATTATTGCATTATTTGTCTTAATCGATTACTAAAAGGATATTGACTTGCTACAGATCAATAGAATTGATTTTGGCGAACAGCAGATCAATTACATGATCGAGTCTGTCATTTATCTAGTTATTTATTTATTTATTTATTTTTGATAAGTTTTGGACAGAAAGAGCTTTGAGAAATTTAGTAAAATTCTTTTCTCGACAGCAAAGATGAAAATTGTCTCGCAGCTGAAAAGAAGAAGAGATGTCACTTAAAATTAACAGGTTTTTTGAGGGGGGAGGGGCGTGTGTCTGACGAATTTGGGTGTCTGAGAAAAATTGAGAACGCTAGAGGGCGCATCACATAGAAGTAGGCGTCTGCTTCTGTTGATTTTAAATATATATTTAAAATAGATTGCTATTATTACTGTTATTATTATCATCATCATCATCATCATCATCATCATCATCATCATCATCATCATCATCATCATCATCATCATCATCATCATCATCATCATCATCATCATCATCATCATCATCATCATCATAGTATCATCATCATAATCATCATCATCATCATCATCATCATCATCATCATCATCATCATCATCATCATCATCATCATCATCATCATCATCAGTCATCATCATCATCAGTCATCATCATCATCATCATCATCATCATCATCATCATCATCATCATCATCATCATCATCATTATTAGTAGTATTAGTAGTAGTAGTAGTAGTAGTAGTAGTAGTAGTAGTAGTAGTAGTAGTAGTAGTATATGACGTCTTGTTTTTTCTACGATTGCGCCCATCTCTCTCTCTCTCTCTTTCTCTCCCCCTCTCCCTCTCTCTCTCCCTCTCTCCCCTCTCTCTCTCTCTTTATCTATCTACCTGAGCTATCACTGTCCTCCGTCCATCGTCCATCAGTGCATCTTGCTCCTTTTCTCCTCCATCGGTTTCCGCCTCTTCAGCCGTTTTCTCGCCTCCCGCCGCCGCCGCCGCCGCCGCCGCCGCCGCCGCCGCCGCCGCCGCCGTCGTCGCCAGGTGTCTATCTGTCTTGTGCGTCCGCGCGCGCGCTGGCTGGTCGAGTGGACGTCGCAGCCACCTGGCATGCACTCCGCCGATGGAAGGACGGACGGACGGAAGGAAGGAGCAAGGCGGCCTTCGATCGGCGGTCGGGCGGGCGGGCGGGCGAGAGACTCGGCGGCGATGCCTGTGCGTCCGTTGGACACGGTTTTCCCTTAAATTCTCTCTCTCTCTCTCTCTCGTCCGAGGTTCTTCGAGACATCGAATCAAGGAGCGACCGTCGAATGATGATGTCGTGAACATTACTATTATGGCGCTATAGAAGTCCCATGATGATCGGCGGTGCTTACAGTGGTTCTGCTTTTGCGTCTCGTGATTTTCGAAGTCTTTCCGGAAAGAGGAAGTGAGTTTTGCGACTGAGAGGCGGCGTCGAATTCTTCCGGGAGCCCGGTTTCCGGTTTGCCGCCACTTCTTCTTCCGGGGCATCGATGGGCGCCAATTACAGTCTCGGATGTCCCGGAATGCTTCCGGGAACGACTTTCGTGGATCTGATCCGGTTCAACTCCCGCGGAAGTGGAATGTCCTCTTCGAGGGACGAGGACAGGGCGTCCAATTCCCTCTGTCGACAAAACCGACCACCGGAAATGCCGTCAACGACGACAACTTCAATGACGTCAGAACCAAACTTCCGGTCTGGAAGGGAAGCGACGCGTCGCTGGATGCCATGGAAGCGGAGGCGGCGAGGCGAGACGGCGACGGGGTCACGGATGACGAGGTCACGGGGACGAAGAAGCCGGAGAGGAGGCAGCAGCAGCAGCAGCAGCAGCAGCAGGAGGCGATCGCAGACGAGAACAACTTCTGGCTGACCGGATTCAAGAGGAACCGGGATTCGAAATCCGGAACGAAGACTTCCTTCGAACTCAGCTGCGACCGAGTCTCCAAGCAGCGCATCAATCCGAAGGAAACGGACCCTCGATACGGAAGCACGAGGGAAAATCGCACCGCTTCCAATGCTTCGGAGCTCTTCGAGACTACGCGAAAGACGACGACGACGACCAAGCCCCGCCCCCCGGAAGAGCCACTTCCGCCGAACCACCTGGCCGCCGGAAGTAGTGGCCGGAAAACACGTGATACGTCGCCCGGAAGCACTCGTGACTGGCCGAGCAGTCTGATGGACGTCAGTGTGGAAGAGGAGGAGGAGGAGGAGGAGGAGGGAAAGGAGAAGGGGAGTCCGGCGATGACGGGCAGCGTCGCAACTTCCGGTCCCGACGGAAGTGCAATGAGTCTCGGAACCGAAAGTCCCGACGACAGACCGGAAATGCCGTCGTTTGCTGAGACGCCGAAGAGGAAGCCGACTTCCGGTTTGTATGACGCCTCGAAGGAATCCCTTGAGTCACGCGAGGAGGCGATCCAGAGGGATCCGGCCAGCAGCCTCTTAATGAGAAGTCCCAACGACGACTTCAACGACGACGAACACTTTGACCCCGATGACGTCACCGTACTTGCTCAAGACGCTGCCAGCGATCGCAGAAACACTCGAGTTCCGAACATACTTGCAATCACCGAAGTACCGCAGTCAGTCCAGTCGACCGAAGAAGTACCGTCGGTACTCCAGTCGACCGGAGAAGTACCGCTGGCTCGGCGGACTATCCCGACAATCGCAGAAGTACCCTGGTCGCGGGTACTCAGAACGACGATCGAAGAAGTACCTCGGCAGGCCCCGATCACAGAAGCACGGCGCCAGTACCAGTACCAGCCGATCCCCAGAACGAGCAGACTAGTACCGCCGCCGCCGCCGCCGCCGCCGTCGAAAGCCCGAGTGAAAACAAAACGAGTACCGCGGCGGTACTCGACGGCGGTACTTCTTCGAACGCCGCCAACCAGCACCGGAGGAGGAGCAGCATGGTCGGAACGAACACCCTCAACCGATTCCGGATGATCGCTTCGAAGGTGAGCGTCGACGCAGCAGGAGGAGGAGGAGGAGGAGGAGGAGGAGGGAAGAGGAGGAGGGGAGGAGGAGCAGGGGAAGGGGTGAAACCGCGTGGGTGGTCTTTTTCGATGGATCGTGAGGCAGACGACGTTGCTCCGTTCTTCGCCCTCAAGAGTTCACTCGGAACCCTTCGCAAGCGCTTCTCCTTCGACGACGCCGGGGCCGAGGAGACCGCCAGCGACCGTCTGACTGCCCAGTCCTCCTCCTCCTCCTCCTCCTCCTCCTCTCACTGCCCCGGGGTCACTGCAGCCCCCCGATCCCGCTCTGGCTACGGACAGATCGCCGACGACCGCCGGCACGGGAAATACGAAGGCCCCCGGCGGAGCCCAAGAGGGGCCCGGGGGCCCGACCGCCCCCAACAGATCTCTGGCGGACAGGAAGAAAAGTGCCCTCCTAAACGCCATCGCCAAACGGAAACTTCTTCAGGTAGAAAAAAAGTTCAACGCCTAAATTAATAAGCAAGCAAGTCGTTAATTGTTAATTTATATAGCGCTTTCGTGGTAGTACCACAGTAGTAGCTGCTTAGTCTTTCTTTCTTAATTATGCTCAGAATCATCGTCGTCGTTGTCGTCATCATCATGTTATCATCACTAATCATAACGACGACAGCCGCGATAATTACCTCATTTATAATTAACAACAACAACATCGTCGTCGTCGTCGTAATCATTTTACAGCCAGCGACATAATTATGTTGATCGAATATGCTTTATCTTAATCATCGTCGTCGTCGTTATCATAGTTGTCTTTGGTTTAGGTCAGGGATATTTTTACACTCCCCTAACACTCCCGAACACGCCCCCACCAATTTGAGGTCGACACCCCCCAAATGGTAATGTGACAATGGATTGCATACAAAATGCATACTAATTAGCTCAGGACACCCCAATTTGATGTCGACACCCTTCCCCATTCACAATCCTAGAAATATCCCTGGTTTAATGGCTGATGGGTTTAAACCTGTCTACGTTGGTTTATGGCGGCACTTTAAGAGCCTTTAGATCAAAGTCGTAAGGTCACGGCTGAGATCTTCTTTCGATGTCTTGCTGTGTTACATGTCTTCGATTCGACAAATTTCGTCTTTCGCTCTTTTTTTCTTCGACCTCGGATTGACCTTCGACCCCAATCAACCCCAAGGTCATTCGTTTCCTCACAGTGGCGCCCGGGACCATGTCGAAAAAACATGATAAAGGTCGCCGACTTAATTTTGCCCCCCGCCTCCCATCTGATCGGCGCTCGGTCCACCCCTCTCCCACCGACCCTCCTTCTGCACTCTACTGTTTCCTCACCATCCCTTGCCCCGAAATTTCACCTGAAAACTGGTTGCAGTGATTATTTTGCACTGACAGAACAACCCCCCTCCTCCCCGAAAAATAAAACGTATTGCGAATCCACTAAGACCAGTTACTATAGCACAGTCTCTTGTAATAGTTCAGTGGCTAAAGTCCATAAAAGCCAAGAATCGTTCACTTCTGGATAAAAGCATGCCACTTGGCACAGTTATAGGGTACATGGCCCAGAACAATTTCCCCAGAGGATGCACCGGTTTTTGTTATCTCTTACCAAGCAATTTGGCACCATAAATTTTCTTGATAATTTGTAAAAAAAAAATCCGCTTGATCTGCAGTACGTAGACAAATGACAATCGATACAGTGCCAAATAAACAATACTAAGTAATAATAATAATATTGTGCTTATAGAGTGTACAGATATGAATATTATCATTTCATGTCGCTTTTACTGCGAAACTAAAATACGAAAAGGGTAATTCAGCATCAAATCAAAACGCTTTTGAATAAAATCGGACGCCACCATCTCAGATTGTGATGAAAACTGGCATAATTGTTCATACCCATGAGCAATGTCGCCAATAGCATTCTCTGTAAATAAAAATGTCCTTAAAAATGTTCAATTTACGCATTAGAGAATATCTCATTTCTCAATGACAAGAACTTTTGATCTACAAGAGATAATGGCCTAATTTTTGAAAAAACTGATTAGCTGGTGCTCTTCACTTCTCTGTCAAAAGTTCTAGCCATTCATACGTCTGCCAATATCACTCTCTGTAGTTTATAAATGTCCTTTAAAATGTCCAATATACGCATTAGAGAATAGCACAGGCAAAATTCTCAATGACAAGAACTTTTGATCTACAAGAGATAATGGCCTAATTTTTGAAAAAACTTGATTAGCTGGTGCTCTTCACTTCTCTGTCAAAAGTTCTAGCCATTCATACGTCTGCCAATATCACTCTCTGTAGTTTATAAATGTCCTTTAAAATGTCCAATATACGCATTAGAGAATAGCACAGGCAAAATTCTCAATGACAAGAACTTTTGATCTACAAGAGATAATGGCCTAATTTTTGAAAAAAACTTGATTAGCTGGTGCTCTTCACTTCTCTGTCAAAAGTTCTAGCCATTCAGACTGCCAATATCACTCTCTGAGATAAATGTCCTTTAAAATGTCCAATATACGCATTAGAGAATAGCACAGGCAAAATTCTCAATGACAAGAACTTTTGATCTACAAGAGATAATGGCCTAATTTTTTTGAAAAACTTGATTAGCTGGTGCTCTTCAGAGTTCTAGCCATTCATACGTCTGCCAATATCACTCTCTGTAGTTTATAAATGTCCTTTAAAATGTCCAATATACGCATTAGAGAATAGACAGGCAAAATTCTCAATGACAAGAACATCTACAAGAGATAATGGCCTAATTTTTGAAAAACTTGATTAGCTGGTGCTCTTCACTTCTCTGTCAAAAGTTCTAGCCATTCATACGTCTGCCAATATCACTCTCTGTAGTTTATAAATGTCCTTTAAAATGTCCAATTTACGCATTAGAGAATAGCACAGGCAAAATTCTGAATGCCAAGCATTTTGATATAAAACTAGAGAGAATGGTATTGGCAGACGTGAATGGCTAGCACTTTTGATTTCCCCTACCCTATCACACGGGGTACCCTACCCCTAGCCCTATGGGTACCACTACCCCTAGGGGTACCCTAGTCATACCCTTGCTCTGGACAGAACGTTACTAAATTATAAGAAGTGTCATTGTTCAAAATTTCATGCTTTTATCCACAAAATGAACAATCATACGGCTTATCAACTGTACTATAATGGCAGAGACAGAGCAGTTTCATTTTGTTCATTCGTGATATCCTGTGTCATTTTCTGACATTTCAAAGCAGAAAAATTCTCCTTTCAAAACTTCTCGAATTAATTATTTCCCCAAAATCTGGAGACGAAAGTCGATTATGAAACCTAACTTACCCCACTATATCTGAATCTCCCTAAATTGATGATGGGGCTTGGGAAGAGAGGCGGGTGGGGGGGTACACAGTACTGTCTGCGTGTATTTTGCTCTTACAGAGGTCGGTGTGTGTGTGTGTGTGCGTGTGTACTGTTATTTTTGCGTGCGGAGATTCCATAAAGAGGATTTGGTTCTCCGAAACTGTTGCCTGTTTTTAGAACGTTCGAAATAATAAACTCCGCCATTGAAACTAGTCTCTGAATGCAAAGCAGAAAGGGTTTTTTAATAGCGCATTTATTTATTTCGCCGAGTCAAGATAAGAAGACCTCGTCACTAAGCATACTCTCTCTCTCTTTCTCTCTCTCTATTTCTCTCTCTTTCTCTCTCTCTCTTTCTCTTTCTCTCTCTCTTTCTCTCTCTCTCTCTCTCTCTCTCTCTCTCTCTCTCTTTCTCTTTCTATTTCTCTTTCTCTCTCTCTTTCTCTCTCTCTCTATTTCTCTCTCTTTCTCTTTCTATTTCTCTTTCTCTCTCTCTTTCTCTCTCTCTCTCTTTCTCTCTCTCTCTCTCTCTCTCTCTCTCTCTCTCTCCGCTGTCTTCGAGAGGGTGGCGATGGAGTGGGACATGAGAGGGCAGGGAGGGGTGATGGATGGATGGGATGGGATGGGGCACGGGGGGTTGATGGCTTGTCACGTGACGCTGTGACGCGCGCGTGACGTCGGCGGCGAGTGATGGATCGGTGGACGGACAACTGGAACAGCCTTTCCGTCTCTTTCGTCGACTGAAAAGGCGACGAAGTCCCCCGGCGCTGGAGCGGTCAGCACACTTGCCGTCCGATATGACTTTTATTACGTCATAGGAAGGACGACAGATAGCAGAAGATGGACACACACACACACACACACACACACACACACACACACACACGGCCAATAAGAGTGACTTAAAGAAAGATGGAGGAGAGTGAGCGGCGCTGGAGAACAAGGAGGAGGACAAAGACAGAGAAGAGAATATCAGAGACAAACAGAAGTATTCGACAACGAAACGCGAAAACAAGAAAATGGAAAAGAATTGAAGAACGGAATGAAGGAAGTGGATTGTTATCCACTCACAGACAAAAGCTCCACGTCTTCCTCTTTTCCCTCGAAGGGGAAAATGCCGTTGAACTTTGAACGGAAGTAATTTCGCTTTGGGTCAACAATGAAAACCACGGAATCAAATCGAACCGGGTTTTTTTCTAGGATTATCAATTTGGAGGGTGTCCGTAAATTCTGGGGGTCCCCTGCCAAAAAGTCTGACAAGCAAAAGAAGGTCACCCCATACCTGAGATTGGATGGGTGTTGGGGGGGGGGTGGCGGTCTCAAATTGGGGAGGGGTGTTGGCTGGGGTGTTAGGGGGTTTAAAAATATCCCTGAATCGAATAAACCAAAAGTCAGACCAGATTATCGTGAGTACTTCTTTTGCCACAGAAATCTCAATTCTACCGGAATTTATCATTTCTTTCTCCTTTGGCATTATTCTGCCAATGGTATGAACATGGCTTTGGGTTCATAATAATAAAATATTGCTACTTGTTAATGTAATAATAAAATATTGCTACTTGTTAATGTAATAATAAAATATTGTTACTTGTTAATGTAATAATAAAATATTGTTAGTTGTTACCTTTCCAAACAGTGTTTGTCAAGTAAAAGTATTAACTGCTGAATTTCTTCCTAAATCGAGATTTTGAGTTTCTAAGATATTAGCGAGGCTTTTACGATGTTCAACTGCAGAAAATATCACTTCTCTTCGTTGTCTTGAAAACTGCATTTGCACGAAATCTCTTTCTCTTTTGGCCATTAGGGAAATAATTCGTTTCTTCAAAGGCTCCGAATTTCCCCCACCCCGACATCAGTTCCTTATTATCCTTTGTTTTATTTCTAACTGCATATCACCGCCGCCGCCGCCGCCGCGCAGCAAAGAACTGTCGATCCGAGTTCGATCCCGTCGGGTGACATTCGTTATCGCGGATTCTCTCTCTCGGGGGGGGGGGGAGGCGCGCGGCGGGGGAACGTCCGTCCAAAATCACTGTCACGTGACTTCGGGGCCGTCGGGAGGAGTTCTTTGCAGTCGGTGCTGCAGCGAGATGGGATCTCGATGGGGACTCTTAGCGGACGGAAGGACGGAAAAGACGTCAGACACCGTCACGGAAAAACCGCTGGGAAGCCATTCAGGAGACGAAGATTTTCATGACAAACAGACCTCGAACAATCCCTTGGCACTCCTCGTCTTCTCTCTCTCTCTCTCTCTCTCTCTCTTCTCTCTCGTCTCCCTTAAAGCTGCTTTTGTTGTCTTCTTTTTACTCTGTTATTGAGCAGTTGCAGTTGTTGCTCAGTTGTTGTTGTTGTTATTGTTGTTGTTGTTGTTCAGTTGTTTGTTGTTTACTTCTTTTTGATCACTGTTGCCAATGTTGCGCTGTGCGTGTTGCTTGGTTGTCAGTGACAGGAAATCCGACTAAACCATTCAAAGTCCAGCTATTATAATAACAATTATTATTATTATGCTGCACATTATTATACTTTATAATTATTTAAATTGGCTGGTTTCCTGTCTCGCTTCTTCTGCTTATCCATCTTCATATATGCGTGTCTTTCTGCCTGTATATTGGTGAATGTATTTTCTCGTCTGCCTGCCTGCCTGTCTGTGATTCATTTATTGAGCGCCAGCGTGGAAACTCCTGTTTTCTCTATTCGTTGTGACGTGATCTTGAAAAGGAAAATGGCGTTTCCATTTGCAAGGCTATTGTCCCGACATCGCTCATTTGCAGTCAATAACTCTCCTAGCGCCACATCTGCCTTCACCTTCAATTACATTACGCTATCAATAAGAGAAAGACAGAGAAAAGACAGACAGACAGACAGACAGACTGGCAGAGATCATTTCTGAAGCGAAAGAATCGTCGTCTTCGAAGCAGAAATGCTAAAATATTGTCTGTCTGATTCGACTTAACGGCCTCTGATATCTTTTCATGCCCGGTGCGTTTTATACCGTTCTCCGATACCGAAACCCGGTGCGATAAGCCCGCCTATCGGGCGCATCGACTGGGGACAGAAACTGTTTACGGGAATAAATTTATTTAGCGCCCGTTTGCGCTACAGCAGCAGCAGCAGCAACGGTCGCGTCTCATATGCGCTTCCGTAAATAATGCACACATCCCGTTTTCCGCACAGCATTCTGTTGCCATGGTATCAACACGGCCATATTTCTGCGTTGCTATGACAGCGGCGAAGCTATGTGACCACTGCGTCACAATGACGTCAAGATCTTTAGTCGCGGCGGCATACTGACCAGTGGCGTAGCCAGGATTGAAGACTTGGTGGGGACACATTCACATTTTTGGCCTAAATTTCTTGACGGCCAAAAGTCGTCTCAAACGCTTTAAAGTCTGCTGTTTGGTGCGTCTACCCCTACCCCCCACTAATCACCGGTTTTGGACGAATCTCACGACCGGTCCCGATCCGAATAGGGGGCGCCCCCCGTGTCCATCCCGTGACAACGCCAACGGTACTGACTACCCTATTGTCTTCTCTTTGCTACCCTCGTCGTGCAAGCAACAGACTGGTTCCGTGTTTGGATTTACTTCTTCAACCATGTTAGAAAGCGATTCAGTGCTTTGTAAAAATTATCCTGGGAGCTTGATATTAAATTTGTAGAGAATAATGCAGTGACAATGTGGGTTTAGGGCCTGGCTTTTCCTCTCATTTCGCGTTGGCGTGTCTTTGGAGGAAAATTCGCGCAAATAATAATCGTACTACGTCCATGCTGTCGCCATTGCATTTGCGTTGCTTAAGACCGGATTATGAACCTCTGATAGTCGCCGATAGTCGCAAGCTTATTATCGGAACACGGCATTTTCCACATCAGCACGGCGCTATATAAAGACGAGACCTTACCTTGGGATCTGGTCTGTCTGTCGTTCTCTACGTCATCCCAAAAACTCGGCGCAGACAGGAGAGGAGGCAGATGGGGGTTGGGGGGGGAGGGGTGGTGAAAATTCGAGGGGCTTTGATGTGCCAGCTAACAAGGCGTAATGCGATGTTTGTGTGACGTCGTTAAGCCTTAGTCTTTCGGAGAATTTTCGTGAACTGCGCATGCGCGTGAATCTATGACGTCAGAAAACACGGCCGTTTGGGTCAAGGTCACCGGAAGCACGCTCTTTCCAGAACCAAAGGCGCTTCCACGTCCTGATGGGAGCGTCATCTTTCGAATTTTCCAGAAACCTTGCATTATTTTCCTTATTTACCGTCTGAATTCATTGCCTCCCCTCCCCGATGACGCAATATGACTCAGTTCGGCGTGACGTCATCCATGTGCGCACAACCCCACCTTCGGGGGTGGGGTGGGGGTTGTCCGACTCCCTGATTATTATGTTTGACGTTTCAATGTCTGCAGCGTTTAAGAAATAAGCTAAACACGGTTAATGTTTGCATTGACACAAATTGCAGCGGCAACAGCTTCCAGCGAATGCGAGGGGAGGGGGCATGTGCTGTGGTCTTTCGTAAGTTTCTTCCTTAAGCAACGGATTCAGTAAAACTACGCCAATCAAATGCTAAATACAACCATCGCAAATTTAAGATAAAAACTAAATATCACCCGAAGCCAAAAGTCGTGAATACTTTGTATCTAAGTGAGACTTGACCATAGTTAGAGAGACAGACAGACAGACAGACAGACAGACAGACAGGCAGAGAGACAGAGTTCGTTGAGTACCAGAGTCGTTAAACAGAGTAGGTGCTATTAATGATATTTTCTAGTGCTGTCAAGAAGTGCTCAAGGGATCAAAAATATGCCCGACGACAAACGTACAGTTTTTCTCCAGTGCCTCGCATGTTTTAAAATTTGACCCTCAACATGTAAGTAACTACGTCATCGGGCAGACGTACCCATCTGACTACAAGCACTTGACCTTGCCGTGACCTTTGTCTGTTTTTGATTTTACAGCAGATGACGTCAGAAGATCGTAAATCCGTTCCGGGACAAGACAGCGGAGGGTAAGTATAGACGACAGTCGCTTATCTAATTTTCGTCTAATCTATGGATTAAACGCGGATTAAGGCAATATAATCACGGAATAGATAAACTTGGCTTTGCTAATCCTATGTTGCTATTTTCTGGAGCGAATGCTAAAACGAGTCCTCTATTTTGTTCGTAATAGTGACCGTCATATCTTATTGAAGAGTTCTTGTTTAGTTCCATGTTTAGGCCTACGTAAAAGAACATTTCCAGGTTGAATGTTTTCCTTCCATTTACATTAATTTTTGAACGATGATTGATTTCTCGATTTGTAGATGGAACTATTTTCGCCGTCAATCGATAATTTCCTTTTAGTGATATATTTTTATTTATATTTTGCAATCTTCTTATAAATATTCATAATCATATTCGTCATCGTCGTTATTATCATCGCCATCATCGTTTTCTGTTCTTTCTTATTCACCACCATTACCACCACCAACAGTAACAACAACAACAACAACAACCAGTTTGTCTGTGGTATGATTCCATCCTGGAAGAAGGAACAAACACCACGCTGTAATATTCCAGGAATTCTAATTTTCTAATTTCTTTTAGAGCTGAGATATTTCGGATTTCGACAGAGACTGTCTCAGACAAATAGCAAATCTCTGAATTGAGCAATCGCCTAAGAGCCATTCTCTCTAAAAGTGCCAGCGGCAACATTGAACACGCCCGTCCGCAAGGCCTATGATGATGATGATGATGATGATGATGATGATGATGATGATGATGATGATGATGATGATGATGATGATGATGACAGACACTGGGGAGCCAGAGAATAGCGATGGAGGAGATGAGGGGAGGAGGAGCAGAGGGAGAGGAAAACGAAGAGCATTCATGTCACGCTCTAACAGTGACGTATGACGCACTAGATGAATGCAGACGGCCTCAGATTATGCACCGCAGAATTTATGTAGCGCCTGCATAGTTGTACATATTGTGTCTGTGCTGCGGATCGGTCAGCGGGGAGGGGGCGGATGGGGATGTAATGACCGGAATAAAGGGAAGGTGAAGTTCTTTGGAAGAGATTGAGACGACGTCCATAGATATGCGAATAGAGATTCAGTTTCCGCCTCTACAGATGACCTTGGGTCATCGAGTCTGCAAAACAGATAGACAGATAGCAGGACACTCAGACACACTTAGACGGACATTCCGACGGATCCAACAGAGACGGCTGACAGACAGACTGACGAAATTGCTGAAATGATAATTTGGAAAATGATTGAGTAGATGAATGGACGGACAGCTGGATAGATGAATATATGGATAGATAGCTGGTTGGATAGCTGGCTGACTGGACCGATAGATGGATGGATGGATGGATGGACGAACTCAGAAAAGTTGGATTGCACCAGAACGAGTAGGCCATAGGACTGATTGAAATCCCGATTGATTGATAAACAAACACTGGTCGATAAAATGTGATTGATGGAAGAATTGCGGGTTTTCTCTGAATGTGGAATGGATCGAATCGACAGAGTGAAGAACGAAGTAAAGAGGAAGGCTGAAGGGTTTGATTAATGGATGTAGGCATTCGTTATCCTCCTATTAGTTTCCGGTGCGGGAAGTAATAGGTTGTCA
>CM030862.1:13088873-13183873 GCA_018105865.1 Metaphire vulgaris | reverse complement strand
CTTCTGTGCCAGAAATGCGCGTCCAGTTGTAGGCCTACACGCATGCCTGTGTTTTTCTACGCGCCGCGTCCTCTGTATTTCTATGCTAAAATCCGTAGCATCTACGAAGTTCTACGCTTATTTCGCGGATGCCCTTCAGTTTATTATGGCGCCCGGTATATTGCCATATTGTATTGTGAAATATTGTGACACGATCCTTTTCGATGGCCATGCGTTTCGACGCTCTCAGGGAAAGGCGAGTGACAAATTGTTTCGATTTGGATGGGGGTGGATGTGGGGCTGGGGGGGCGGCCCTCAGTCTCGGGTCCGGCCCCGTTGGTCGTTCGATAGGCCCCGCCTTAGCCCTGGTCCAAAGTATGGATCATCCGGTCCGGCTCTTAGCACGGTCATCGAATTTACAAGCGAAGCGATCGATCGGTCGGTCGGTCGGTCGGCCGCAGGGGCGGACGCAGCCAGCCGAGAAGACGGAGTCGTACCCGGCTTGTCCCCCGTCTGCTCCGCGCCGCTCTCTCACCCGCCACTAGCGCCCGCCGAGTGGAGTATGCGGTCGTTAAATGGGGGGAGGAAGGTCTGGGGGGTAGGGGGTCAGAATCGGAGTCAAGACCAAAATGGTGATCGATCTAATAATATTTGCGATGTCATGCGGATGACGCTTGACGCCGCAGATGACTTCGGCGTGACGTCGACTTGACGACGGGGCGACAGAGAGAGAGAGAGAGAGAGAGAGAGAGAGAGAGAGAGAGAGATCCCGTCAATGATATGCCGTTGCCATGACGCCGTGGCGAACGGCGGCGTCGCCAGACCAGTGAGGGGCGAACCCAGAACGGGACGCGGGCAGGTCGCCTCGTCCCCCAGAATTCTCTCCTCGACGTTGCTTTTAATCTGACAAATAATTATAATTAAGCGAAACACGCAAACAGCAAATTATTCGACGCCGTTGGGGTGCTGGCCGAGGGCAGGGGCAGAGAAGGAGTGGGGAGAGGGGAGAGAGATAGAGTGAGAGAGAGAGAGAGAGAGAGGAAGAAGAGGCGAATAATTCTCGTGGAGATGGAGGAGGATAGGAGGATGGATTTTCTGGAAGAACGATTCGCCTTCCAAGTGGAATATCTGCGAGAGGAGATTTAGGGAAAGCAGCTGCATCTTGAGGGCGAAATCTCTGTCGGTATCGAATAGAAATGAGACGCAAGAAACGAAAACGAGGCCGAAACAGACCGGAAGGCCGTCGAAATTAGGTCACGGAGATTCCGGGCAAATCTGGGTCAGAGGCGAAAATTAATTACTGTGGCTTTCTAGGCAGTAAAGAGAGAATAATCGAAGCGAGGCGGAACGAATGAAAACGAGGCTACGTGTGTCTGTAGATTTGGATGGGGTGATAGGATTGAGAAAGGAGAGGAAAATGAGAGAGAGAGAAGAGAGAGAGAGAGAGAGAGAGAGAGAGAGAGAGAGAGAGAGAGAGAGCGTAGAAAAGTCATGTATGGTAAACAGTGTTCTGTGTTCTGTCAAAGGAACGGCCATGCTGGACACCGTTGACGTCGCTAAGGGGGTGAGGGGCGGGTGAGGGGGGGGGGGGGGGCGGGGGGGCACTGCTGGACACAGTGACCGTGGGCGAAGGAGTCCGTCCGTTCGGAGGATGTCGCCGCTTTATATGGAGAGAGAGAGCTAGTTACTCTGCATCGATCGCGACGCCGAAATGAAGCCAGACTAGAACCGAAGAACGAACGGACGGAGGGAGGCGGACAAAGAGAGGGATAGGCACAGTGACACGGAGGAGGTGGGGGCGGGGGGAGCGACAGGAGGCGCAGATCCTCCTTGGAGAAAGTTCGGTTAGGATAAAAAATGTTTTCCGTTGCGAGGAAGACAATTCGAGGTCGTCGTCGTCGTCGTCGTTGTATTAGTCAACTGTAATGCTGTGGCATACAGCAGAGGGGGCTTCCTTGTATATATATGTATATAATATATATATATATATATATATATATATATATATATATATATATATATATATATATATATATATATATATATATAGAACCTTGTATAGAACGAGGGTCTTATCCTTCCTCTAAGCGGGTTCTTTGCGGGATTCGCCCTGGCGTGTAATTGGATTGGATTTCGGATTTTAATGGACACTTTAATTTGAAGATTCACGGGATTATCACACACAGGATTCCACACAGCTCATGTGCAGCAGCAGCAGCAGCAGCAGCAGAGTGCACTGTCCTTTAATTCTACGAGAGAGAGAGACGATTCGGCGTTACACCACATATGCCCATGATGCGTTGGATTTCTTCGTTAGTTTTGGGTGTCACTCGCGATATTGGCCTCGCGGTTTAATTTAATCCATGTGCCACCCATTCATCTGTTTCAGTCTAATACTTTCTGTCTGTCTCTGTCTCTCAGTCCATCTTTGTCTCTCATATATAGTTCTTCCTCTCCTAATCAGCAGATTTCCCGTGTGCATACACGGACAGTCAGCAAAGCTTCCTCTATATAAGGCAAAGCTTTTGTATTCTACGAAGCTCTGCTTTTATGTAAAAACCCGGATGGAGGTTGAGGCTGTTCCAAGCGTTTTCCAGCACCCACAGCCCCCCGCACCCCAGAAAGCGTAAAGAGCCGTCTGAATTAATTACCCCAATGGAGAGATTGGACTGAACCCCTCAGACACGAAGAACAGCAAATATGCATTTCAATGTCACTGAATGGCGCGCCAACACTCGTCCAAGTGAATTCTAAAGATATTATTTTAACCCCTTAACTGGGTGCCCCGAGTAACGCTCGTCCATTTTACATTGAGTTACAAATAGTTGCCCAGTTAAGGGGTTAATAGGCTATATGTCGTCGCTTCGAACATTTATCTAAGGATTTATTTGCGATTTTTGGCGAACACCGAGTATTTTATCATTATAAAATACTGGGGTATATGCAGGTATCTATGCATGTCGCTAAATATCAATAGATGTTGGCACGAAATGAAAATCCGTTGAAAAATAGACGAATGAGTATATAGGATTTGTGTTTTCAGATCGACCTTTCCCGGTGCGTCTGAGCAACCTTCTCTTTCTCAACCTCAGCCGTTCGTGACTTCACCGTCTTCCCAACAACAACAACTGCAACAACAACAAAAGAATTCGTTCTACAGCCTAATCGACAGCATGCCAGAGCTGGCGAAAAGAAAACCATCCACGTCCATCACAGATCTGGTAAATTCCGCTGCCTCTCTCTGTTCCTCTCTCTGTCTCTCTCTCTCCACCCCTCTCTCTCCCTCTCTCTCTCTCTCTCTCACAGCTGTAAAGCGATTGAAATGAATCAATGACATCCGAACGAAAAGGGATCTTTATCCATCGGCGGATGGACTTTCAGAGTGAGTTTTTTTATAAATGTCGGAGGCGGAGTAATATTGCATCACGAAATGACTCATCGAGGAGGAAGTGAACATGAGACATTCGCTCTTTTTTGCATTCAGGTGTGATGTCAAAACCTTACCGCTCGCTATGCTACGATCTGCTACTTAGCACTTCGATCTGCTACTTAGCACTTCGATCTGCTACTTAGCACTTCGATCTGATACTTAGCACTACTTATTTAACGGCTAAAAGATTTGGTACAGTATCTGACGGGTGAATGTAAATGCTGGTCCTAAATCATTTATGTAGCGCTTTGATTGTAATGAACTAACAGCTGCGTTGCTGCACTTTGTTCAAAACGCGGTTCTAGAAGAAGAGAGAGAGCACCGTTTGGGAATCCGGATTTATGAACAACGCCGGAGATGTGACGATACAAAAAGGCCGTGGTGGTTGATGCGAAGTTGACTTTCAAAACGACACGTTGACAAAACTTTTCTGTCACCCCTGCAAGACAGTTCGAGACCAAAAACGAGGCTTCGGTCGTGACTATAGTCTAATAAAACGTTACACGGCTCCGATAATTAGAAGAGATTCTAAAATTTTGGTGTGGACCAGGAATCCGGATTCGACCAACTGACAGAAGTTTATAACGACAAATTTTGTGCTTCGCTAAATGAAAAGGAGGTGTTCTAAAATGGGTAAAATAAACACAGTAATGAATTTGTGTTGATTTGAGGGTCTTTTTCATTAGCCTAAACCCATAAGGGAGAGCTAGGGGATATTATGGGCACCATCTGAATCCGATTTGCAACCATAAAGACGCTTGCTGCGTAATGTAATAGAGAGGAATTCTTCTATGTGATGGCGCAGCATAAATTTGCATTGCGCGTTAGACCCTGGCTAAGATCGACCTTAAATTAGCGAGAAATCTACGACTAGCTTTTCCGATCGTTTCCATGCCTCTGCGCTGCCATGAATACGATAGCAGAACTGTCGAATAATCGCCGGTTGCCATGACAACGGCTGCCATCGGTTCATTTGGAGTCGTCGTTGCGTGCCATTGAGAGAGAGAGAGAGAGACTTTCGCACGGGTTCCTCGTCGGCGAAGGAAAGGACGCAGATCAAGAGCGGGGAAGAAGATTTCGAGGAGAAAGAACGAGGAAGAAGAAGAAGAAGAAGAAGAAGAAGAAGAAGAAGAAGAAGAAGGAGAAAGAACGAGGAAGAAGAAGACGATTAATGAATGAGAATTGAACGGCGGAATACAGATTAAGACGAATTGGACATCACGGCATTCCAACGCCCCAGGGCAGCTTTTGGGGGCGGGGGGCGGTTCCGACCCCAACGTCGACCCCATTCAATAACGCGGAATACATTGACAAATGCGCCAACGCTTTGAAGAATTCTTCGGCATCATCTTTTCTCCCTCAGAGGTTGTCGTTCGTTGTAGATTTTGAAGACACTGCTGAAACACCGTGTACACAATTTCCGAATTGCCTTTTGGGGTGGGGTGGGGTGGGGGGGGGGGGGGATTTAAATTGTCTTGCCACGTTCCGACGATATTCAGAAAGCTTTCGTGAATAGGAATTTTTAATCGACAATTACGATTGATTTCGTTCAATTATAATCAATTTATATTTTATCGTAAATGATATCATAAGAAATGTATTGCTCGCTATTCGCCAAAATTCTTGCCTTCAACAATAAAGCTGATATTTCGTGAAGACCAATTGTTTACAAGGATTAATAATAATAATAATAATAATAATAATAATAATAATAATAATAATAATAATAATAGTGTTGAAAACGTCGTGTGAGAAACGCCCCTTATGATGGTCACAGTGTTACCGCTGGGTCTTTAGAGTATGAATCCAATGTTGATTAGAATCCTTCTCTGTAATTAGGCGTTCCAGTCACGAAACCATAGAAAAAGGCTGCACATGCAGAGCTGGAGTTTCCATAGAACGAAATTCCTACAAGACTTTACCTTGACCATGGGCTGTGGTCTATCACGACCAGTGGGCTACTAAATCCCCCAATTATTCGAGAAAAAAAGCTGAACACAAAACCTGCTTACCAATATTCTGGAATAATTCTTAGAAAGTTCATTAACTGTATTCTTTCGGTTTTTTGCTGACAGGCTTTCAATTTGCTGCGCTTTGTGGCGCTGCGTCCGAACCGCAGCTTTTTAAAGCCCGGTGCATTAGCCAAGTGGCGCTATAGAAGCTCGTAAGCGAGAATATTCCAAGCTCCACCTAGCGGCGGCTCTGTCGGCGTCGTGGCGACCTTGACATCGCATCTCATTCATCATTGTCGTCGTCGTCGTCATCATCGTCATGATCTTCTTTTCGTCCTCCTCCTCCTCCTCCTCCTCTTCCCTCTCTCTTTCTGTCTATGTCCCTAGTCACGTGAACGGGGCTGGCGGCCGTCTTGGCCATCGCAGACGGCGCTGGGAGGGGGGGGGTGAGGGGGAAGGGTCGTCCTTATGCGTCGAAATAGATCCATTGGCAAATCAAATTATTTCGATGTAAACGAATCCATCCTGCTAAACAAAAGCTTCATTTCCCTTAGAAGAGAAACGACAGAAAGAAAGAAAGACAGGCGGAGGAATGCACAGAGAACAAGAGGAGGACAGGAGGACAGGATGAAAAGACGAGAATAAATGAATGAGGGAGAAAAATTTTGACGATTGAAAATCGGTTTTGAGAATGTATAAAGGGTTAATGGATGAACTACAGACTATGCGTGATTCGTGGAGGGGAGGAAGGAGAAGAAGTGGAACCCAAAATTTTCGAAGGCATTTGTAATAATAATAATAATAATAATAATAATAATAATAATAATAATAATAATAATAATAATAATAATAATAATAATAAGGTTTAAAGTGGTTCAGTAGTCTGCCCTGTGTGAGAACCAAAACAGTTTCATGTTGTGTCCTCTGCTTCTATCATACTGCTTCATTGTAAAAAATCTTTCTCTTGGCATTTCCACTTTGTTTGTTAGTATTTTTATGTCTCAATCAACTCCCCTCTCTCTCTCCCTCCTTTTTTCCAGGGTTGTCAGTCCACAGTGTTTTAGCCTTTCTTCATAGGTTAGTCTATGATATCCTTTAATCATCTTTGTTGCTCTGTGTTGTACTCTTTCTAAGGTCTCTATGTCTTTCTTCAGGAATGGACACCATGCTTGAACACAATACTCTAAATGCGGGCGTACCAATGCTGCTTGTAAAGTCTTATTATTACATCCTTCTCTGCTCACTGCCGTTCTTTTGATCATACCTAGAATTCCGTTGGCCTTCTTAGCTGTCTCTGCACATTGTCTATAACATCAGCCCAATCTGAATACTTGCCTCTTATGCCAACCTTCTGTCTTCTGTCCAGAAGCCAGTTTTTTTTTATCCAACAAAGAACTCTGCCGCCAATTCCACTGGCCTGAAGCTTGACTGCCAGTCTTGATTGAGGTACTTTGTCGAATGCTTTTGCAAAGCCCAGGTATATTACATCAACTGCTTTTCCCTCGTCTAGCTTGTCATAAATCTCCTCTAAACAGTCTAGTATGTTTGTTTAGCAAGATCTTCCCTTAAGGAACCCATGCTGACTATCCTTTAAAATCTAATTTTACAAAATTGCCAAATATTCTACGGATTTCGCATCAAAATGGGAGAAAAGAGAAATGGAATTCCGATCCCTCTCACATTTCCATGAGTGGAGAAAATAGGAAAAAGAAGAGGAAGAAGTAGTCGACGTGCGACTGTTTTGCTAAAATTGCAGATGCTATCGCGCTGTTTGTATATCAGGGCGGTCGACGTTTGACAAGACGCACAGAGCGCCTACTATCATCACTGCGTCCAAAACTCAAAACCATTTCGAACGAACGATGCAACTCTCGACAGGTGGCGCCACTTTATACCACAAAAGCCAGACAGAGCGGGACCTCTTCATAGCACAATGGCATACCAGCGGACAATTTGCAAAAGAACATCAACACCGAGTATTTGAAAGCGGATATTATACGAAACGCCACTTGAGAGTTCCTGGCGACCCATAGCCACGCATTCTGTGGAAACTCATACACCAGAATCCGATCTAAATGACCTCTCCTGCGTTAACCTGGCTCCCTCGTTCGGATTGCATAGAGGACCTCTATGGCGCGCCGTCGGCTGGCGGCACAATAGACATTATTATACATAGATGGCGCCATAGCAAGAAAAGCGCATTAATTTGTAGTTCTAATCTCGTGTCAGTAGAACGTCATGATTTGTTAATTAAAGATTTGTTAACCTGATAATTTAATTTTCTGACCCCCTCCCTGCCATGGGCGCCAAATACCCTGGATACGCCCCTGATAAGCTACTCTGTGTATCACATAATGCACGCACATGCAGACAGACAGACAGACAGACAGACAGACAGACAGACAGACGCATCGCTGCTGACGACTGCAGTGCGCAGCTGTAGCGTTTCGAAGGTGCTCTTATAAGAGCCATTGAATGAGTGAAAGAAGTCCCAGGAGATCGACGCAGCTTTGAAGGTTTCATGATTACCTGCAAAGCCGAGAAATAGACTCGACTGAAGCCGACTTACAACAACGGACACAGGCGCGCCAAAGAAGAAGAAGAAGAAGAAGAAGAAGAAGAAGAAGAAGAAGAAGAAGAAGAAGAAGAAGAAGAAGAAGAAGAAGAAGAAGAAGAGAAGAAGAGAGAAGAAGAAGAAGAAAGAAGAAGAAGAAGAAGAAGAAGAAGAAGAAGACGGGGAAATTTGCGGCAGGAAAAGAAATTAATTCTGGGATTCGGTTCCTCCTTCCGGGAATAAAATCGATTGTTCGGTCGCCTCCACTCCCCCACCCCTCCACCCCTCCAGATATATATATATATATATATATATATATATATATATATATATATATATATATATATAAGGCGCTGTGTTCTGTCGAGGATTAGGTTGAGTTTTTTTATACAGGGGAAAGGTCAGAGCTTTGTTGACCCCGGAAATGAGTAACAGTTGTTTAGAGCGACGATCGCTTATATATATATATATATATATATATATATATATATATATATATATATATATATAGTGTCCATCTCTATGCTCCATCGATTTGCCTGCATAGAGCTACTCAGCGTGATCGTCTCTATGCTGGTATGATTCATTTGACGCTAGTTTTTGGTAGCTCTCTCTCTTTCTCTGTCCATCTCTCTTTCTCTCTCTTTCTGTCTGTCTCTCAGACTCTCTATGGCGCATAGCCATAGTCAATTGTCTGTCTGTCTATCTATCTGTCTGTCTGTCTGTCCCTCTTTCTTTCTTTTTCTCTCAGAACTCATTGAATTCACTCCCAGCTTCTCCAAACGCCAAATCCGAGTGATTCTTTTAGTTACTGTGCAAATAGTTGAAATAGACAGACAGACAGACAGACAGACAGACAGACAGACAGACAGACAGAGGCGATTATGCATTGTCGAATAGCGTCTTTGTATTGATGCTTCGGTTTGCGTTTTCCTTTGTCAGTCCAGGAATGGTTGACAAAAACCAATCGTTTCCACTGCCCCTTCCCCCCCCCGCCTCCATCTGCATTCCACTTCTAGTCCCTTGACCGTTTTGCACAACAAAACGACCCATTTTTAGCAAAAAGCACCGCGGCGCTATACAAATCTTCATTAGCATATAGCTCCTGCAAATGGATTTCATGTTGTTCTTGCAGCTCTGCAACCAATTATAGCCATTAGCTTAGTCAATTGCTGTTGCTATAGCATTTGAAAGTGCTATTGGCAGCTCTGCGTCTGTAAATAATGTAATGTAATTGCAACGATTTATATAGAAATGCACAGATGCACGTTAACATGCACTTAAATTGTCTGATAATTGCGTTTGCATCGTTTATCAATTATAATGTTAATCCCGTGTTACATGTTACAGTTAATATCATTATAATTATCATTATAATTATTATTATTATTATTATTATTATTATTATTATTATTATTATTATTATTATTATTATTATTGTTGTTGTTGTTGTTGTTGTTGATTGTTTGATGTTCGTTTTTGTTTCAGGTGTTCAAGGTACAGAATTGTGACGTCATATGAGTGGGTCATTTTCAATAAAATATTATAGACAAAGTGTTTGCCTCATTGCAAAAGTTTCACTTAATTTTTAAGTATTTAATAGAATGTCAATGCCACAGTATTTTATGGTATTTAAACGACGAGCGATTTCTTGCTGTTTCAAAATTATGCAGTTATTTCACTTATTTTATTCGCATGAAAGTGCGTCTTCCTGTCTATCTGCGTGTCTGTCTGTCTGTCTATCTGCCTGCATGCCTGTCCTCCTGTCTGTCTGCGTGTTCGTCTGTGTGTCCGCAAGGGTACAGCGCCTTGAGCCAATGAAAATACGGTGCGGTGGTCATGAATTATTAGTTTTTGGTGCGGCGGTTTGTTGGTCGGCGTGTGTGTGTGTGTGTGTGTGCGTAGTTGTCTGTGTGGTTGTGGTGTTTTGTGTCTGTGTCAGACGGTGGCCGCAGCAGCAGCGTCGAAGCGGTCGGCGGTCGTCGCTCCCTCCAGCGGTCAGTCCGTTAACGACGTCGAGCTCGTGAGTAGAACACATCGATAATTATTATAATCGCACTCGACTATATATATATATATATATATCTATGGCACACATACACGCACAGGTGCCCACGTGACCACTCAGAGAGAGAGAGAGAGAGAGAGAGAGAGAGAGAGAGAGAGAGAGAGAGAGAGAGAGAGAGAGAGAGAGAGAGAGAGAGAGAGAGAGAGAGAGAGAGAGAGAGAGACTGACGGACAGACATACAGAAGGGTAGAGAAAGAGAGAGAAACGGAGAGAGAGACAGACAGATAGAGCCACAGACAGACAGACAGACAGACAGACAGACAGACATATAGAGCTAGAGACAGACAGACAGAGAAGGAGAGAGAGGAGAGAGGAAATGGGCGAAGCCAGAATAAAGAGCTTGTTACGCCTACTTTTTATCTTCTATAATCTATATGCTATGATGACGACGACGACGATGATGATGATGATGATGGTGGTGGAGACGACTATTACAATGGTGATGCATAACAACAACGACAACAACGGTGACGATGACGACGACGACGCATGTTGTTGTTTTCGTGTTCTGAATTATTCAGAAGCTGCACGTGTACAAGAAGACGATCCAGGCGGTCATCTACCCCATCTCCAACACAACCCCCCACAATTTCGTCGTGTGGACGGCCACCTCACCCACCTACTGCTTCGAGTGCGAGGGCCTGCTGTGGGGTCTGGCCCGCCAGGGAGTGCGCTGCACTGAATGCGGAGTGAAATCTCACGACAAGTGCAAAGACCTGCTAAACGCCGACTGCCTACAACGTAAGGCAACAAGATCCATCGAATTTCAAGAAAACCGCATACTAGTCAGGGGGCATGTGGTGTCCCCGACGCTTTAATGAAGGAATGGTGTGTCATATGTCATTGGAAGCAAAAAGCATGTAGAATAACAATTTCGATGGTGGGAGTTGGTCAGAGGTGGCCGAGCGTCGATATCCACCTATTTCAAGATGGCAGTCACATACATTTCAAAATAACTTAGCAACAGTACAAACACAAAATACCAAGAGATCATTTATGTTCAGAATGAAAAGACCTTCAATTTGGTATATTACAGTCCACACACAGTTGAAATATTAATTTTTTTCGAAACCAAGACTACACTAATTAACCCATTAGCGCATGAGTTTTCAAATTTCTTTCAAATTTGCTGTAAAATTGTGTTTTTAGTGGCATATCAACATGCAAGAGTTATAATTTTAAAAAATTAATATTACGTGAAATATTAGACAAAAAAATTTGTCCTTAAAAAGGACGCTATGCAGTATATGCATGAACTTTTACTATTTTGTTGAACAACTGGAAACTACTTAATCGTCAAAAAACTGTTTGGAAGAGTGCAGCCTATAATAGGGCACCATTGATTAGTCGATCGAATTGTCTTGCTGAACAGACCAATTCTGCACATCAGTGGCATAACCAGGATTCAAAAATAGGGGCACTTCGAGACGCAAAAATATTTGTCACCCCAAACGCATTAAAGTCTGCTGTCTGGTGCGCTTTTCTCGATCTAATAGTGCCCCTATCTCCAACCACTCACAGGTTTTGGAAAAATCTTATATCCCGATATAATAGGGGCCGGGGCCCCCGTGGAATCCCCCCGTGACTACGCCGAATGCGCATATATTCAACCAGCATCAAAGAGGACGAATTTTTGCTAGCTGGTCCAGTGCATCAAGGTCAGTGTTGTCACTACATGGAGTTACCACAACCAGGGGCGTAGCGACGGAGGTATATATGACCAGTGCAGCCTCGCATTTCTGTGCATGGAAGACTGTTTGATCGACATTTGCATGCTGCATCACACCTGCTTTTGCTGCAAGAACATTTTACTAACTGCAGAATGGCTACTGGAGCGCAAGGCAGTTCGCACATGACAGGCACCAGCTAACCGTCTATGACAGCGGTTCTCAACCTTTATAGTGCCGCGACCCTTTTTAATTCAATTCCCATGATGTGGCGACCCCGACCAGGCCCGCCGAGAGAAATTCGGGCCCATGCAGAATAAAAATTTTTACGACCTTTTTTTCTTTTTTGCTTGTCAGCCTTGAGCTTGACCTTTTTTTTGCTCAAGCCTTTTACATGTTAAAATGGTAAATTTTGAACAATAACAATAAAAAGAGACAACCCTATATTTCTGAAGGTCTCCGGCGACCCCTTGACAAATTGTCATTCGACCCCGTGGGGTCGCGACCCTCAGGTTGAGAACCGCTGGTCTATGGAGTGCCAACCATGGTCAACAGGTGATCGCACTTTTGGATATTGTTGCTCAAAAGAGTCAATTTCCATTCAATGATATGGTCTTTGGAATGACTGTCCGTAGCGTGTACACTTGATCATTACTAGAGATACTTTTTGATTAGTAACTTCATTGATGTGTCTTTAGTAGACTTAACCGCGCCTGGCGTCCTTTTTAAAGGACACTTTCTATGACTGACTAAGTGCTATCGTAAAATCTTTTAAGTAGACTATCATGCAATCTTAACTCTTAAGGACCCTGTTTTATTGTTTTAACGAAATGTCATCTTGTTTTTATGTGTTTGATTAACGCTGATTTGTGAAGTTATTCAACATTTTCTGAATTTTTAATGGCTCAACATCAAAAATAAGTTTGACACGCTTTGTTCATATTTTCTTAACACTTTTTGTGAAATAGTTTGCAAATATATCTGACTTGCTACTGTAGTCAAGCATTAGGCTATGCGAGTTTGTCAATTTTGATGCATGTAAACAGTGCAGTTAACACATAATTTTGTGCATGTTTTCTGCAAATGTGACGACTGAATTCTTATTTTATACATCCACATACCTACCTAGTTTTAGACTAGACTACAGATGGCTCCAGGATTTGCAGGAACAGAAGTTCTAAGCAGACAACCATTTGTTGAATGGTATGTACAGTAGTAACTTCTGAACAGGGAAGGCCACTGGAGGGACCAGGCATTCAATAGAACCGGATCCGCCACTGCTGCGTGAGTTGTGCAGATTGTTACTTACTATACTTGTCGTTGCATCACAATATTTGTATTATGATTTTATTAGGAGTCATCGATGGTTGACGACTTTCAAAGCACCGACAGACAACGCCGATTCCAGGAGAGGCATTTCCGTTGGTGAACATACGATCCGAGGATGTGCACCGTGAGCAGTCAAAGTGCTATGACAGAAAACAGTTTTGAGGAGTTGTTGTCAGTCGAATTTGTTTTGGGGTATAATGATTAAGGGCATAAATTTTAAAAACATTACCGATAGGTAGGCTAAAAAATACATTGAAAATTTTAATGTAGTCTGATTTTGGGGGTATATTGATATACCCTCCGTCGTCTTGGTACATCCATGCAACACTGACCTTGATGCACTGGACCAGCTAGCAAAAATTCGTCCTCTTTGATGCTGGTTGAACGATATGCGCATTCAGCGTAGTCACTGCCCCGGCCCCTATTAGTATCGGGACCGGTATTAAGATTTTTCCAAAACCTGTGAGTGGTTGGAGATAGGGCACTATTAGATCGAGAAAAGCGCACCAGACAGCAGACTTTAATGCGTTTGGGGTGACAACCATGTATTTTTGCGTCTCAAATTTTTGAATCCTGGTTATGCCACTGATGTGCAGAATTGGTCTGTTCAGCAAGACAATTCGATCGACTAATCAATGGTGCCCTATTATAGGCTGCACTCTTCCAAACAGTTTTTGACGATTAAGTAGTTTCCAGTTGTTCAACAAAATAGTAAAAGTTCATGCACCATATACTGCATAGCGTCCTTTTTAAGGACAAATTTTTTTGTCTAATATTTCACAATATTAATTTTTAAAATTATAACTCTTGCATGTTGATATGCCACTAAAAACACAATTTTACAGCAAATTTGAAAGAAATTTGAAAACTCATGCGCTAATGGGTTAATTAGTGTAGTCTTGGTTTCGAAAAAATTAATATTTCAACTGTCAGGTGTCGTAGACTATTGTGTAATATACCAAATTGAAGGTCTTTTCATTCTGAACATAAATGATCTCTTGGTATTTTGTGTTTACAGTACTGGTTTCTAAGTTATTTTGAAATGTATGTGATTTTGGCGGCCATCTTGGAAATAGGTGGATATCGCCGCTCGTCCTCTGACCAACTCCCACCATCAAAATTGTTATTCTACATACTTTTCTGCTTCCAATGACATATGACACACCATTCCTTCATTAAAACTGCCACGGGAGAAATTTTTACTATCACTTGCCCCTGGACTATACGTTGAAATACTCTAACATATGTTCTATATGTCAAAATTACTTCAGCAGTCCAGCACAGCAGTCCAGTCAGCAGTCCACCACTATTTCCGGCGCCATATAAATGGATGAAAAGGAATTGGACATTCTCAATCGACTTCTGTAGCGCCAGCCAGGGTTACATTTTATAATGTCACTATATATATTTTAATACAATTATATATATATATATATATGCAATTGTATATAAATATAAATATAAATATAAATACCATAAGGATTGTTACGTTGACCTTTCGCCTTACCTCGTGTTAAGGTAAATAAGTAAGTAAATTCTTTCGTGAATTTATATAGCACAGGAGATGCCTATCTTTAGACGCTTAGCTTAACCAAAAATTGGGAAATTGGGGTTGATTCAGGCAGAGTGAGTTTATTCAAAGGGTCAACATGGTAGACCTATGGTATATGTTAAAGTAAGGTAGTTGAATGCTCGATTTCTGGGGCTCCGTTGATCTCTCGAATAATTCACCAGATGTGTCTTTAGTAGATCCGAATAGGTCATGCATGACGTAAGTAAGTAAGTAAATTCGAGGGATTTTTAAACGAAATGTCGTCTGCGTCACTCAGGAGCAGCGGAGAAAAGCTCCAAGCACGGCATCGATGATAAGACGAACAGCATCATCAACACTCTGACGGAGAAGATGAAGCTGCAGGAACAGAAGAGACCGGAAATGTTCGAACTTCTCAAGTAAGAACCGATAGAGAGTTACAGCCGTCTAGCTAGCAACGCTCTAATGATTATATATCGATGGTCAGACTCAACGCCGATTGGCCAAACGATCCGTCACGTGACGCGAAAACATTTCTCTTTTTATATTTTCAGTCGATGGATGGGTGATCTGTGAAACTTTGAGCCTAACTCAATTGTAAGTACTTACTCTACGGGTCTTGTCATTGCCATGACTGTATCCGGTGCGGTTTGTTTCTTGTTCCAGGACTGTGTTCAGCATGGATACGGAGTCGCATTTGGAGCACATGAAAACGGTCAAACGTGCTGTATTGGACGGAACGTCACACTGGTCGGCGAAGCTGACCATAACCGGTGACTATCTGCGTACATTATTATATTCCGCGGATTGTGCAGTAAGAAACAGATGGCAATGATAAAGTTGTGCCCACACTAGCTTTCTGAGATTAAAAAGAACTAAAATGGCGTCGCAGTTACAGTAAATACGACGCCTTCTTCTTCTATTCACTGATCTTAGTATAAATACAGAAACGGTTCTTCTCTGCAGTTACGTCTTTACATTTTACGTCTTTCGTTTACGTCTTTACGCTTTTAAGAACAACGTCTCTTTGCCTACGCGATGTAATTTGCCGAACCCGGTGTGCGTTGTAAAATAATTGCATCGGGTGAAATGTTCTAAGGAAACAGTGGCGTAGCAATATGCTCGGGGGGGCCTTGGCGAAAAACGGGCAGGGGGCCCTTTCTGCTACTTCAGCGATCTCTTATCAAACAACGTAAATTCCAGAGGCGGTGATGCGTTCTTGCACACTGGACCCTATTAGAGGGTCGGGTGACTTGGGTCGGGGGCCCTTTGCAGGTCGGGGGCCCTTGGCATTTGGCCAGGTTGTCCATATAGCTGCTACGCCTCTGTAAGGAAATGTCTTTAAAAATGTTCAATTTAAGCAATAGATAAAGCCATGGGCAAAATTCTGAATGTCAAGAACTTTTGATATACAAGAGATAGTGCCCTAATTTTTGAAAAAAACTTGATTACTAGGTGCTCTTCACTTGCCTGTCAAAAGTGCTAGCCATTCACACGTCTGCCAATACCATTCTCTGCGATGGCTTGGTCTCGGTGAGGCCTCGGTCTTGGCCTTGGCTTTGGCCTCATCACTGTCCTCAATCGCGTATAGTTAACTCTCCTCTCTGACGAGTGATCGGGGTTTTAACTCTGGACTCGGGGACTTCCTATTTTAATGGCTATTTTAAGCGAAGCTGAATATTATGATATACAAGAAAATTCGCCATACAGGGCCTATGATGTTCTACACAGCGCCACATTGAAGGTGCATTGGACCCACTGTATTATTATTATTATTATTATTATTATTATTATTATTATTATTATTATTATTATTATTATTATTATATATATAATATATAGTGATTATATATATATAATATATATATATATATACATATATACTGTATAATATAATCCCTCTGGTCCATTGTGGGGTGTGGTTGTGGTAAACTGCTTGGGTTCTGTTTAGTGATAAACGCGCAGGGACTGATTGGAAAAGACAAGACTGGAACCAGCGATCCGTACGTTACGATCCAGGTGGGAAAAGTCCGCAAGAGAACGAAAACCGTTCACCAGGACCTCAATCCGGTCTGGAACGAAACCTTCCACATGTCAGTGGTGCTTCGATTTCGTAAATTTCAACATTATTGCAATCATCATCACCACCACCACCACCATCATTATCATCATCATCACTACCATCACGAGACACCATCTCGTCGTCGTCACCGTTGGAATCTAGCAGAATAATAAAAAGAGATGGAAGTTAATTTTTCCTGACATTGGAGACGCGTAATCAAACAACAGAGCCTCGTTTTCATTCTTTCTCCTCGTTTTCCCGATGACGTCATCGCTCCGTCGTCTCCCTCCCTGTTTTCTCCCTCTGCGCCCCCACCCGCCCCACCCCATCGTCAACTTCCGGTCCAGAACCAATATCCGCCAGCAGCGCCCCGCCCCCCAGCGCAGAACACAGGGCTGGTCCTCCTTCTCTGGCGGCAAATACTCAAACACCTCCGCGGACATTCGCCGACTGACAACGACACTCTCCGTGTCACGTCTGCGGATTTACATCTGCCACCGAAAATAGGACGACGATTTGGACAGCAGCATTCCAGCGTCCATCTAAGACGCAGCCCCAAAGGCAGTATAAGGAGAAATAGCAGCAGTGCAGGGTTTGTACTTTATAGACCTTCCCCGAAACAGAACAAAAGAACGTTTATATGCAAGACAACGCCACTGAAGAAAATCAAGAGAAACAGAAGATTTCGTCAGAATATTTATTATACTTCCTACGATTTATAGTGCAGTTTGTTTTAAGATATAGCTCGGTCAATATTGTAACACAAGTTTTATAGAAAAATAAAATAAAATTGATTCGCTGTGTGATATACAGAAGCCAATGGAAGGAGTATTGAACATTGGGTGTACAGATATGCAAAAATTTCAGCATATTGAACAAATTCTCTGACAAAAACCGCATTTCCCTGTGTCCCCATCTCCATTGCATCAGATCCTACGAGAATAGTCAATATATCCCGCATCGATTTCGTTCTACAGCGTTCGAAATGGGACACATCTCACTTTTAATGCAATTTATTCGCGATGTGAATAAATTGAATAAATATATATATATATATATATATATATATATTTATTTATTTATTTATTTATATATATATATATATATATATATATATATATATATATATATATATAGTACGCAGTGAGCGAACGGGTTAAGATACGTAGTAGACTTATTCGACTGTTTTCTGGTTTACTTTCAGCGATTGTCACAATTCCACAGATCGAATCAAAGTCCGCGTTTGGTAGGTTGAAACTACAGTAGAACATCGTTATTACGAACTCGTTTATAACGTATACTCGGCTATATAACGTACCGAAATGTACGGCTCAGTGCGGTGCACTACCGTATTGGATGGCATTGGATATAACGTATCTCGAATATAACGTACTGCATTTTACAGACCCGTTAAGTAGGCCCTACGCTATAACGAAGTTCTACTGTAGTTATAAGAAATACACATTTGACTAAACGTAAAACCATCATGGTCAATTGTCTCTGTCTCTGTCTGTCTGTCTGTCTTCCGTTGTAGTTGTGTTGTGTAGTAGTTATCATACCGCCCTGTAAATAATTCGATTGCCGAGGTCGAACAACAAAGGGGCGCTAAATTGCATTTCCGCCCTTCTGTCTTTTCGTTCGATATTCGTTTCGGTTGACTTCCGGTTGCACCGGACGACCTCTGCCCAGTCACGTGCTCGTGACGTATATCCGTTGTCTTTGATCGTCTCGTTGCAACCGTCATGAGCGTGACGTCATAGGCCCTAAACTCGTTTCGACTACTGTATGACTTTACGCAGATGAAACTGTAACCTAATCGCCGGCGCGCATACAGTACATGCCCTATATGCCCATGCATTCACGACTTGTCGTAGGGACGAAGACGATGACCTCAAGGCCAAACTGAGGTCAAAGTTCACGCGAGAGTCAGACGACTTCCTGGGGCAGACGATAATCGAGCTGCGAAAACTGAGCAGCGAAATGGACGTCTGGTACAACCTCGGTCAGTGCAACTCCCCGTCTGTCTGTCTGTGTCTGTTTGTTTGTCTGTCTGTCTGTGTCTGTTTGTTTGTCTGTCTGTCTGTGTCTAGTTGTCTTTTCTTCTTTTAGCCAGCAAAAGATTTTATAGGATAAAAAAAGACTTTACCGCACCAATGCGTTTCGTGGGTTTGAATTTATGATTAAAAAATTCGAAAAATTAAAGGTCTCTCGATTGTATAACTAAAAATTTCATCCATCCATCCATCCATTCTGTCTGTCTTTTTCTATTTCATTCTTTCCTCTGTTCTCTATTTCCTTCGCTCTTTCTCTCTTAACCAATTCCTTTCTTGCTTCCTATTTGGACGACGTTTGATTTGTTGTAATCGAGAACTGGCGTTTATAGCGGCGGTGCGTCACGTGATCGTTTTCCTCCGCGCTTCGTTCTCAGTTCCTCCGTCGATCGCTGTGGAATCGTCTTGACCGCTGCCGAGGGGGGCTAAAGGCCCCACATAAATCGGCGATTGTCACAAGAAGATGCGGCCCCTGTCCGCCCCTCCCCCTCCCGGGCCCCCTCCCCTCCCCTCGACCGACGAACGAAGAGAAGCTGCGCATGCGCACTGGCGCGATTCCGTATTTCTGCTTCACTTCCGGCGGCGGCGGTCACCGAATGCTTTACGTTGCGATCAAACTGCTAAACGGCTTTCAATTTGATTACATTTTTGGTCGGTTGGGCGCAATCGACTCCACGCACACACACACACACACACACGCAGACACACACACACACACATACACACACACACACAACCGATGCGCAACCGAGGATCGAGACAATTGGACATCGGATGAATCCCTCTCCGCTTCTCTTGCAAAACCAAATGCCATTGTCTACCCCGCTTTCCCCTTTCTCTCTCGGGCATAACGGATGACATTACAATGACGCTATTAAATGATTCCATGCATATATCATGCTATTCCATAAAGACAACAGAAGAAATGGAAGAAGAAGAAGAAGAAGAAGAAGAAGAAGAAGAAGAAGAAGTTGGTGACGACGACGATGATGATGATGATGATGATGATGATGATGATCATCATCATCATCATCATCATCATCATCATGCTGACGACGACGACGATAATGATGATGTTGATGCTGATGTTGCTGCTGATGGTGGTGGTGATGATGATGATGATGATCATGATTATGATGATCATGATGACGACTATGATGGGGATGATGCTGATTTATTCAATATAATGAAAAGGCCATCGACTGAGGCCGTATGCATTGTTTTACTGGCGCTGAAGAAGTTTTTTGCGATTGATTGATTGATTGATTGCTCATTCGTAGCGGACGATTAGTGGGCGATGACGCCGTCTACGATGACTGTTCTAGATAAGAGAACCGATAAGTCTGCGGTGTCTGGATCTATCCGTCTGCACATCCGGGTAGAGGTGAAGGGAGAGGAGAGGGTGGCACCCTATCACGTCCAATACACCTGTCTGCACGAAAACATGTTCCACCACTTCTACCAGCAATCAATGATGTCGTTGAACCTGCCTAAGACCTCGAAGGTAAGAAGAGAAGGATGCTCTCTGTTCACCTGGAACTTTTAATTCGTTTCATCACTCTTCTGAATTTTTGCATATCTATAGCCTACTGTAGCACTAGTCCTTGCATTGTCCAATTTCAAACAGGTATCAATTTTATAATTACTATAAAACCTGCCAGATCTCTTAAGCATCTTATTTTAGACATTTGACAGAGAATAGATTTCAGAAAGACTTTGTATAGTGTCATTTCAAATGTCTCATTATTTTTCGTGGCATTTCGAACATAGAAAAAAGACCAGAATATATTGACAATTCTAGTAAGAAAGAAAGATGGGCATGGTTTTAATTCGTTTCATCACTTTCTGAAACATAATATCTATAGCCTACTGTAGCACTAGTCCTTGCATTGTCCAATTTCAAACAGGTCATATTTACTAATGCCATCGCATTTTATGAGCTGTCAGAAGACCTGAGAAAGGCATGCATGCAACGCAGAAACATAGAAGAAGACCGTTGCATAAGAACAGGAATCCATTTCAAACATAATAATATAGTTCTGCTTTTCGCACGAGAAAAAACCCTAGCGCCGTAAAATGAGTTTATTTCGCGACGTCGCGTCTTCTGATTGGCAGAGAGAGAGAAAGAGAGAGAGAGAGAGACAGAGAGAGAGAGAGAGAGAGAGAGAGAGAGAGAGAGAGAGAGAGAGAGAGAGAGAGAGAGAGAGAGAGAGAGAGAGAGAGAGAGAGAGAGAGAGAGAGAGAGAGAGAGAGAGGGAGAGGGAGGTTAAAATGGCGGCTATATGCGATACCAGATTGTAGTTTACGAAAGGGCGAAATTGCTCGCAGTTCCGGAAGGGCATTTCGAATTGTTGGCCGATAAATTTGAGATAAGATGTTTGTATTGTGGCCAGAGGACGTTGAATGCACAAGCGACCAGAGTCTCTCGTAAAAACGAAGACTGTGTGTAAAAATGGAAGAGCAACTTTATTCGATTGCCCGACCAGACAGGCGCCATCTTTGTGCTGACCACTTTTGCTGTTATTTGCTGCATAGAAATAATAATAGTCAGAACAGAGAATGCATCTAAGTGGGCTTCCCAAGTGCACGATCTCGTCCAAATGTTTCGCCAATATTTGTGTAGCAAGGTTTTTTGACTTTGCTGGAATTGCGGATGTATGATTCTATGTCCTTTATGTTGTCACGAATTTTCATGTTTATCTCTTCCAACCAGACAACTGGAGTTCATTTATGGCGTTGCCAATAGCAACATATGCACTTACACCCCCCCACCCCACCCCACCCCCAACCCGCTTTCTCGCGGGCGATGGAAAATGTCTAGAATTGTCGATGCTTTTATGACAGTCCATTTCGAGAACGAAGGCGGCTGTGGCTATCACCCGTCATTAGTGGCCATATTATGGACTTTGGCAGTTGACTGTCCATTTCTCTCTCTCTAGTCTCTCTCTCTCGCTTCTCTCTCTCTCTCTCTCTCTCTCTCTCTCTCTCTCTCTCTCTCTCTCTCTCTCTCTCTCTCTCTCTTATTGTCTTGAATTTTGCGGCAAAATTTATTGCCACGCTATCGCAGAGATGGCCCGCCTCCCCTCCCTTCCCCTCCCTCTTAGTCTGACGACAGAAGGCAAACATCGAATGACGTCGGTCGTAAATTTTGCAGATAATCGTCACGCCCTCATTAACCCCCGAACGCTTGTCATTTCCGGCGATACGTCGGGGGTTTAATGAATGACGCGGTCACTTTTTGACGGCGTCCATAGCTCAGCCATTCTTAGAGCTTTGCTCTAACACGATGTGATATGTTCTTGTTCCCTACCGAATAAATTTGTTTCCGGCATGCTATGATGATGCTGATGATGCTGATGATGCTGATGATGATGATGACGATGACGCCTATGACAAGCGATCGGCGTGTCATTGGCTTTCTGTTTGCCTCTCGCAATCGTCATTAGTGTGGCACTTTCAATTTGGAGAGGAAATGTTTTCGTGTCATTTTAATTTCCATTGATGACGCAAGATCCGGTCTTTGTCACGGTTAGATTATATTTGATGTTATTTTTTATAAAGAACATATTGACGCGTTTCACAGATGATTCCATTTCCGGCGTCGGCGCTTTCCAGTTGCGCTCTTTGCAACAGCAGTTCACGTGATCTATGACGTCAGAAGCAGTCGCCGTCGTACTGCTTCCGGTTCTCTAAGGGCGTTACTAAAATGGCGGCAACTGACGCGTCGTTTATCCTTAGAATGAAAATAGCTGAAGTAAATGAAATCTGTCGTTTATTAGCATTCCCCAAAACACGAAACAGAGATAAATAGAATAGACAGACAGACAGACAGACAGACAGACAGACAGTCTCGTAATTAACGTCTGGAATTATGACTTTGACTTGCCTTAGTAGAATTTAATGTAACGGTGTTTTGGGTACCGTTAAGATGTAGTAAACCCTCTGTTCTGTCAGTAAGGATGAGACCGCAGCAGACGACTCGCTTACTGCTCTAGCTTACTCACTAGTTGACACCTGTTAGCTAGCTCTTCAAATTGATCGCGTTATATTAAACACATTTCGATAAAAAAAACACCCAAAGTCATAAACGTGCAACGCTGTATCTGTGGGGAGTAATTTATCCGGGGACTTTCCGTGTTTGTGTCCTTTGTATGGTGACAGGAGGACGACTGGAGGATATTTTTTCCACAAACCGCTCAAGAAATTGTCGATGAGTTTGCCGTTCGCTATGGCGTCGAACCGATCTACCAAGTTATGACGTAAGCGACAAATGCGCTCGCTATCCATATGCATACTCTTTGTTTCATATCGTATCACTTCTTTCCGTTATTTAACCTTCATCCGCCGAACATAAACTTTTTTCGACGTGTTCTGTCTAAGGGGCGTGGATGCACCCCAACGTTTTTGCCTCGTTAGTAACAAATCTAATCTTTGATTTTCTCGTAAAATCTGGCAGCTGGCCAACATAGATATCAATGGCGGCGATTCGGTGGTTCAATTCTATGTCACGATGACGCTCTGGACACAATAATCACCCGTCATGACTTCATATTCCAAATATAGACTTAGCGCCCATGAATAATTAATCAGCTACTGCGGTACTGTTGCGCAAAGCGCTATATAAATAAATTCGCGAGATTTTACTTACTTATTATTTTTCTAGTATATATATATTTTCATATTTTATATAGTTTCATGTTTTCTGCGCCAGGCACTTCTCTTGTCTATCGACCACGTACACCTGTCCAGGTGTCCCGGCGATCATGGGTTCTCTGCTGGCGCACATCAACTCCTACTTCGCCAACGCCAGCACCACGCAGGCTGCCTCCGCCAGCGACCGCTTTGCAGCGTCCAACTTCGGGGTAAGCGGAGCAGGAAGAGGAGGAGGAGGAGGAGGAGGAGGGGGGTGATTTGGTGTGGGAGATTTATAGGGCGGGAGTTGTTTGTGAGTGGCGCCACCTGGGCATCGTTTGGTTCGCTTGAGAGATTAAATTTCAACGAATTCTTTTATTTCGCCATCTCTGCGTCGTCGCATATAAACAGTAATAATCCACGACATGTAGAGCTGATGCTGTTATATTGCTGCTGCGGTCTTTTCAGTGGATTTGAATGTCGTGTTGCGTTGTTCGTCTTTTACAGAAGGAACGATTCATCAAGATGCTCGATCAGCTGCAGAACTTTATTCGCCTGGATTTATCCGTCTACAGGGTACGAGCGCTACATAAATCACGAGAAAAATCTCTTATCGCTATATAATAAATAATAATAATAATAATAATAATAATTATCGTCGGATATATAATAATAATAATAATAATAATAATAATAATAATAATAATAATAATAATAATAATAATAATAATAATAATAATAATATCTCACGAGAGCCAAGTTGTTCAGTAATCACTTATAAGCGGTTGTATCTTTCTTGTGAGTAAAAACCTTGTTTATCCGCTTGATGATTGTTCGTCCAGAATGCTTTTCCGGTCTCTGATCGCTCTCGTCTTCTAGAACTGAAGTCGACAATTGACCTTCTGATGAGCATAACCTTCTTTCGACTCAAGGTCAGTCCAAGGTCATCTCTTCTCCTTGGATGCAAATTCATGCAATAAACGGTCGTAAATAAATACAATTTTAAAATATCAACTCAGAACGAGCAAATATTATAATGCTTTGATGCCAATTGAAATAGCGACTGTATACTGCTTCAAAATACATCAGTTATATTAGATTTAGCATCTGGTTGAACTAGGATTTTAATCCCAGAGCCTTTCCGTTCTGACTGGAATCGATCGTGGGATTTGCGCAAAGCCATTGAGAAATTTTGGCGGTGGGCGGGAGAAGGGGCGGGGGGTGGAGCGCAGGTAGCATGAGCGGCGAAGAGAATAGTGAACATATAACGTGCGAATTTCGAACTCCGTGGCGAGTTTTTTCCTTCTCGGCGAGACTTCTTTTTAACCAGAAAATGTACAATATTCCACCCCCTCCATTTTCCGAAGCCCTGGCTACGCCACTGTTGACGAATGACTGCGAATTACTTTCAAAGCTGAGTGGGTTGTGGGTTGTGGGTTGTCAGTTGTCTGTGAAATATTCGTGGAAATTGCCTTTGAGCCAGGGTTATTTCTAGGATTATCAATTTGGGGGTGTCGGTAAATTTTGGGGGTCTCTTGCTAAAAAGTCTGACAAGCAAAAAAGGTAATCCCATAGCTGAGATGGGGGAGGGGGTGTTTGGGGCGGTGTCAGTCTCAAATGGGGGGATGTTAGGGGATGTAAAAATATCCCTGCTTTGAGTTGCCTGCAGGCGTATTCTGACATATTTGCTCCCCGAGCCACTTACAGAGTAACCCTTGACTATAGAGCTATTTTAAGACAGACTAAACGACTGAGCGCCTAATAATAATTAGCAAACAAGCATTGTACTACTACTACTACTACTACTACTACTACTACTACTACTACTACTACTACTACTACTACTACTACTACTACTACCCCGAAGGCGCTATATAACTCCACGAGATTCTACTTACTTGCTTGCTTACTCTTGTCCTCTATATATACAGGTCCAGGAGTTGGCCTGTCCTCCGAAGGCAAGCGACATCGTTCGCGACTGCGTGGCGGCGTCGATCCAGTCGACTTTCCAGTTCCTATTCAACAACTGCAACGAACTCTACCGGAGACAGTACCAGACGGAGGCCGATGGGGCGGCAGGCGATGACGCCAACGAAGGCCCCAACAGCCTGACGAGCCTCGGCTTCTGGCATCGCATCATCGCCCTTGTGTCGGCAGTCATCGACGAAGACCGCTCCGTTTACGCCGTCATCTTCAGCCAGTCAGAGAACTTTCTCTATCTCCTATATACATAGGCCTATATGGCGCTTTCCTATTGGAATCTAAAGGGTGGATTTCTTTCCCGTTGGCGCTACCGTAGTCAGTGGGTTTTCTGGAAAAATCTGATATTTGTCGTCGTAGGTGCTACCTGATTTTGTGGGATTTGTCGCGTAATTCGCCGCTGATTTTGCAGTGTCACGTGGCGTGATCGTGTTGCTCCTTTAATGTGTGATCTAATATATTTGAAATTGCTGTGTTTGCTACCAGATGTAAAAAGGTTTGCTACACATACTGGCAGAGAGAGAGAGAGAGAGAGAGAGAGAGAGAGAGAGAGACAGAGACAGACAGACAGACAGACAGACAGACAGACAGACAGACAGACAGACAGAGACACAGAGACACAGAAACACAGAGACAGACAGACAGATGCAGAGAGAGAGAGAGAGAATATATAAAATTTGTTATACTAGATTTGCGTGTTGCCGCTGCCTTCTTTTGAATCGGTTTGAATCGTTCATTTCCATGGAAATAGACTTCGGCGATTGTTTTCAGTTTTCCTCAAGAAATGAATCTCGGTCACCTGAGTGCTTCCGTCCAGTGGAACATGCTCTGTCAGGATCTCAAGTATTCCCTCGAAGGTAATCTTCGTCTAACAGGTGGCAGCGAAACATAACGCAGGACTCGGCAGACCACAGACAGTGTGTCTCAGATGCCATTGCTTGACTTTAGTCTCAACGCTAAGATTACAAATCAGCATTAAGAAAGAATCGAACCTTTGCTATCTGGAGATCACACTTGGATGTTTTTATTTTGATCTGCTGCAGCAGGGCGTAGCTAGGGTTTTGTGGCGCCCATAGGCCAATTCTAAGGTGGTCAGAAAATTAACTTAGCAGGTTAAGAAATCATTAATTATAATTACCTAATCGAGATTGGCCTATTTCATTGACACGAGATTAAAATTACAAATGCGCTTTTCTTGCTTTTACTGATGCGAACTGGTCTTCATATATGATGAGCTCAGTCAGTTTTTCCAGTTTCTTCTCTTTCTACGCTGAGTAGAGATCAAGACCACAGAGTTTTTGGCGCCCCCTTCCTTCAAGTGTCGTCCGGGGGGGGGCATCTGCCTACCCTAGATACGCCACTGATTTGCAGTCCTAAAGACTCGTAGTTTTTTCAATTCAAATGTTTTTAATCGTATGCATTTGATATGTGAAGTTACATTTCGATAATGAAGGCAGATGAAAATCATTGCGACCATCGGTTGATGCTCCTGTGCATTATGAAAGTGGCGCTATAGAAGTTTAAGATTAGATTAGATGTCTTTGTAGAGCACGCGAAGTCCGAGAGAAAGTGCAAAACGCCTGAATACATGAACCTCCATTTCAAGGTCAAATGGTTCTACAACAAATACCTCGTCGAAATTCAAGAATTCCAAAAGCAGAATTCAGAATATCCTCTGTACGTCTTAGGATAAAGCCAACTTTTCTAGGATAAAATCAATTTTTTAAAGAATGAAATCAATTTTTAGGGTAAAATCAGCAAATGTTTTCTTTGGCTTTTCACATTTTAAGCCGCCTGCAGAGATCACGTTTTTTCGTTCACTGCGTATATTTCTATTGGCAATTTGACCCGGCCATTGCTCGATCGTCTGCTCTTGTGCCGTGCATCTTAATTAACAGGTGGTTCGAGTCATTCGTTATGGAGTGGTTGAACGAAAACGACGACGTATCGATGGATTATCTGAGAGGAGCTTACGAAAGAGACAAGAAGGATGACGTAAGCACATCATTCGATTAAACTGGCTAATATATAATCATTTTCTTTCAAGGCCATTCCGTTGTGCATATGAATTGCTTGTGTATACAAGTATAAGGTCTAACCGCATAACTGTTCTTAAATCCAATTCGATCGAATATTATTCTACAGTAGAACTTCGTTATAGCGTACCTAAAATTTAGTATGTTATATCCGAGGTACGATGCTGTATCCAATGCCATTCAACGCGGTAGCTCAAAACACGGACCGTACATTGCGTTATACGTTATAACCGAGTATTCGTTATAACCGAGTATTCGTTATAACCGAGTATTCGTTATAACCGAGTATTCGTTATAACCGAGTATTCGTTATAACCGAGTATTCGTTATAACCGAGTATTCGTTATAACCGAGTTAGTTATAACCGAGTTCTCGAATAACCGAGTTAGAAACCATTCTCTATTTCTGAATTTGGTCTTAAACCATTATTATTAATTATTATTATTATTATTATTATTATTATTATTATTATTATTATTATTATTATTATTATTATTATTATTATAGACAATTTATACAGCGCGTATGCATGACGGCGCTGTTTATATAGCCCTATATACTATATACTATACTTGGACGGTAATATTTTCCGATAGGATCTGAAGATTCCCATAATGCAGCGGGAGGCGATGTCCTCTGACCCACCAGACTATTTGGGGTGCTGCGGGGGGTGGGGGGGGGGGTGGGGGAGTCATTACTGTAAGAAGAATGATTGATATTCTTCACCGTCTTCACCTGTTTCGGTTGTTACTTTTTCTGCTCTTTCAGTTTCCCAAATCGAGTGAGAATGTCCTCTTTTCCTGTTCTGTAACGGACATCTTCGCCCAGTTGACGCAGTGTTTTGACGTCGTACACAAGCTGGACTGCAACAATCCAGGCGTTCTACAGCGCTACATGCGAAGGCTGTCACTGGTAGGCCTACGACCAACGACCGCCGTCTCATACGCTAGAGGGCCTAAACAACGCTTTATTCGTTCGCTAGAGGACTTAAAAAGACTAATCGAATTATTATAAATAAGTAAGACTGCGTCTAAATCGAAAGTATTTTCTTATGACTGTAGACGATCGAGAAAGTGTTGGTGGCTTATGCTAGGCTGATATCACGTGACTTCTCAGCATATGTTTCAAGACCTCCTGTGGTAAGAATTGCTAGACAAAAGTCATATATTTTTTGCAGGGGCGTAGCCAGGAATTTTATTTAGGGGTATAATGTGATGGGGGGGGGGGTAAAAATCTTTAAAATACGTTTAAAATCTTTAAAACACATTATATCCTTTAAGGTAGCCTGATTTTGAGGGTATACATACACCGATATACCCCCCGTGGCTACGCCCCTGATTTGTTGTATTTGTATTTTCATTTGTATTATTGAAGTAATGTGTTAATTACCAACGTCGAATGATATTAGAATTTTATTTTGATGCATTTTCGAACGGATTTTGTCAGATTTGTTATCTACTGAGACCAATAACATGGCGATATACAGTATTATTACTAGGTGAGGTGTCGCTGGTATTTTCGATTAATTTTACTATTTTAAAATAAATAATTACCTGTTTTATTGACTTTTAAAGGCTTGCATCATGATGAACAACATTCAACAATCACGTATACAACTGGAATGTTTGAAGCGATGGGGGGAGAAAAGGTAAATTACCGTTTTGCAATAAACCCAGTATAATCATAATTATATTCGCAGATTTCATAGAAAATATTTGGAAATATTATATGTTGTGGAATTAGGCAGAACCCTTTGAATATTGTTTTGGTATTTTCGGCTTTCTGTTTTGATATTTTAACATCGTATTTTTGTTGCAGCTTAACGAAGAAGCTTCTCAAATACTGAACGGTCTACAGCAGAAACTCAGCACGGTGCTCGATGAACTCGCAGCTGAATTGGCGTCAAATATATATATATATATATATATATATATATATATATATATATATATATATATATATATATATATATATCACCGAAAACCTGCTGGACCGTCTCAGGTTGTATAATCATTGATCTTCCATCCCTTCTCATGAATTTCACCGCTTCTAGAAAATTATTTGGCTATCATTATTGAGTTTAAGTTGGAATTTATCGCTGCCTGAACGGTATTGAATATTGTTTTACGAGTCGCAGATTTCGCCTGAGATCTGCTGGAACCGCTTCTCTGTTTTGATATTTTAACGATCGTATTTTTCCGTGACTGCTGCAACATGGAACCGCCTGCCTTCTTCAAACTCTCCCTAACGCCATGGTCCTTCAGCAAGAAACTCAAAACTTGGCTATTTCGAGCTGATAATTTATAATTTGAATTGTCCACGCAGTCACTGTATTAGTTTATAAATATATATTGTATATATAATATAATAATAATATATATATATATATATATATATACTTTCTATAAATAGCCGAATTTACATAATTAGATACATGATGTAATCGGCATATTAATTAGTTTCAGTCCAGCATATTAACTGCATAGTGCTTACTCGTCGACTGGTTTCCTAAAGTTAACTATTTTTATTTACCTGATCGCTTCAGAATTAGCAGGTACTGCGGTACTGCCGTACCTCTAAAGCGCTATATAAATTAACGAAAGTTTACTTTCCGTATCGTATTTTATATAGCGCGAACGTTGATGAAAGATAGAAATATTTTCCAATATTTCAGCCTGACGGTTCAGATAAACGACAGCGTTCGTGAGCTGGCCTGTCTCTTGGCCAAGGTCCCAGACGGCGCTACAGAAGTTCCTTCGAAGGACCGGGTACAGGGCGACGTGGACAAAATCATCCAGCCGCTCATGGACTTCCTCGACGGAAATCTCACGGATTTCGCTCAACTGTGCGATAAGACGGTCCTCCGACGATTGTTAAAAGTAAAACGAACAACAGACTTATACAGAGGAGGAAGAACTTATAACCCCTACAGAGTATTTAACTGAACTCAGGAAAAACGGATATTCCCCATTAAGGCGTTAAGGGAACTAGTCGCTTATAAAATTAACCTCAGTTGCTTTCGTTACTAGTAGAGTTTCGATTGATTCATGAACATATTCATCATCATCATCATCATCATCATCATCATCATCATCATCATCATCATCATCATCATCATCATCATCATCATCATCATCATCATCATCATCATCATCATCTTTGTCGTCGTCATCATCATCTTATGATGCAGACTGGCTTTGTGGTTTTTTAGGAGCTGTGGAAAACCGTTATGAATGCATTGGAAAAGATGGTAGTTCTTCCCCCAGCGACTGATCCTAAGCAGGTGATGTCCACTTTGAAGGCAGTGGGCGGTTCTAGGCTGGAAAAATTTGGGAGCGATGACCTAGTCAACGACTCCCAACTTCCCAACTCCCTAAAAAAACTGAAAAAGGCCGTCCACCATATTTCGCTCCTGTTAAACAACTCCTGAAAATAACTCATGAGCAAAAAAGACCGTCTAGTATTATCGGGGGCGGGGGCAAAACTGAAACCAATGGGGAGGGGGCAACAACCCTCTCGGTTCCACCCAAGAACCGCCACTGTTTTATAGCGTTCGTTAGCAGTTCAAACGCGCGTTCCAATGTTCTGTTGCATTTGCCTGCGTCCTATACCAACAGTCAACTCAGAGCATCACAGATAGAGCCTTTAATGCACTGCAGTGTTAACCGAAGACAACGCTGTTAACCGTCGTTAGGCGCGTCTTCTTCTTGCAGCTTCCGTTCGCCATTCCTAACAACACTCAGGCAAAGATCGACGGTCTATCGCGTTCTCTGCTGAGTCACGTCAGTCACATTCCCGGAATGCTGTCCACCTCTCTGCTGCAACAGAGCCCCGCAGGTCAACCGCTGGCGGACCTCGGCAAAAAAATCAAGGTAAGAATACGGTCACTTCCTCCCTCCTCCCGCAATGCCCCGCCCAGAAAAATGCACGAATCGAGTACAAAAACTCTGGCCTTGTCTGTCTTTATTCAGAAATATACACTGGAACTTCGTTGTAGCGTTTTTTGCTGGTCTATAAACAGGGCGTAGCGACGGGGGTGAGGGGTGGGTGGGGGTATATCGGTATATATACCCACCAAAATCAGTCTACCTTAAAGTTTTTTATTCAATAACATTAACAACAACAATAATAATAAAATAATAAAATAATAATAGTAATAATAGTAGTAATAATAATAATAATAATAATAATAATAGTAGTAGTAGTAGTAGTAGTAATAATAATAATAATAATAATAATAATAATAATAATAATAATAATAATAATAATAATAATAATAATAATAACTGGAATAATCTGGTAATAATAATAATAGTAATAATAGAGGCAGTCTCGATGTTGACCGGATATCTCGCCGGAGGAACTGGACAAGAAACTGGTCAATGGTTTGAACCTGCATCAGTGCGCCACGCCTCTCCCTCTACACCCAATCGATGACTCTCTGACCAAGACTTTCATACTGGAAAAGACTGAACACGGACAACTGAAGAAACTGGAAAAGACTCCTACTACTGGACTCCTGCTGCCACGCCCTCTCCCTCTACACCCAATCGACAGACTCTCTCATCAAGACTTTCATACTGGAAAAGACTGAACACGGTCAACTACTACTACTACTACTACTACTACTACTACTTCCTGCTTATCATAATGATAATGATAACGACGACGACAACGACGACAGTTGACTACTTACCAGTTACCTTGCCTATACTGTAGCTATTTCAAGAGAGACTAAACGCATAAGAATAATCAGCTACGACTTTTCAAAGCGCTTCATAAATCCACGAGATTTTACTTACTTACTTACTTACAAAGAACAGTCGTTTTGATAATATTCAGTGTTTAGCAGACGTCTCATATGCACTATTTTTATTATTATTTATTAACTTCTATAACGCCAATTCTAATACTCCAATGTATGAGTCGATGGTACTCCAAATGCATGCTGTTAGAGTCCAGGTCAATTGCAGAGATCAGTCAGAGTGGGGTGGGGGAGTGGGGGAGTGGGGGAGTGGGAGGGGGGGAAGAAGTATGAGTAACGACTATCTGTCGTTTTGCGTTCGAGTGTTTGTTCTCTGTCCGTTTAATTATATTGCTAATTGGATGCATCGCTATCTCTGGACGGAAGAACTCTGTCATCCATTGCAATGGCGGTCCATTGAACGCTGTTGTCTCTGACATTCGACTGTTTGAGAACTAATTGCTCCGCGAGAGATAGAGAGAGAGAGAGACAGACAGACAGAGAGAGACAGAGAGAGACAGAGAGAGATCAGTTCGCGCCATTTTCCGTCTCTTCATTTCCCGGCGACGTCTGGCAAAAGAGACGCCAACCCCCTCCCCTCCCCAGTATAATTAGACAAATGCGTAACGACGCAGTTGCGCCCCAGAGACCCATCAATCAAACGCCTGTCATATTTCAGAACCCAGTTCCGAGGAAATAGTCGGAGAGATATCGACGCAGATGGAGCTCTATACACATCCAGACACAGCCGAATACAGGGTCTCCATCGCCGGTAGGTGGCGTCGTCGGCCTCTGATTGGCGGACTTTACTAGGATATGTGCTACAGAGCCGGAATTCCTACAAATAAGCCTTGGATTTTGCTATGTGGCGGGGGTGGTTAAATTAAAGGTGAAGATGATGATGATGATGCTGATGATGTCATCTGTGATGCATATTGGTGGACATAGAGTAGATCGTGGTTTAGACGAGGCGAAAGATAGATAGTCTAGATCGAGAACGAGAGAGAAGGAGAGAAAGAGAGATTTCATTGTAATTACGCTAGGTAATACCGAAACGAATTGTTATGTAATGCACAGTTTATGTAGCGCCCTGTATCCAGGACCGTCATTTAATTGTTTTTCAGGAGGGGGCAAGACTGTCGACTGCAAGGCAGGCAGTATTTTTAAAAATACTTATGCAATATGCAAATTGGTTTTTGTCCATAGTACATGCTATACTGTACATGCGATACTACATAATACATACCAGTGATTGTAATAAAATTATAAAAACAACTGAGAACACAATGATTTTAAAACACAAAAATTCGCCAAAATATTTCCCTCTAAAATTGAGCGCCCCCAAATGAAGTCCCTGCCTGTATTTCTTAAAAATCGACCAGCCCTTCCTCTTTACGGCTGTGCACTGTGTGCAGTGGTGGCGGTGAACAGGATCGTCTGGCAGGCAGAGGGCGCTTTCCGTCCATTCGTCGAAGTCAATCTGATTGGTCCGAATCTTCAGAACACGAAAACCAAGGCAACGACGAAGACGCGCAGCAACGACTGGACTCCGAAATACAACGAAACGTTTCAATTGTAAGCCAACAACAACAACAACAACAACAACAACAATATAATCATTCTTTTATCAACCTATTACAAAAACATTCGCAAATTAATTATGAAACTTATTAATAAATATACAGAGGCGTAGCTATAGGGATAGGACAGGTGGGGCAGATACCACCTGGGCGTCACTTAAAGCGCGCCAAAAAAACTCTGCGATCTCGCTTTCAGCGTAGAAATAGAAAAAACTGAGAAAACTGACTTTGAGCACGTGATCATAGTCCAGTTCATATCAGTAAAAGCAAGAAAAGTGCATCTGTAGTTTCAGCATTGTGTCAATCAAATGTTATGGTTCGTTAATTAAAGATTTGTTAGAACATGCTAAGTTAATTTCTGACCAGGTATTTCCCGACACCCCCAGCAGTTGTGAGGGTTGTAGGAAACACACACATTGTACGCACCCCCTTCCCAGGGGTGGTGTTGGCTATCACAGAGACAGTTAAACTATTCAATTAAAATTCTAAAGGGGGAAATTCACCTCTGGAAATTGAAACTTGAGACTCTATAACTGACTCCACAAAAATTAGAATGGACCGTTTGAAAACGGAAGAGATGACAAAGGAAATCATATTTTTGACTGTATTTTTCTTTTTTACGGTGGCCAAGCATCGAACCCCTACACATCTCCCGCCAATTTCTATCCCCCCGTGGGGTCCAAGGAGTCTAGATGAAACACTGGACATTGACACCCCATGTAATTATGGGACAACCCCTCCGAACGAAAATTCCTGGGAAATAGTCTGTTTCTGACCACCTGTCGTGGTGCCATATACCATATAGGCACGGCTCAATAAATATATACTATATACTAAATAAATAAATATACATATATATATATATATATATACCCTCGGTACTTCATTCCCGAAGGTCTTATGAGACGATATATATATATATATATATATATATATATATATATATATATATATATATATATATATATATATATATATATATATATATACTGTACAGTGCATATAATGTTGTGTCTGCTGTTGCAGCTGTCTCGGACTCGAAGCGAGACTCGACCAATTCGAATTCCAGATCTTTCTCAAGGACTATCGTTTTGCGCGCGAAGATCACGTGATCGGCATGGCGGTTCTTCCCCTTCGGGACCTCATGGACCAGGACGTGTGCGCCCGATGGCACACGCTCCTGCCGCGGGTCAGCCACACCGAGGCCGGATGGACGACCCTCAGGATACTCACCCAGAGGACTACGGACCCCGTGGCCAGGGAATTCGTCCGCATCAAGACCGCCGCTCGACCCCCGGAGCAGGCGACGGCGACGGCGGCGGCGGCGGCGGCGGCGACGACGGCGCTGTGGTCAGGTGACGATGAGAACGATTCGTACAGGTGTTATTATTCCCCGTGTGATGATGATGATGATGATGATGATGATGATGATCCGTTCAAAAATGCCTTCTGTTAGCCTGTTAGGAACAGGTGGTCCGCCACAGAGAGAGAGAGAGAGAGAGAGAGAGAGAGAGAGATGCGATGACGTCACCTGCCGTATACAACAGCAACCGTCGTTGACCACTTGCACGCGGTTTTTCTCCGGCAATTTTTGTGATTCATTGCGCAGCGTTTGAAAATAAATTCCATCGTTTCGTGTGTGTGTGTGTGTGTGTGTGTGTGTGTGTGTGTGTGTGTCTGAACTCTTCAACTGCTTGGGAATCATTCACCTGTGCCGACGAGGAACTATACGTTGATTCGTCGATGTGGCAGTCTCTGCCATCGTTTGGCCGCAGCTGTTACCGCTGCTGGAAACCAGAGGCAAAAAAAGAAGACTCCTCTGCGTTTATCTAGCGCTGCATTTTAAAACAAATTCTGCTGTTCAAGTGAAATTGCGCAATTTTCTAGTAGTCAGAGACGTTGACGAATATTTTTCCAAAGTCAGTATTTAGAAACAACGGCTCCCAGATTTTCGGGTGGGGGTCGATCCATTTTGACTGGCGTTACACCAAAAAATTGGTGACTATATTTTCTCGTCTGGGAAACAAGAAAGAAATTCGTGTAAAGAAAAGAAGCATGTCGGGAATTTTTTGTAAAAATTGGGTAAAGGCGTTGGATTCAGTGGGACAATAGACTGGGTGGGGGTAAGGGTGGGGGAGGGTGGAAGCCACTGTTTAACAACGTAAGTTCTTCTTATTTTTAAAAATAATTTCGTTAATTGATCCGCTGCAGATGGAAGTTTGAAATAAACTTTGTTGATCTGATCAGTTGTTTGATTTTCTCGCTGATAAGAAGCGATTGACCAATTAGAAAGAAGGATGTGAAACTGGAAATTAAACGGCTTTTGAAATTAACTGGAAAAGAACTGAGTAGCCTAGTTAAATAAAGTGGTGATGACATTTTTAATGAAACGAACAGAAGAGACAAGATAAAGAAAACTGGGAATGCCACTTAAGCGATGTTGCGATTTTACTTGAGCCACCCACATTTCAAAAAAGATTTTTCGAAGTTCCTCCTTGGAAAGTTATTATCAGGGGCGTAGCGAGGAATTTGATGGGGGGATAATGTGATTTCGGTGGTATGAATCTTTAAAAACTTTGAAAATCTTAAAAAACAAATTAAAAATTATAAGGTAGTCTGAATTTTTTTTTTTGGGGGGGTGAATTTTGGGGTGTGTGTATATACCGATATGCCCCCCGTCGCTACGCTCCTGGTTATTCTGTTCATGAATTCGATCCCGCTACACTCGGGTTGCGTGACAAGAATTCTACCACTGCTCCACCGCGCCCCTTTTAATTAACAGGGCTTCCTCCTATGAGTTGTGCTCAGTCCTTGATATTGCCCTGCTCTTGGGTCTCTGAGAGAGAAACGTTCTTGCGAAGGCGAAACAGCTCAACAGATGAAACATAAGATCAAAGGGAACGAGGGTGTTGTTCATGGCCGACCAAGCCATCGACCCATAGTAGGTCGCTTCGACGCTGCTGCGCTGGTCGATGTGTCCGTCGCGACGCAGGCTCAGAATTAGGCCGATGCACGTCTCGACCAGCCACAGGGTCCCGTTCGAGACCGCCAGAAAGAAGACGAGACACTCGAAGACCCGGCGCCGTTCCAACAACGTCGTCGTAACTCTGGCGGAGTAGAGGGCAAAGGTCGTCTGAAGACAGCCCTGGGCGGCATTCAGCAGTTTCTCAACGGCCAGTAGACTCAGGCCTCGAATGGCACGAGGTATGAAGGCGATCAGCGACAGTTGCAGGTGACCCATGGAGGAAACCAGGAGGACGTAGTCGAGGGCGCTAAACGAGACGCCGCCGCCGCCGCGAAGCACCTGGAAAGGTCTGCTGAGGGCGAATCCAGCGACGGTGGCAGCCAGCATCAGCGCTCGGAAGGGCAGGTCGTAGTACAGGTAAGCGGTCGCTTCCGAGTGGATGCGGTGCAGTATGGCCAGACCCAGTAATACGGCGTTCACGAGGAAAGCGAGAAGGAAAGCCAACTGGAGTCTGCATTGCCATGTTGCTGTCGGTGGATTAGGCGGTCCGTCTTCGCCAGATGTCGTCTCGCTGCTCTGCTTCAGGCGAATGTAGTTGCCTCCGTCCAATGGATCCGTATAGGGCTCCTCACCATCGTCCGGATTGTTAGGCGCCGCGTCCGAAAGAAGTCGTTCGTAGTCCGGTGTTCCGGCGCTTCTGTCCATTCCACAGCTCCGGAGGTAGTCACCGCCGCCGCCGCCGGCGGGGGCCTGGCGGTGCAGCGGTCGAACAGGTGGCCGAGGCATTGGCCCGTCAGAACGGCCATCTGGACGGCTATCGGTATGTAGATGGGTGACACGTAGGTGTTTAGGAAATGAAACATGGTCGTGTTCTGTCGAAGACACTGGATTGCCTCAACCGAGACGTTCGAATCATCCACGAAGCACTTTACCTTGGGATTGTCCGCAGGATTTCCTGCCACGATCAGGTTGAAGGCCGTGTCTACGAAGCAGTCGACGGACAGGCAGACGTTGACTGCAGCCAGGTACATCAACCCACAGCGGGTCGAGCAGCAGTCGACCATGGTCGACCCGTCGAAGACGACGCAGAACAGGGTCTGGGCGCCCAGGTAGACGATCCTGACGACGTGGAAGCACAGGTGAAGCCACCCGGTCGCCGTGTAGTAGACGGTCCGACAGGTACGCCAGACGTCGAAGCAAGAGGTAGACAGGAACATTTGGAAGATGTCCACCGCGCAGCCGAAGAAGTAGAAGACGGAGATTCCGAACAGAGGAATGTTGTCTCGAGGAGGCGGTGGAGAGTCTGACTGCCGTGGAGACAATATCCGGGACCTGTGGACGTTGAAATGTAACAGAATTCCGAGTCCGAGCAACATGAAGGCCAGTAGAGCCGCCGTCTTTGCAGCGCCGAAAGTATTCGCCATCAGGCGCCAGAAACTCAAAGACAGACAGACAGCTGTCATGACGAGGAACAGCTGAAGCGAAGCCACCTTTCCGTTGTAGCAGACGGTCGTTACGGTCCACTGATCGCCGCTGTCGTCTACCATTTCGATGACGTCACCGAAAGTGAGAACGATTCGGAACCACCAGAAGAAGTCCTTCATCTTTCGAATCAAACTCATTCTCTCTCTCTCTCTCTCTCTCTCTCTCTCTCTCTCTCTCTCTCTCTCTCTAAAAAACAACGTTAATATGTTAAAACCAGAGAAATACTCGTTCGAGTGCTAAAACGAATATATATTGTTGATGTCTGATCAAGAAAAAAGCTCCTGAAACAGACTGTCTGTCTAAATGCATTGACTGAACTGACAGACTTCTAAATAAAAGTAACCAACTGAGTGCAGAGATAAAACGAAACCGATATCAAATATTAATTTATTGTCGTTTGTCGCTGCTTCAGCTTACACGACACTCATGAATCAAGAACTTGTATGACAGGCTGTAATTCATTTATCTCTTATACTATGTCCGGTTTTTACGATGAAACATTTTTTCTCATTAAAAGGCGTTGGAACAGAGCTTCGACCTTTTATTTTGGGGCCAAAACGACAGCAATGGCCCCAATGGGCCTTTAGTTTAGCCCACAGAAGCCCCGCCTATCTTAAGAAATAATCGTTGGACGAAAAACAAAAAGCCTTCGTTGTTTAATTGTTGCCTATAGAATCATTAAGCAGCCGAGCAGAGACATAGTTTGTCATAATTTTTCGGTGCAAATGCATTGTATGGACTTATTACTCAGTGTACGTGCGAGAAATCATCCTCAATAGCTCGAACTTTAACAAGCCCGCTAACAACTGTTGCTCTCTGTCGATCAAGACCATATAACTATTTGTTGCGTCAATTATTAATTATCGAAATCAGAATTCTTCGTATCTGTGATGAAGTTTCAAGATGAAGTTAAGACCAGTTTCTCAACTGCTCTTTAAAAAAGTGTACAGTAGAACTTCGTTATAGCGTACATAACGGGGTCTGTCAAATTGAGTACGTTATATCCGAGGTACGTTATATCCAAAACCACACAATACGTTAGCGCATCACACGGGACTGTACATTGCGGTACGTTATAACCGAGTAATCGATTAGACGTTGTATCGAGGTTCTACTGTATTTGGACCTGACCATACGTCATCAGCCTCTCTCAACCGATTAGAAATTGACCTTATTTTAACTCAGAAAGTGAAATGTAAAAAATGACAAAAGTGTACACCACGCTCGCCATGACCCCCTTTCATTTTCTCACATCAATCGAGGAAATATATCGACCAAATATAAGACCAGAGGAGCGGACTTTCCCACTTCCCTATTATGCCTCTGTTGTCAAAGCAGAGGCGAGAAGAAAATAATGACTGCAGTAAATGTCCGTTAAACCAATGGCTGGCCATTGCAGCGACCGAAACCAGTTTTCCTTTAGCAAGAAAGAGAAACACTCACTGCAAATTCAGTTCACTTTGAGCTTTGTTTATTCGGCGGCGGTGAATTAATAAAAAAAGATCGACTGACAGTAACAGGCCAGAGGCCATTACCAGAATTTCCCCCGACAGCAGCCAGCATTGTGCATTTTATAATTAACGTCAACATAATATTATAAGGCTTTAATATAGAACATTATTATTTGACAACATTTTTTTTATCTCACAGTTTATAGTTTAATGTTATGAAAACGTTAGTCGAACGGTCAACACTCGAGTTGAAAGGTTAGAACCGGTTTAGATTCATAACTGTGTCTCTTTCCGCCTCTGTCTATGTCTCCGTCTCTGTCTGTCTGTCTGTCTGTCTGTCTGTCTGTCTGTCTGTCTGTTCTGTCTCTCTCTCTCTCTCTCTCTCTCTCTCTCTATATATATATATATATATATATATATATATATATATATATATATATATATATATATATATATATCTGTCTGTCTGTCTGTCTGTCTGTCTGTCTGTCCTCTCTCTCTGTCAGAATAATTTGTCCTGTCTAATACTTATTCAACCGCGCTTAGATTAATCATAGACAGCTAAAAGCAAAACATCGAACTGCTGTTCACGTCGGCTGTTCATCAGTAGCAGAGTGTTTGTTGAACGTTAAAGTCTGAAAACAGAAACAACTCCCTCTATCGAAATATTCTGATCGTCGTCGCCGCTGTTATCTCACTTCAGAATACCGGAACCGGAAATAGAAATGTGGAAACTGGTGATTGACAGGTCGGATTAGAGCTGTTCTCCTCGGCAGCCATCGGTTGCAGCGTCTGTGCGTCTGTAATTCATCCTTCGGCGGTCGAACATGTCCTCCTTCCTACGGATCGCTTTCACCTTCGGCAACATCTCGGACACGAAACCGGAAGAGGAAACGACCGCCGGAAGCGCCGACTACGACGGATCGATATCCGCCATCTTAACGTTCGTCGTTACGGTCGTCATGGCAACGGCGCTGTCTATCGCGTCGGTCGCGTCGCCGCAGTTCGATGACGTCATCTGCCTGATGACGCTCGTCACGTACATGCTGATCGGTCTTAGCGTCATGTCCGTTTTCGCCGTCAACCGGAGTCGCTTTCTTCAGTCGCCCGTCATGCACGACTCGAGGCGGCGTGACACCTTGACGCTGGCCGGGATCGCCATGTTCTTCGTTCTGGCGTCATTGCTCGACATCTTCCACGTCATCTCCTACGTCAAGTGTGACGCGGTCTTTAGGGCGTGCGTCGACCGCTACACGTACGGCGCCTACGTCATCGTCGTCGTGTATCACGTGGTACGAATCGCGTATTTGGGGGGAGAGACGTTTCTCTGCATCAGCTTCAAGCGTTCGCTGTTCCGACGAACGGTCTGCACTCGCTACGCGATCGCGTTCATGCAGGCGGTGAACGTCAGTCTCTGGTTCGACGCCTTCGTTCACGAGTCGTCGGACAGGTTCAACAGTCCTCTGTACCAGGACGCTTTCGCTTCCGGTTGTCGGAGCGGCGGCAACCGGTCGAACTTGACGCGGCACGAACTGAGCTGCGTGAACCAGAACGGAACCATGAACGTCCTGATAGAGACGAAGCTCAGTCCCGTCTTCCTTCCGTTTCTCATCCAGTTTGCGCTGTTCGTCGGAGAGAGCTTCTCTCGCTGGTACTTCCACACCGGGACACCAAGTGCGCGCCTCGTCGTCGAGCATACTGACCACGAGGAACATACTGATCGTGGTGCCAGTGAAATGGCTGCGATTACTACAGAGCATGACCTCCGCGATCGAAGTACTTGCGAATACGACGACCTTGACCCAACCTCTGACCCAAACAACCCCCCTGGAGAAGAATACGACCCGGACAACAGCGCCTTCGACAATTCCCTCAGTTTTTCGTTCACCGACTCTGAAGGTTCGCTCGCCGACGAACAAGAAGAGATTCCATTTACAGAAGAAACCGACCAGGCTAGCTCTAGCTCTAGCTCCCACTCCGCCATCCGCCTATCCCTGGCATGTCTCACCGTCTTCCTCGTTGCCAATCTGACAGTATTCGTCGCCATCGTCTGCCAAAAGTACGCTCCCGGAGCAGTACCTTCCAAGTACCAGAGATTACTGGCATACTACACCTGCTGTCAGTCGGTCTGTATGCTGGCAGCCGTTGTTGCCGGATACCTGGCGAGTTCAAAGTTCAAGGTGAGCAGGAGAATGCCTTTCACCGTGTTCGAATACCTGGTCCTCTTGACCTCTTGCGGTCCGTTTCTCGTTCGATTTCTCTCTATTATCGCCATAACCGAATTTCGTCCAATCCGCAACATCAACACAACGTCATATGACAATAATTTCCCGGTCTCTTCTTCACCTCCTGGCGTCTACCTGGTCGCAGGTGAACTCGTCTGCGCCGTTGAGGTATACTTCCAGGTCGTCTTCAACCTGTTCGCGGCCAGGGTCAAGGTCGCTCGCCAAGACACCTGTTTGACCGCCACCGTCTTCCGCCTGGCGGTCACCTACCTGGCAGTCGCCAACCTCGTCGCCTGGATGCTCACCTGTAGTACCAGCGTACCGACGGAGTTCGAGGTATTCGGCTGGTACTTTTCCAACAGCGATTGGCTGAGCGTCACGAAGGTCACTCTGCTATTTCCGCTGTCCACCTTCTTCCGCTTTGTCAGTTCCCTCCAGTTCGTTAAGACGTTACAACTTCTGTTGTCAGAAGAGGTCACTTAGTGCAAAAACTCGGTGCATTTTTTCTTCTGTCTCGATTATCCTACTTACAGATAGGACTCGCGTCTTAACTGCAGTCAATAAACATTGAAACTATAGACATTTATTTTCTTAATAATTATTATCATATTTTGTTTCTGGATCTCGGGTGTGTTGGTGACTCTAAGTAGGCATAATTTATCAGTGATGAAGCTCTGTCGACGCATGTAAATCGTAATGTAAACGTCGATTTATCTAGCGCTGTAACATATTGCTCGCATTTGCATAGTCACGAGTAGTGGGGGGCAGGCACGAAGGGTCAGATGCCCCATTTGGGTTAGGGTACCAATTGTTAGGTTCTTACAAACCTAATGATAAACTTTTCTCGGGGTAGACGGTAGGGGTAGGGGTAAGGGTAGGGGTGATGGGCTAAAAATTGTCACACGGTCTGCCACACTGCCCCGGAGTTCGGAAATTGAATTGTGAACGTGAAATTCACGGTCTGCCAGATACACTGCAAAAGTGAATAGGCAGAAAATGCGGGTGTTTCGGAGTTGACAGCCCCCGGCCCTGGGCTGGGAAAGAGGGGTTTAATTCTAACCCTAACCCTGAACGATGAAACCTTTTTTTGCGGAATGATATAGGAGGTGATGACGTTTCTTTTTGATACACTACAAAAGATGCCCCCGGGCCCCAATATGCAAAATATGGGCCTGGATGTTGACTGTAACTATACTGTCCAGTCAAGAGGAGAGCATGCCCATCCTGGAAGTAAGTGGACACTGTTTGACAATAGCTGGGCGATAAGTTGTTCCTGCTCAAACTTAGCCATGCGCTATTCTGTGCCAGAGACAATTGGGCTCAGTTATCCGACTAATCGCTAGGTGTCGCTTTTGTCATAGGCGCCCCAATCCCGATCATTCGATTTGCTCATCGGGAAACTTCATCAGAAATTCTTTTATAAAATCATCGAAGGCAGCAGTTACTAGCGTTGGTTCACTTTTATTTACTAGTGGCAACATCATTTAAATACTAAGTAAGTATATTTAAGTTGTGCTTTCTTGTACCGTCCGAGGCTGATAACCCTCACCCACCCCACCCCATTCCATCCCACTCCCAAAATGGGCGCAGACGCTGCTTCGGTTTTCAACGAAATAGTCCAGGAGTGTCAAAATTGCTCAGGAATTTTTATTTCATTTCTATTGTAGGTAAAAAATTCGAGTTTCATATATTGTATTTTCCGATTTTCATATATATATATACTGTATATATATACATATATATATACATACATACATACATACATACATACATACATACATACATACATACATACTTCTTTAGCACGTCTTAAATAAAGTAACTTTGCTTAAACATAAAGTTCTTTTCTTGTATCCAGCCACATACACGCGGGCCGGATGAAAAGCCTTCGCGGGTGCATCCGGCCTGCGAGGCGTATGTTTGACGCCCCTGGAATTGTTGAATTACACCAGCGCGAACGAGAAATAAGTGACGAACATCGCTTGCACTTTCACTGCCAGTTGCACTTACTTGACTCTTCTACTTATGAGCTTATTATGCCTAACGACTATTTAACAGTCTAACTGCTCCAACAGCTAGCAGCTAACAGTGGCGTCGCCAGGAATTTTTATTTGGGGGGGGGCAAAAGAGGGCTGGCATGTCAGATTCTTTACCCCACCCCACCCCATCCCACAAAAACTTTCTCACCGGATTTGCGCGAATCTGATAGGCGGCCTGGGGTCAGCTTGGGGGGGGCAGTTGCCCCATTTGCCCCCCGTGGCGACGCTAATGTGTGTCAAACCGTACTAGAATTGTCAATATATTCTGTCTCAATTTTTTTCTAGAGCTTTCGAAATGCCACGAAAAATAATGAGCCATTTGAAACGACACTATACAAAGTCTTTCATAAATCTATTCTCTGTCAAATGTCTAAAAAATCAATCTAGAGATAAGATGGTGCTTAAGAGAGCTGGTTTCTTGTATTACAGGTTTTATAGACTGTACCATATAACTCAAGAAATCAAAAGTTATAGGCCTAAACAACTAAAGGTCCATAGGCAAAACTACATAGAAAAATGCCATTGTCATAAGAAATTAAAAAATATATTTTGATAGCAATCAATTTCTGCCAATTTCAGTAGAGGGTGCTAGCCCTCTGGACAATATAACTCAAAAATGTAGTCACTCCTTCCAAGAAATCAAAAGTTATAGGCCTAAACAATTAGAGGTCCATAGGCAAAACAACATAGAAAATATGCCATTGTCATAAGATTAGCTAATAAGCTAATAAGCAGCTGCTACGGCACCTACCATCGAAAGCGCTATATAAATTCACGAGATTCTACTTAAATACAATAGAAACTGTTTAGGAGACTTTTTATCAGATATTTTAGTTGTCCCGATTACATAAATATATCGTCTATGGTCTCTGTGTGATCACAATACGACTAGAGCATTTAGATACAGTATAGTAGGATATATATATATATATATATATATATATATATATATATTCTAATAATTACCTTTAATTATTTATTTTATTTATTACCACGGCTTAACTCCATTATTAACCTACTCAAAGGTTCATGTGTCTGAAATCATGGCTACGCCATACAGAGGCGAGAAGCATTGGCGTAGCCACGGGAGGGGCATGGGAGCCCACCCCTATTCGGATAGGACCAATCGTGAGATTCGTCCAAAAGCAGCGAGTTTTTGGGGGGAGTTAGACGAGATCGAGACACCAGACAGCAGACTTTAATGATGTTTTGAGACGACGACCTTTTTGCTCGTCAAGACATTTGGGCCGAAGAATGTGGAAGCGCCCCCTATTCTGGAATTCTGGCTACGCCCCTGGCCCTGGCGAGTAGAGTCTCACATTGGATTTGAAGTAAGTAAGAAAGAAGTTGGCATAGTTAGACTTCTAATTCTTTAGGTCGTTGCACTTTTCTTCTTAATTAAAACAATCGATAAGATCTCGGAAATTAAGTCTAGTACTATATATATATATATATATATATATATATATATATATATATATATATATACTTATATATAAAAACTAATAATAATAATAATAATAATAATAATAATAATAATAATAATAATAAAGTGTTCTTTGCAAGTTTTTTCGCCGCTGACTGTCGATTTCGTCGGTCATCAGGTGTCGTTGCCATGGCGACCGAGCATTCGGAAATGGACTTTTGCCAGCAGAAGGCAGCTGTTGAATCGGTAGAAGAGGGAGAGGGGCGAGACGATGTTGGTGATGATTTTCCACTCGTTCTTTCCGTAGTATTCTACCTGAATCTCCTGCGAATTCTCGTAGGCGCTGAGACTGCCGACCAGCCACAGAGCGCCGTTCGAAACGGCGAGAAACAGAACGACGCAGCGGAACGTCTTCGCCGGAAGGTCGGCGTCGAAACCGGAAATCAGGATTCGCCGGGCGAAAATGCAGAATCCCGCCTGAAAGTAGACCTCGACGGCGTTCGATATCTCGAGGATCACCTGCTGGCGAGCGGAAAATCCATCCACCTGGAATGAAACAGCGTCTCCGGGGGCGTGGTGCTGACTCGATCCGGAGTAGGAGGAGGAGGAGGAGGAGGAGGAGGAGGAGGAGGTGGCGGCTATTGTGGTGAACACGTCGAACGCCAGGGGACCGGCTGACGTCACCAGAAGCAGGTACTCGAGTCCGTTGTACGGCAGATCGGATCGGTACCGAAGAGTACCGCTAACGCAGTACCCGACCATCATACTTATCAACATAGAGATCCAGAGAACGAGAACGTAGGACCGAAGTATCTGCGCATTCAGCGGACAGTACGTCAAGACGTTCAGTTTGAGCATCAGTGCAAATAAGCACAGACCGACGTTCATACTTACTACGAGAAAGACACAGCAGCCGCAAGACAGAAGAACGGGGCGTTCAACGCTGTTATTGCTGTTGTTGTTGAATTGGATGAGAACGTCAGGATCATCCTCAAAAACAGAAACAACGCCTTCTTCTTGTTCTTGTTCTTGTTCTTGTTCTTGTTCTTCTTCTTCTTTTTTTCTTCTTTTTCTTCTTCTTCATCTTCACTTTTCAGCTGAGGTGGTGTCATGATACCTGACTGCTCCTGTAAGACCACCTGTTCGTTGTACCGGTTTTCCAAGGTACCGCGGTGGGCGTTGGTCCCAGGTGAGTCGACGGTGGCGGCGGCGCCTCCGCAGTGGAAATACAGGTGGATCAGGTATTCGCCGACCAAAAGCGTAAACTCGATGGTAAACGGTAGAAACGTGCTGCCGATGAACGTATCAGAGATCTGGTACAGGCGGTTGTCATGGTTGACGCAGCCGAGCGTTTCCGCGGTGACGTTGGTCGCGTTGCCAAGGCAACGTCGGCGGAAGTCGCCCATTCGCGGCCGGTGGTCGAACATGTGCGACGATTCGTGAACGAGGGCGTCGAACCAGAGACTGAGGTTGGCCACCTGAAGGAAGGCGAGACCGTAGCGGGTGGCAGGTCGGTCGGCGAAGGTGGCTCTGTTGAAGGCGAAGCAGAACAGTGTCTGCCCTCCCAGGTAGACGATCCTCAGCACGTGGAAGGTGACCACCCACACGTAGGACGTGTAGATGTACCGGTCGTTACACCGTCTCCACACCGAGTCGCAGCTGATCGACGCGATCACGTGACAGGTGTCCAGGAGACACCCGGTGACGTAGAACGTCGCCATTCCCGCCAGAGCGAGGCCGTCCCTGCTGACGTCGTCGTCGTCTTCCTCCTTCCTCCTCCTCCTCCTCCTCGGCCGGGGTCTTCCTGCGTCGCCTGCTCAGCAGGAGGCGGTCCCTGTAGACCCGGAAGAGCACCATCACCGCCAGACCGACGCTCATGAAGACGACCAGCGTCACGAGGCTGACGGTGGCGTCAAAGCGCGTCGCAAAGTATGACGTCACGGTGACGGCGAACGACGTCGTCACCAGCGCCAGGAGCAGCTGGATCGAAGAGACCATGGCGTTGAAGCTGGAGTCCTCGACGACATCTGGCGGTGTCCCTTCCTCCTCCTCCTCCGGATCCGATGCAAACGTTTCCAGCGGAACTGGATCCCCTGCATCGGTCCTAACCACTCCTCCGAGTGTAACGGGAATTCGAAGCCAGGCGATCCCTTTCCTTCTGAAGAACTGCCTACTGGCCATCGCCTCCTCGAAAAACAAGTCAGATGCACAACTAAAAAGAGATAACTGACAACCAAGCGCCTGTCATAAATATAGCTAATCAAACAAATCGCCCGGACACTTTGCCTTGTAATTATAATAATAGTCGCCGATGTCAAGTTGTGTTCTCTCTTTTAGTTAGTTTCCGTTGTAGGCCTCATTGTCGAGATCTAAACGTGCTGGCCAAATAAGTCCTCCATTACTGCCGCCTGCGGTTTTACAAGATCTAAACGTGCTGGCCAAATTGAGCCCCCGTCTCTCTCTCTCCTTTATCCGATGATTGTAAAAGGTCCATTACTGCCGCCTGCGGTTTTCCTTGTCCTTGTCCTCGTCCTTAGGGGAGTCAGTCCTCGTCCTTATCAATAGTTTGGTCAAAACCAAATTAGAAATTTTCAATTGCAAACCTTGTTCGCATGAATTGGACAGCGCATATCCGTCGAATTCGACCAACGCCACTTTATCCGATGATTGTAAAAGGTTTGCTTTTCTAATTTTGTGATTCAAATAATTGTGTTTTGTTTTTCCTATCCGACTTTTTGTCTGACAGAGGGTGTCCTTGTCCTGTGTTTTTTTCCTCTCGTCCTTGTAAGAGATCACGTCCTAGAATCCGGAAACATCACTGTTTTTAGTAAAATTTCTGCTATAATTAAATAATATTTTTTTTTATTTTTCGTGGTTTGTCTTCTAAATTCAAACTAAGACTTTGTACTCCGTAATTTTAATCAGCTTTGGGAATTTCTCATTACAATTGTTTTACCTTTCATCTCCGTATTCATGGGTCCTCCCCTCCAACTGCCTCGAAACAATTTCGTCCTCCTCAAAACTGCCCAATGTCTGTCTGCCTGTAACTTTTGCCTCTTCCACATTCCAGTTTTGGACCAGCCTTCTATCTATCTGCCTTTCCGTTTGGCTATCAGTTTTTCTGTCTGTCTGTTCGCCTGTCTGTCTGTCTGCACTTTATTTTCTGTACCCGTCGGTTGGTTTCGAAACCCGATATCGCCTCTCTCTCTCTCTCTCTCGTCTGAAGGAGTCGTTGTTTCGTCTGAGGAGCATCCACTCATGAGGAGAGAAGGAGAGAAGGAGTAAGAGGAGGAGGAGGAGGATGAGGAGGAGAGATAGGAGGAAGAGGGGAAAGAGGAAAAGGAAGAGAAGAAAGAGGGGCTGAGTGGGAGGAGTATCCCCTCCTCCTCCTCCTCCTCCTCCTCCAGTGGACGTGAGTCGCCCTCTTCTTCGGCATCGAAATCCAACGACCGATAATCAAATTAGTCGATCACTCGACGGTTTCGAAGCCAAGTCCTTCACAGCCAACGATGCAAACACAGGCGCTTAGAAGGGGGAGGAGGAGGAGGAGGAGGAGGAGGAGGAGATGACAGAGGACGATGGGGACTAAGTCACGTGTTCCAGATTTCCATTAAGTCCTCCTCCTCCTCCTCCGTTGACGATGGTGGCGCTATATCTAGATAGACGAGTGGTGTTTTATCGCCGCCCTTTGAAATTCAGACGGAAATTCCGAAAAGAATATTCCAATTATAGATTTCGACTTCACTGAATGTAAATCGCTTCTTTTGATGTGTGACCAATCTGTAGCCTCTTCTGCTTACAGGGACCTCACTGTATCTCGTTTGGTGGAACAACAAGGAAGCAAGCAGGCGGAAGATGCGTCTCTATAAGCATTTCAAAATACTCTGTTTCGCTTTGTTTTGTTTTAGGCAAGAGAAAGCATAATAATAATAATAATAATAATAATAATAATAATAATAATAATAATAATAATAATAAGTAATAATAATAATAATAATAATAATAATAATAGTAGTAGTAGTAGTAGTAGTAGTAGTAGTAGTAGTAGTAGTAGTAGTAGTAGTAACGTGGGGGGACGGGGGCACTTTAGTAGTAGTAGTAGTAGTAGTAGTAGTAGTAGTAGTAGTAACAATGATAATCAATAATTACTGGATTTTAAGCGATTTTAAGAGTTTCTTTTACCTTAAATGAATTTAGAAGTAAGATGCTTGTTAATGTTCCATTAACTTAACCAAATTATAAAATCAGAATGTAGAATCGAGAAGTGACCTAATATGTCGTCGAATCCTGGGTCATTCAAATAGGCTGGAGCTACCTTGGCCATGCAGCATGACTGTCACCTCCTACACAGACTACGGATGAGAGGAGAAAGATATCGATGACGTCAGAGAGAGAGAGAGAGAGAGAGACGAGATGTTATGCATACATGACCTTAATTAGAAAATCAGTCATCGATGTTAATTGACGTTTGTCATGAGGATTGCCAATTCTGTCAGTCCGCGACAAATCTACTTATGAACGCGACGTCAAGCAACGGTGACACGATTACATGATATCCATAATATACATGTATGATGTATTACTACGAGATAGGCCTTGAGAGGAGGACAGGTCTATCTAGTCTATGCACACATCCCGCTGATTGAACATTTACCTTGTAAATGTGTTAGGTTTTACGGTTCCAATCTGTTGTCGATTTACATCAGAGGCGGATGGGGGGTCAGGTGGTGTTAAAACTCCGTTAAAATTGTCAGAGTATTTTTATAGAAATTATGTCGCTAATTATTCTGTGACGGGTTATAATGAATACGACGTGAACAACTGTTTGAGCGGACTAATAGATATCAATTAGATTCTCCATTACCTGTGACTGAACCTATGTCATAGTCTTCATGTTGATCAGATGCAAACGCAGGCAGACCCACGCACGCACACACACGCACAAACAGGGACTTCCACACACTGAGCGATATGTCTTCGAAGTATAGTTTCGATGCTGCATGGGTCTATAGAGGCAAAACTTGTCCATCTCAGAGAGGCGATCTTATCAGCGTAATAACGATATCGAAAGGCGAAGATATGTGGGACTAACTTGAGATAAGAATGATATCCTATCTGATAATAACTATTAGAAGTCCCTGGCACGACATCTTGATACCATTTGGAACAGAAAAATCGTAGGTTTCGAAGAACAAGCGACTGACGTCTTCAACCACTTATTTGGTTATAAGTGAAATTCCTGGAAGAAGCATATTCTCCCTGCCCCTCTATCTCCTCCTCTTCCCTCTCTCCCCCCTCCCCTCCATCCACTTCGGACTCTGTGTTTGATTAGAGTGGTCTTGTGGGAAACTTGACTGTGTGTGTGTGTGTGTGTGTGTGTGTGTGTGACGAGTAAAGTTCATTTCCGGTTCGTGTTGGAATATCTATTCCAGGCAGCTACGTGAACCGCCCTCCTCCGGCTGTTCGATTCGCCGCCCGCCCACCCGCCCTCTGGCGGGAACGGCTTTAAAGCTCCGGTCTTTTCCAAGGCGCTAATCACACGACTGCTAGGATCGCTGTTGTCGCTGTTGCAACAACTTCTGTTGCAACTTCTGTTGCATCTGTTGCTTGCCGTCGTCGAAAACGATTTCGTACTTTTAAGAGTCGAGGCCGGTTCTTTGTCCCTCTATCGACTGATTTGGGCAACTATAGGCCTTTGCGTCGATAGTCTCGAAGCAATACTAATAACAACAAAAGGTCTACAAATACCTGAGCAATACAATACGTAGATAAACGGTAGTGCGAATTGATTTTCGAGAAATAATCACTGATAGATAGTTATTGGGAAAATAAATTGCGCCAAACAAGTTCTTTCAGGTTTGTTTTATTGACTTTTAACACCTAATTCCGAAATTGATTATATCTTGGTGTTTTATATCTATTTATCTAGCGCTGCAGTATTTAGACAGCATCGTTAATGCACAGGTAAATCGGGCTATAGCCACGCTAATTTTCTCAGATGCCACGTGATTGTGTGGAATAAGGAAGCATTCTTGAATCCTAATATGCGTTTCTTTCACGCAAGGTAGAATTCAGAAGAATTGCTTGGAAAATACTTTCAAATATCGATTTACGCGAATATTTATAAAATTATTCACAAGTGGAACCAAGGAATTTGACGAATTTTAGCGAATCTTAGAATAAAAAAACTGACTTTATCACTTTTGAAGAATTGACTTTTAGAGCGTCTTATCGGGAAAATATTTCTAAGTGGTCGACCTCATCTAGATTCCAGAATCGACTGATAATGGAACTGGACCCGATGGAATTTCAAAAGATTTACAGACGTTTCATTATTAGCAACGTCGAGCGCGGCTTGTACTTGGGTGGGTGACTGTCACGGGATCGAGTCTCGTGGTGCCAGCGTTAAGCTGCGAAGGTTAAACGCGGGTCCGGAGAAAGCAATGACAAACTATACTAGTAGCAGCCATCTCAGGATTTAAAATATGGTGGGGGTGAGATGGGGTGGGGTTAAAAATGTCCGATTCCCCTTCTTCTTTACCCCCAGTCACAGACTAATACTATTCAGTTCACTTTGTTTGGTTTTCTTTTCAGACTGAAAATAATAATACTAATAATAGTAATAGTAGCGATGCGGCTCTGCGTATCCAGTGCGATTGTCCTAATGACGACATTCCTTCTGCCTTCCTTAATGACGACGAGAGCGTTCCCGATGTCCGGAGAGTACGGATCATCGCGCATGCGCACAAAACGCGGCTTCCGGGAGGGATCAGCTGACCGGATCAGCCACGGATTCGGAAAACGGTCTTCTTCTCCTTCTTCTTCTTCTTCTTCTTCGGTGATCGACTTACTTACTTCCGCTGCAGTCGACACACCCGAGTGAGTGGCTGCACACCTGTGGGTGAATTCAGAGGGGAGGGAGGGGAGGAGGGAATAGGTCACGAGGTCACGGCGGTAACCTCGGTTCACCGTGTCCCGGAATACCGGAAACAAACCTATCGTCAAAGTGTATTTGGCGCATTAGCCCCAGTCTATAGCTTCTGTTGCAATCATCCTAACCCAACCCCCAACCCCAACCCCACCCGAAAAATTTCTCGAGGGTTTTTGGCAGATCCCACGGCTGATCACAGAATCTACCCCCAATAATGTCTATTTGTGATTTTTACGCTGTTCCAGTCCAATTCGTTTTAGGCCTATATCGCAAAAAGCAAACCAGCCACGGATTCGTAAGGCAGACAGCAAGACTCCACACACACACTACGATATATATATATATATATATATATATATATATATATATATATATATATATATATATATATATATATATATAGAGAGAGAGAGAGAGAGAGAGAGAGAGAGAGAGAGAGAGATACGCACGCAATTAGATCTTTTGACTTAGTTTCCGTCGTCGTATTTTGTAATCGCGGCGTAATAATTGTGTAATCGTTTCTCTTGTAGCTTTGTAATGACGGATGACGACCTGGCGAATTACATTCATCGAGATCGGAGAGTTGCCGATCGCTTCGTCAGAAGTTACGTTGATCTGAATGGTAGGACGATTGACGTTGCTTTTAAAGAAACCGACTAATCTCTTAGTCAGTTGCTCCCTTAGTCAGTTGCTCCCTATTTCCTGATGCCAAGGTCAACTTCTTGGGGTCAACCAATAGCGGAACTTGGGCAGCTAAAAAATATTTAAAATAAGTGTGTTTTCTCTGATTTTGGTAAACAATTTTTGCCTTATTTCACGACACTTGTCAACAATTTCTCTAAGTAGCGCATAACAACTTAAGGGTCTACTAGCGAAGGCCCAGACCCCATCAGAGGAGGACCAGGGGGCCACTTGGCCCTGGTCTCTGCTTACAAAAATACCTCAAAGTAATGGCGGCATATAAATTGAAATTAATTTCTGTAATACTTTATACCTATTTTACAATGAACCAGATATCTTAATACGCGGCTCTTCCCTCGATCGCCCTACTAGGCATTCCGTTAGATATTCGTCAGGTCTTTCATTTAGTTGATGTCACTCGTTCTCGTACAGTCATTGGCGTTAGTGTGTAGTATGAAATTGCTGGGAGTGCTCTGTTTCGAACCCTGTCGATCGAAATTGATAATGATATTATTGGTTATTCTTGCAAAGGTTAAAGCACTGAAGAAGGAACAAGAGGAAAATGTGGATTTTGTTGGAGAATTTCTTCAAATAGATTAGATTTTCACATATATAGGGTTTATATACCTTCTATCCAACAGACTTTCAATAGGCTTCTCTCGCACAGGGAATAATTGTTATAAAACTTGTTTTTGATGTCTATAAAACCTGTTGCAGGCCTCTAATTAACCAGATAGCTTAAAACGAGGCTCTTCCCTCAATCACCCTACTAGGCCTTCCGCAATATATTCGGCAGGACTTTCATTTAGTTGATATCTCTCGTTCTCGTACAGTCAATGGCGTTAGTATGTTGCATGAAATGGCTGGGTGTGCTCTATTTCGAACCCTGTATATCGAAATTGAGAACGATTTTATTGATGATTCTTGCAATGTTTAAAGCAATGAAGAAGGAACAAGAGGAAAATGTGGATTTTGTCGGAGAATTTCTTCAAATAGATTAGATTTTCGCATATCTAGGGCCTATATACCTTCTATTCAACAGGCCTTCAATAGGCTTCTCTCACAGAGCGAATTAATTATAAAACTTGCTTTGTTGCCTATTAGGGTCGTTTTAAGGCAGAGGCACGTAAGGCACGTGCCTAGGGCCCCGCGATACAGAGGGGCCCCGGCGGGCGGCGAAAGGAAGGTCATCACCGCTTATCGGGTCTTATTTCATGAATTTCTCCTCGAAAATTCTGATTAGCAAATAAGGTCGTCACTAGTTTTTAAACTGCCTAGGGCCCCAAACATCTTTAAAACGACACTGTCTTTGTCATTATAGGCCTACGCTGAATTTGTAAAACGCCGTCAGCCGTAACTCGTAACGTGTCTCAGTGTAAAATGCAAATATGATTGTCTAATCGTGAATTTCTTTAGCGAGAATGCGACATAATAAGGTTTTTCTCCAGAGTCGTATTCCCCGTCACAATCGAGTCCTGGCGTGCTTACCGTCAAGATGTCCCCGTTTGCCTCGTTCTCTTGTTCAGAGATAAGACCGTTCGCGCATCGGCTTCGTTTCCCACGTCATGTGAACTGGTGACGCCGGTGATAAATGTAAGCGCTACATAAATTCGCAAGATCCGCTTCGAATCGAAAGCTATCGATGCCTGCTGAACAAGTGTGTTGCGTGCAGAGGTCTGTAAATATCATTAGTTTGCCATCGACTGACTGAGCCGAGTATCCGCGATACTCGTTGCGCCTCAATTGTGGACATACTCGATACTCGAAGACTTCGCCGGACCGCCACAAGTATGTACCAGAATGCGACCCTTGAAATCAGCCCAGCTCCTCAGCCCCCCACCCCCTCCGTGCTGAGTGAATTGCTCCGACAAATTACTCTGTTTCAAAGGGCGAAACGCAATATGGCGGACAATAAATGGCTGATAAGTTACGAGGAATATACACATAATGCCATCGGCGACCATCTATAATTAATGTCAGCCATTGATAAGAGCCGTTCTGAAGTTTTAAAAAGAGTCCGGAATAGAGAGGCCGTTACAGTAGTCTATATATGAAGCTGCAGTTTCCCGTACATGACTTGGGTTTCTAGTCTTCGATTTCAACGGGCCTTATATTTCGGGTGCTTGCTCAAACGCCTTCAAATAAGGAACTACTTCGGTGCTGCTTTTGAAAGCGCTATAGAAATTTACTGTGCAATGACCAGCAGACTTTAGGCTACCGTTGTCATAGAATCTCCACAAGGATGCACACCTGTCAAGATTTAAGCTGCCATAAGGCAAAACTCGGGTCTAGAGAAAGCAATGGCAAACTAGTCTAGATTAATGGCGTATACATAGACCATGCAGTGGCGGCTCCAGGATTTGGCAAGTGGGCGGGGGGCTCGTTGAGGTGGCAACTTTTAATCATGGGGGCCAACCATTTGTTGTTATGTATGTAGCATTAAGTATAGGGTCCCAACAGGGGGCCACTGGGTGGCCAGGCACTCAATAGGGAGGGCACGCCCCCGCGCCCACCCTGTGGAGCCGCCACTGAGACCATGCTGAGAGAGTTCAAGAGACTCTCCATGCAGGGGCCTTCTAGTCGGTCGAATCTGGGGAAGTTGACCTGTCGGAGTGATGCCTCCCCCCTAAAATTATTGTGGAAAACCCCGGTTACGTCACTTGGTGTCATCCATCAGATTCTATAGTTTTAATCAATTGGCGTGAATTTGTCAATTCTTTTATTTCTATTTCAGATGACGGAATCATCACGGAAGATGAATTGATCTAGAACTTCGAAACGGAAGAGAGCAGAATTACCCCATCCTCCATGGAGTCGTACAGCTGTCACCCTAGAAGAGACCAGACTTAAGTCCCAGTGGGCGCAGCCTCTCCGCCCTCCCCCCGCTCACACACAAAATCCGTTCATAAATTTAGATGAGCCCTCTTCGTTTGTTATTACTTCTTTTCAAAAGTATCAGGTTCGACCATCACCGTTTAAAATTCCTGGCGCTGTTAATAACTGTCACCACATCGAATTCACAGCGGTTACTTTTACACTTCAGTGTCACGAGGCATTGCAAGGTCCTCACCAAGAATCAGCTAATGACACAATGCCCTCCTATACTGTCGTCTAAATAGGGCCCTATTTAATTCCTTTATGAACACCTCATCTGGATAGATTCAAAATTGAAAAAAACGCGCTATGAACGTTTCTTTTTCGTAGTACGTTTTCGTAAACCCAATTTTTCGCATGTCCAGTGCCTAGATAATCTCGGCAAAAGCAAAGGTCCGATATGTACGAAGCAGAGGTTACTAGTGTTGCAATATAAGAGGTCTACGCATAGAATGTGTTTGACAGTTTGGCTCCATGGCTGCTTCGCTGGGGAAATCAGAGACCGTTAGCTTCATCGTTGAACATTAAATGTTGCATGTGTTGTGTTGTATAGTTAGCAATAATTTAATCTAGTTTCTACCAGCAATGATTAAAATGGTTTACTGAATAACATCTAGATCGTATGGACAAGTAAATAGAATGAAAGACAACAGACTCCCACATAAAGCACTCTACACACGCAACAGAAGGCAAGAGAGGAAGAGGAAGGCTCGGGGAAAAGTGGATAGAAGACTTTGAAAGATATCAGATAACACTAAGAGATGGAATGAGACTAACAGCGGAAAAAGATAAATGGAGGAGTTTCATGTCTAGCTATTGCCGCTAATGAGCTGGCAGAAAGCAACTAGGCCTATGATGATGATGATGATGATGATGATGATGATGATGACTGAGTAATTTAGTTTTTCATTCTAACCTGTGTTCTGTTTTAATCTGTCGTCATGTCTCAACATCTAGAAACTTAAAACTCATTTCTTCGAGACATCGTATTAGTCTACTCTAGTAAATATTATAATGTCGACTTTCTAACCCCTAATTTCATTATTATTATTATTATTATTATTATTATTATTATTATTATTATTATTATTATTATTATTATTATTAAAAAGCAAACAAAAATATTCAACTCACAAAGTCTTACGTAAATGTATCTATCTATCGATATGTCAGCTTATTCACACTAAGAAGATATCGCTCTTAAACCGTTCATATGTGGATAAATTTATTGGAACAATTTGGAGGAGATAAGAGAAGGAAGAGGAGCATCATCATCATCATCATCATCATCATCATCATCATCATCATCATCATCATCATCATCATCATCAGTGTGTCAGAGTCAACGCAATCACGACCAAACGACCGCTGTCTGGAATGCGTTTGCGCGCGTTGAACAGTCGGATGCCCGACTGGAGCACTTCGAGCGCCTTCGACTCCTCTGGAATGGAATTCAGGGCTCTGCCAATTGAAAAAAAAATCAATCTCAAATCACTCCTCTCCTCTCCCAGGATCATTGGCAATGCACTGATCGCAGAATTAATCGAGAGAAATCTGTTTACCAATGACAGACGTAACACACGTTTTTCTGTCGACATCTCTTGACAGAAAACTTTGGCAATTAACCATTTTTATTTGCCAGGAAAAGTTATAAAATCTGACAAAACTCCTTGCTTCAACTGCCGTCAAGATGGCAAGATAGTGACGTCAAAATATAAATTTCAACTTAATTAAACATTTCTGACCCCCCAATAAAATCGGGTATCCATTTCTATTCAGAATAGCAGCCCGTTGAAAATATTTTTCTCTAATTTATGCAAATCAGTTTATTAACTAATTTATACATTCATTTTATTTACACGTAAAACTAAATAGTACCTTCGCACAAGTTCTAGGCCACTGTAGGCGGCCACATCTGAGATGAAGTCTTGTGGGTTCTGCAGAGCGTCCCCCATTGCTGCTTGGTAGCTCTCCACTGTTGATGAACATAGAATACCATCACCTGTCAGACTCACTGCATACAGTAATTCGAAAGCAAAGCCAAGTAATCGTGTCTCTAGAGAAATTAACGAAATTTTACTTACTTACTTACTTAGTTCTGTATTTTTATGCCATTATGAGTGAAGAAGTGGACATGAAAGCGCGCCTGTCGTGACGCACCCGTATCTTTTGCTGCGTCGATCATAAGGTACATAATCTGCCGATGTCGATCGTTGTCCTCCTCTGTTAGCATGTGCTCGTAGTAGGAGGAGAGATACTGGGCCAACAGACGACCGACGTCAAAGGCGCACGGACCAACGAACAACGAAGCCTCTTCACTCCAGCTGCCAACACACGAAAGCATAAAATCAGCAGCGACAGCAGTTTTCACATTCGACTTGAAATTTCGTAGAAATTCCAATGGCTGTGTGCAGTAGTAGCTCTCTCTCTACCATAAACAGAAGTCCCTGATGAATGAAAAATCGTCGAATTTCAAGAGAAATAATGCAATTAGAATCTTCCATTTATATGGCATTTTGATAAACCGCACTACAGTTATCAGTGTATGAGGCGATATTAACGCTCACTCGATGGAAATGTGTGTCAGGGAATTGAACCCTTAATGATAGAACATCAAATTGTTTTCAAAGTTATCAGAATATTAAAACAGGATTAAAAGTATGAAATAATCTGCTATAGCCTTTGGCACTGAACGACATAAAAATGAAAATATGAACTAGGAAATATTCTAGTTAACTCAAAAGGTACACTCCATAGGCCATCAGGGACCCGTCGGAGAACCGAAGGGTTAGAGCCTTTCAGTTACACATGGCAAAGGGGGGCGGATTGCCAACCTTTCCCTCGCCGCCTTTCCTTCCACCGAATTAACACCCGATGTACTCATTCACAGATGAGTCGACTGGGGCGCTTGGGACTGAACAGAAAATTCTGCCGCGGCCGGGAGTGGAACCACGGACCTCAGGATTGGCAGACCAGTCCGTTAACCACTGCTCCACCGCGCACCCGGATAGTTAACTGAAGCCTGTTGGCAATGGAAGGTTATGCAAGTGTGACGAACCTAATAATATTCGCGAAATGTTTTAATGAATGTGTCACAGTTAGGGTTCATACCCTGATCTGCTCATCCTGAATCAGCACCGATTTCCCGACGAGTCGTCCATGTAGAAGCGCCTGCTTCTTGTTCTTGGCATCGTCGACCAGCGTCTTAACGGCCGACTCGGTTTGGCTGCTCGTCAGAAAACGCAACGCGTTGTCTCTGAGAGGACCCGACTTCAGATGGTCAAGACTCATTCCGAGAATGCCCGATGCAAAGCGACCTACCGTTTCCGCGTTTTCCTTATTTTTAAGAAAAATAAACCGTGAAACCAACAGAGTTGCCGCTAAATTTCCTAATAATTTCCCCTGAGGAACAATCTTGGGACCATACAGGCTCATAGGTGGATTTTATTAAAGGCTAGGGTAGGCTTAAGCCTACCCAACTAATCCAACCAAAACAACAAAATTGTTTTTCCATCAACACCAGGTCTGTCTAAGCATCTTTTGATAGCCATTGGCATAGAAGAAAATTTTCTAATACGTAGCAATTTCTGCCTATTTCAGTAGAGGGTGCTTACCCTCTGGACCACCCAACTCAAAGATTTAGTCCCTCCTCCCAAGAAATCAAAAGTTATAGGCCTATAAAAGAATACGTTCTATATCTGTTGCCCATACAGACCCCCATATTAGCCTCAGTGGCGGCTGCAGGATTTGGCAAGTGGGGGGGGCGTTGGGGTGGCAACTTCTAATCATGGGGGCCAACCATTTGTTGTTGTTAGCTATGTAGTATTAAGTATAGGGTCCCAACTGGGGGGCCACCGGAGGGGCAGGCACTCAATAGGAGGCACGGGCCCCCTCCGGGCCCCCCTGTGGAGCCGCCACTGGTTAGCCTACCCAAATCTTAAACTCTAAATCCGCCTATGTTAACAGGCTATATAATTCAAGATGCAGTTTTCTTAAATGATTGACGCACTACTGCACTAATCAGCTGCATATCACTGGTTTTGAATGATCCCCAGCCAGGGTATAAAATTTTGGTTTATAAACAGCGGAGGTCGTAAATTTTAATGGAACAGCAGAAGGATCCCAATGGTGGTGTACTGAAAACTTTTATGACTGACCAAGTTTTTAAAAAAAACTTGAATAACTCATTTGTGATCTAGGCAGAAGTTTTATTGCAAACCTTACTTACTGAAATTCTGCTTCAAGTTCTTGTAACAACTCTGGTTCAGTGATGGCGTTAGTTGCCTTATGCATCCGTGCAACAGTCTCGGCCACTTGGGTAAAGGTGGTCCTGGTAACATCGCCGGATTTCAGATTTGAATCCAGTGAACGGAACAACGAAATATCCTCAAACGCCTCTGTTTCACAAAACATCAATCGATCAAACGATAAACTTCTATGGCGCCGGCCGCTATCAAAATGCCTAGATATATGAATCAGCCGACATGGCGCGCATCAAGATATCTCTTTAGCATGCATGTACTAAAGATGCTAAAAGTCTCAAATGTATTTTTTAGAAGCCAAAACAACTCAACTGCAACTGTATTTGTCGCTCCAACAATACACAAAAGGCATCAGCCGTGGAATCAACGACTGTACTCTCATTAAATGTTTCGTCTCTGATGCGAACTTCTCCCTTTCCTTCTGGTCACACGTTCGCTCTTTCTTCAGCTAAACATTTAAAAACACATTAAATTTCACAGCAAACAAGAATAGTATAGGCCTACAACAAATCTGGACAAATAAGACAAATAGTAATTTAGATCAGTGGCGGCTCTAGGATTTGGCAAGTGGGGGGGGGGCCGTTGGGGTGGCAACTTCTAATCATGGGGCCAATCATTTGTTGTTTAATGTATGTAGCATTAAGTATAGGGTCCCAACTGGGGGGCCACTGGGGGGGCAGGCACTCAATAGGGGGCACGGGCTCCCCCTGGCCCTCCCGGTGGAGCCGCCACTGATTTAGATTGATAGATATAAAAAAGATTTGAAGCAAAATAAACTAATTAAAGGTTTAGTTGAAAATTGAAATGTCAAACCTTTTTCATGACAAACGTTGAGCCTTCTACGTCCACTTGAAACAGAAGACCAGCCCCTGTGTCTTTCAACTTTATCAATTTGATATCCTCTGTTTTAGAAGATAGTACCGCCTGTCATAAAGAAAACAGCGCCCCATAATATGAACAGCGTTTTAGACACGTGACTCGATAACACAAATCGCTGTCCAAAATGTCCGTTCCAGATAGAAAGAATCAAGAGAAATTACAGCGCTACCTTAACCGGTTCGGAGTCTGGATTGTCTTTCGCGAGGTTAAGCACCGTCTGAAGCAGATCTCTGTGCGTTTCTGGTGATGTAGGACACGAGCTGGCCATTGTTGTCGACGCTATTAAAGTACACACGACTGTCTCTCTCTCTCTCTTCACTGGCTCTTGGTGGTGGGCGTGATCAAAGCTCATTTAAATACCTTCATATTAATATTCATGTTATCACCGTTACAGTATGGGAAGCCAAGATCTTCATAAATGTTTTCTTTAATTGTGGGCCGACTGATTTTACTATTCGTCAGCCCATAAGTTCTACGCCATTAGGTCAGTGGCGGCTCTAGGATTTGGCAAGTGGGGGCCGTTGGGGTGGCAACTTCTAATCATGGGGCAACCATTTGTTGTTTAATGTATGTAGCATTAAGTATAGGGTCCCAACTGGGGGGCCAGGCTCTCAATAGGGGGGCACGGGCCCCCCTGGCCCCCCGGTGGAACCGCCACTGCATTAGTTCAACTGAATAGTTAGTTATCGAGCATATCGCGTTAGTTTTTCGTGGAAGATATTCTTGAATAGAGTGACATTTTAAATACGATTTTAGCAATTAACTAAAACCTTTGCATTATTAAAATATAAGGCAAAAGTGACTTTCCTAACTGGGATATTCTCTAGTTTTTGTTGCCTTTGGGCTGGAAGAGGCACAGATCGAGGAGGCTGCTTATCCATTAATCCATCACACCCAGCGTCTAGACTCTAGAGACTCTAGACTACCAATTTGGATGCATCGTGGTTATTTCGAAGGTTGAAACCCGATAGCCGAACTATCCATTTTCCAATTTGTCGGTTGGAAATTTTTGCTTAATTTTAGCGCAATCACATAATTAATCAAATAATTTTAAAAACAGGTCCCGAGTGGTAAATTGCGCGTTCGAGAGCGGGGTGGAGGTGGGGTAGCAATAGGCTGGTAGATTGCATGAACTCGAAAGCAGACTTCCATCCTGCTCCAAGAATATTTATTAGACCTAAATAATTATAATAAATCCACGGAAACTAGAACGGGCTGTGCGCTTTGGATTGTGCCATCACACAATCTGCAGGCGAACACACGTCTGCCTAATTGGCATCCATAATTATTATTTATTATTAGCCTCTATATGACGATGAGAGCGCTGAGTGGGTGATGGTGGGGGAGGTGGTGGAGGATTTTTCAAGGACCAATGGGTGGGTGACATTTTGACGTCATCAGGGCGACGATTAACAAAACCAACAGCCATTATTTCGTCTGCAGTCGATAGCATAATTGGAGGAACAGTTTGTATCAAGGCCGAGCCTACAAGAACTCAGCCAGGATCTATGCTGTTCCTCTATATAGGGGCCTAGCTGTGGCCTGTGTCGTGATGAGCGCAAGAACTGGTGTCAGGAATTTATACGATGTTTCTGTTCTGTGCTGGAAAGATTCTGACGTTATCTGTTAGATCAAGCTCGATGTAAAAACAACTGTGTATTGACTAAAGAGTAGCATATCGTGTAGACCTTTTGCGTGCACATAGGAAGGAGTCAGTCAGAGTGGCATTAGAAAAGACAGTCGTCGAGTAACGAATTCAGATCGGAAGGGTAAATTAGAAATAGAACGTTGGACATGAAGCGACCAGACTGCATCCTCCATTTCGGCGCCAGTCTCGTCTTACTGGTGGTGGTTCTCGCGATGGAAAAAGGGTTCAGTGAGTATACATTGTACGAAGTTTCGCGTAGAATTAATTACATCAATGCATTCGCTGTATTACCAGTTGCTTAGAACTAAGCGTAGGTTATCCAGATCAGACCAGATTCGTCGCACTCTATTCCAGGGGCGTAGCGACGAGGGTATATCGGTATAGGGCCTATATACCCCCCAAATATCAGACAACCTTAGAATTTTCAATGTGTTTTTAAGATTTTCAAAGTTTTTTAAAGATTTATACCCCAAAAGCACATTAAACCCCACAAATCAAATTCCTGGCTACGCCCCTGCTCTGTTCTTTGCGTTCGCCTGATTTTATTATTAGTCCAACAGGGCATAGTGGAGATTTATCCTTCTCGGCAATGAAGGCTATAAGACTTTGATGGTCTTCTAGATTTGACCTAGACAGCATAAATAATTGACCCCGGCATATGAGGAGCTCGTATAGGCCTCGCCAACGCATATAAAGGCCTATATAGGCCTATGCGGGTTGAGTAATGGAAAGAGCAGGCGGTAATCCGACAGACCCTTATTATTGGCGCAATTTAGGAATGACCTCAACAGAGACATCCATGTTCGATTCTTAACATTGGCGGAGTTGCTCAGAAGCCTTAAATGAGTAAAAATAAATGGGGAGAGCTTATTCGTCAGCTGCAAACCGTCAGTTTTAATCGCAGCTTATCTCCATTTTAACAACGGCATATCTACATTGAGACCATAATTTATCTCGTCGCGTTTTCATTTTAGAATTTATTATTTAGAAAACCACTGGACTCCAGTAGCCTATAGCGTAACGCTAAACCCGTGATCTAATCTTACTCGAGGTCATATTTTGCAGGACGCTAAACCGCATTAGACATGACCATCACCCGGTGTCTAATCCCACAGAAGCAATCCGATTTCAAAAGCACAGGACTTTAGGCCTTTCAGACCAGAAGAAAGAGAAGAGGCAGTGGCGGCTCCACCGGGGGAGCCAGGGGGCCCGTGCCCCCCTACTGACTACCTGCCCCCCAGTGGCCCCCCAGTTGGGACCCTATACTTAATGCTACATACATTAAACAACAAATGGTTGGCCCCCATGATTAGAAGTTGCCCCCCCAACGGCCCCCACTTGCCAAATCCTAGAGCCGCCACTGAGAAGAGGGGATCGAAGAGGAGCGTGAATAGCGACGTACCCATCCAGCAGCAACCAATAACTGCTGCAGATAAGAATGCTGCTGTCTTCATCTTGGCAGAAGAGTACGAAGAGCGCAGCTAATCTGAAATAGAAAAAACGTTGACAATTCAGTATCTCTTATCATTATGGATGTTCGCAAATGTTATAGCGCCATCTGAAATGATAAATTCATAATGATAGACGATCAAACTCAACGAAACACATGCAATTTTTAAAGCAATTTCCGAGGCGTTTATTCGAACGATGTAGGCCCTTTATAGTACGGTCTGATGGCGACATACAGAAAGCGATGTTTACAAGATATCGTCATCGACTGAGTTTCTCTGTTCGAATGTAGGCCTTACGTTAACGGGGCCGTTGTAAATGCGCGTTTTCGCAATTTCAATAGCATTTGGTCTTTGCGAGCGAAGCAGCAATGTCTGCAACTCTTATTCGACAAAGTATAGGACAGGCAACATATAATGACAAAAGGTCGCGTCTGTAAAGACTTATGCATAACAGCGTATAGGATCTATCGATCGACCTTAGAACGTGGTCGTCAACTCTCGAGGACACGATCGTTAGAATTAAGGCCATCTAATAAACAAACTATATTTATCGGCTCGCATAGTCGTTTATTATCTTGGTAAATATAGTATTTGAGATATGTGGGCCTAACCACATGCAGGTCTTCACGTGGTTTCAAGGACTCGGTAAATTTTAGTGGAAATAATTATTTTCTCTCAATAATAAGTCAACGTAGAACGCTATAGTTCCAACATAAACTTAATTAATTAATTCTGACAATTTCATATAGCGCAATAAGCATAGCGAAGGCTAAAGTCAAGAGCGCTTTACAGGTGTCCCTAATAGGATATGTTAAATAAATATGTTTTAAGGTCCTAGGTTCCTGATGGATTCATTTGCTAATGTGACTAGCTATTAGTCGGTCTCCGCAAATTGATGCATATACAGCGCATGTTGGAGGATGCATGACTCAAGTTCGAGTACTTTTTACTCAGTTTGACCACGACAAGTCATTTCTTAGCAATTCCCACGCACACACACACACACACACTTGCTTCAACATCCTGTACTCGTAAGCTGTGTAGGTCTTCATTATTAGTAGAACCGAGTTGTTCTTCTGCGTATGATTAATTAATTAATTATTATTATAACCAAAGGTGTGCCATACGTTAACGTGACCGTAAGGGCGGAAATGCAAGTCACAATGTTATCGCCACAAATTAAACACATCGGATAGGACTTCTCGAGTCAACATTAGGCCTATCCTATATTTAGAGACGAAGATTACGCCATCTACCGTCAACATCACGTTTCATTAGGCTTCTCTTCTGATAGGCCTATGACTGATAAGCTTGACTCACCAGATGGAACTACTTTGCAACGTTAGAAAACAATATGTACAGTAGGTCCACGTCTCTGAAACCCAGCAGAACTGTATATAGGCTATCGGCTGCTATTGCGATATGGTCCAATTATCCAATATTGAATTTAACGATGTTTCAATATCACAACCAAATTAATAAAATTCTGTCTATAACATCATCCGACCGCATATAGCCTATACATAAAGCGCTAATGGCCTATACCACCTTCGTCGCTGATTGCCTAGATCGGAGATAGGCGCCGAACCCAACGCTTGGACTCGACAACGGGACCTATACCATTATCTTTATAGCATCAATGCGATAAACACCGACTTACCTCCAGTTTCTTCAGTTTAGCAACTGCGATCAGGAACTGAAAACTTAGGCGACTAAACTAATGAGGTCGACAAGACGCCGCTCTATAAGTGCACTTCTGTAGGTCAGCTGCTTTTTAAAATCGATAACATCCTCGGCCTTCCCTCGAACTGATCAAAATGTCGATACATTTTAACCATATGGGCTGTCCATTAATTACGTCAACAACTTTTGACCCCCCATGATCAATGACAGGTCCCAATAACAAGGTTATTATTTTTGTGGTGATGATCATTTTTCCCTCTTTTCCTCATCGAGTGTCAAAATGTGGCGGTGATTACCTTTTTTCTAATGCTTTATCCATTGTAATAAGTAGTATTCCATGAAAATTCCTATTTTTTGATTATTTTAAAAAAGTGAAATTGTTGACGTCAACTTCTCTTGACCCCTCCCCTGTCAACAACTGTCAAACTTTTCCAAACCCCTCCCCCTAAATTGTTGACGTAATTAATGGACAGCTCCATAGTAATTCCGTGTATACCTTATTGGTTCTTAGCTACAGCCGGCGAGCAAGAGACCTCGGGAAAATGCCGGAGTGGAAGACTGCTCCTGGGAAGCGTCAACGAGTCTTACGCGGAATACATTCCGAGCACGGGAATCTACCAGCAGCTCACCGGCACCGTCCACAACAAACGCAGCGTCTACAAGCACATCACAGAGGACGCGTACCTGTATTTCCTGTCCGGACGCCAATTCGGACAGGGCTTCTGGGCAGTGGGGCCGCAGGTGGGCAGCGAGGACCCGGTGATGAGCGTCCCCTCAAAAAGTGCCTCGCCCGCCAACTCCCAGCAGGAGTGGCGTCTGTGGAACGGCGCCGATGATTCGTGGGCCACCGCCCGGTCTTTGAAGCTCGCCTGCGTCGACGGCGTCTTCTTCCCCTGCAGCTCAGGGCAGCTCCTCCTGACCGGAATATCTCCTCGACACGCCGTTCAGAGCAGACGAATGGGCGTCTACGACATAACCGACCGGACCTACAGCCTACGACCGGTGTACAAGCATCGGAACCAGGCGGAGTTCCTCTTCTACACGTACGAGGCCGGCGGAAAGTGGATCGTCGGACCGGAAGTGGGAAAGATCCTGGGCGGATTGTTCGTGTCCGATTACGCCCTTCGACCGGAATACATCCTTCAGACGTGGGTCGTTTTTGTGGGGAAACATTTTGCCTACGACCAGGGGGTCAAAGTTCAGTGTTACGGTAAGTCTCGCTGCTCCTCGCGTAGAGAGTCCTTCACCCTGCCATTCGCTAATAAAAATGAATCGTCACAGAATTTGAGCACATCGACTAAGACATGTCAGACAGACTATGGGTTTCCTTCAACATTTATGTGACGCCTGAATCAACATTGCACTAAATCATCTTAATTTCAGTTGTTGCTATCTTACGTCCGTCTATAGGAGCCAGTTCAGACGAAGGACCATTGCCCGCCGATGGAGATCACGATATAGAGAGGCCCGTCGGGGTTTCATATAACGGGGCCGTTGCCCCCATTGCCGGCGACATCAACAAGTTTATTCTGCAAAGACGAAATAACATATTGGGCCAAAAAAGAGGACGAAAAAACGACGAAAATCTGAACGATTCGTGCGAACTCGACTGTCAAAATGGTGGACGCTGCGAGAAAACGAAAGACTCCATATATCTGTGCATTTGCCCGGAAAACTATTTTGGAGTGAACTGCCAGTCGGGTAACTTTCCTACATTTTGCTTCCTTTTCATACTTGATCGAAAGAGAAACTTGGATTTAGTTTAAGTCGTATCATTGCTTGCTGTTCTAAAAACTCATTTGGGCTCTGACCAAGGTTTTGAATACAATTGTGAAGCTTTTTGGCAATAGGCTACCATAAATACACTAGATGTAAAGTAAGTAAGTAAAATCTCGTGAATTTCTATCACGATTTCAAAAGTGGCACAGCAATGGCTCATTATTCCTATACGCCTATGGGTGCAAGTGACCCAATATGTAACACAAGCATTCGCTATTTGGTTGACTGTATATAGATTATAAATAGGTTTATTATTGAAATGGTGGGTTTTGACTGATTATATTTCAGCGATTGACTGCGGTTCTTTTCCCCCTGAAAATGGCGTGGAGTCGGTTTCTTCCACCGGACACTACTTCCTCGACGTAGTCTTTTACCGATGTCCAACCGGCACAATTATCGACGGCTCGCCTGGAGTCGTCTGCCAGGCTGATGGCAGTTGGTCAGACCCTCCGAGATGCCTCAACGGTCACCACCAACTGACCCCGGAGCACGAGGAAACACCGGACCGACTCTTTACCAAGGCAATCCGTTCCTTGATTTGGTGAATGCAGGAATGTGGAACCGAAACCCATTAAATACGCATTTAGTTTTCCATAAAGACTATTCTGAAGCAGTGTTTATTCTAAGCCTTCTCTGGGGAATTCTCTCCCTTCCCAAAAAAAAACACACACACAAATTTTTGGAAATTTTGGCAAATAGTATGACCTCTCCAATGTCTTTCCAACCCCCAATTTTAAACTCTCCCAATGTCTAGGTGGCTAGAATAGCCACTGATTCTGAAGTCACTTTTCCAACCATGAATGATGAAGACGTTAGTTTCGGATAATCCTCTCTACGTAGATTCGACTCGGAATAGAAAATAAGAGGCGCTATACAAATGCCACATTACATTACATAAATAGACTGTGCATTTTGGAAATTAGGTTCTTCAAGATGCAGTGCAATGAACAAAACTTTAGACTGACTAATACATCATTTTGCTCTTTTAGGGCACTTGGAAAATACAATAGAACCGTTCTCATTGTCTAGCGCAGTTTTTTCAGGGCGTGACTCCCCTCTGTTTCGTTTCTACCAAAGTAAACAATCCTGATTCCTCTAATCATACATTTAGAAAAATGTGGTGACAAAATTTACTATTGGCGCCCTCAACTTCCTAAAAATCCTGACAGGTAAAAAGGCCATCATCTATTTCACGTAGATAAGTTCCACGTAACTTAGCTAAGCGAAATAGGCAATGGCCTTTTTTGCATGTCAAGATTTTTTGGAAGATAGGGTAAACTCTCAATATATCCAACCATGGTAAAAAGACTTTCCTAAATTTTTGGGGTGGGAGGTCGATTTGACGTCCCCACCTCGGCTAATTTCGAATTCTTTTCATAATATATGGATTTTCAGTCAAAGCTGGTAAATGCGACATTCGATATATTGATAATTTTGATAACGCCAGTAGTTTCAATGTATCTAGTCCTGGACAGTAATTGGGATTTTTGAAATGCAAGAACATAAAAGCAGTGACATTGAACGAGTTTTACTGTATACTGTTACTACTAGAAAGATCCCTAACAGAATGACGTCACAAAACAGACAAATAAGCAGCAAGCATTTCACATTCCGTCAAAAGTAAATTATATATTCAAGCATTGACTACTGAGGTGGAACTCTTTACACCTTTTAGGTATATACTCGCTGTAATAAACAATTTTAAAACACCCTGCAATAATTAGCTGTACAATAAAATAACATTATATCACAAATGAAAACAATAGCTTTAATCTTATTTGAGAATATTTTGAGCACTGGCATGTCAAAAAATACGCCAAGTCGCTGATCTCCGTTGTTATAGCCTTTAGCCAGGCTAACACCGCTTGCAATACCATTCATACGACGAGCTAGTGCATTGCGTAGCGTGCCTGCTTTACTTATCACAGCTTCTAACCACTGGTCCTCATTTTACCACCGCCATCTAGCGAGTAAGACTGAGTCGACCTTAGGGTTCCTGCGGGTCTCGAACCCGCGACCTTCTGCTCTATCGTCCAACGTCTGTTTCCACTCTGCATGTCAGAACAAATCTTTAATACCATACTATAGGCCTACATGCATATTATGTCTGTATGTAAAAAGCATGTTTCAAAGGTTTTAAACAACTTTTAAGTTTAACGCTAGAATAACACAATGCAAACAATGGTTAAACAGTAAGTTGTTTTGCATACAATTATCAACGCTGACAATACCAAAATAACAAAGTACCAAACAATGCTAAATTTATGCATATTTCCAATATTGTGTAAAAAACTAGAATAAATATGAAGAGCTTTTCAAATACTCTGAACAGACGCTGTTGTTACTTGATTTGCATCCGACGTTCTAGACACAACTCTGTCAGTCTCAACTCTTAATTACAGTAATATTTATATAAAACCATAGATTACAGTAAATCTAAATGTCCAGTAAAGCATAGAAACCCTAACTAGAAAACTTAATTAAACGCCTACGTCAGAGCAACAACGGGCAATCGAATTCCAAAATCATTGCGACAAAACTTGTCTGCTAATCGAAATACAGTACAAGTGCTGTGTTAGTGTTACTCCTGTGGAGAAACTCCGGTGTCTGGTTCCCATACCTCTGAGTATGGCCTCACGAGCCTAACTGTGTCGTTCGGGAAGGAATTGCTCAGATAGAACTCCAGCAATTCCTTCACCGTTCGAAACGATTGTTCGGCCAAATGAAGAGAATACAGTTCGTCCTTGACTTCCTACAGGAACACATTGAAAAGCCTTCATTCAAGCCAGGCACACTGGCTCCGACTAACATCTAAAGCACTTGTGATCATCGGCATCAATCAATCCAGCAATCAATCCAGCAATCAATCAGATTCTTATTCAAATACATGTTAAAATAGGCCTATACGTAGTTAAAATACTCAGTTAAAAACACCATCTGAGGGTGACACCAAACAAGGATAACCTAATCAGTCACGGTATTTGAGAAGGAAAATAAGATTTAGAAGAGGTCCCATCTAAATGGGTGACACCACGATTTTACAATGAAAATTCAAACTTTGCAAAATTGTGCATCTGTACTCAGCCTGGAATATGTGAGGCAAAAAGTGAAAGGCTGAAAATGTGCATCATGCAGTGAAGTTGACAGACAGTGAGTGTTTTGCCCTCAAGACAAACAAATAATGTGAGCTAATTTGTCCATCGGGAATTAATTGCACAGAAAAGTGGCTACAGAATTGTCAGATGTAAAGAGCGACAATAAAACTTACTTGTGTTTTATTGATTTTATACTTTTTAGTTTTGTGATTGCTTCGAACAAGTAGTGTCTGTAGAAACAATACAAATAGTTTCAACTTTTCATTTCCCTTATTACGCATTACATCTATTCATAGCCTATATATTCATATTTACTTATTACTGTCACAGGATTGTTATCAAGTAACAAAAGGGCATTGCTTGTGACATTAACAGTAAAAATAATGACGTTCATATCATAAGCTAAACCATGCCACTACTTTGCAAAGCAAAAATAATTACCATTTTAAATATTTTGTATTAGGACCTACAAAGGCAAGGTTACAGATATTTTTAAAATATAAAAGAAGTTAACGGGAATTCCAAAACACATCAGCCATCTGGCGAATGAAGGAGAGATAGAAGTTTAATAGAAACTAAATATATACAAATGTAAATGAACCTTGTAGTCCTGGCCGTCTGCGGCATCGCGTACCATAAAAACTCCCTCCTCCTTTATCGTGTCCATAACTCTGTCATAACAGGGTTACATAAGTTCACATAATAATAATAATAATAATAATAATAATAATAATAATAATAATAATAATAATAATAATAATAATAATAATAATAATAATAATAATAATAATAATAATAATAATAAGAGGCCAGAGCAGCAGCTTAAAGATCTCTACACAACATTCCTTCATACAAAATTTTGTGGATATAAGATCAACAAATGATAACAACGTGCTAGGCAATTAACATTCTCGATACTCAACACACAACAGGTAATTATGGGGTAAGATAATTAACAGATGTTCTGTGGATAATATGATAACCTCTCTGCCTCTTCTCTGCCTCCAGACCAAAAGGAAGCCTTAAGAAAGCGATCTCTTCGAAAATCATCCGTTCTGTCGGTCTGTCTCATACGAAACAAGAATAACCACAATGCATAAACTGAATCTGAGGCATCAAAACATGTATAATCAACTTAATTCTGTAGTAAAACTAAGACTGTGGTCTCTCTATAGCTACACAGAAATTACGCTAAATAAGTATAGGCTGAAACATGGCCGACCAGTATTATCAGGCATTGGAATGCGCGGGCTCAAATGTTATTTTTATTATTATCAGTGAACTTCTATAGCGCCATAATAGTAAAGCACTTGGCATCAGTTGATGGTCGCTCCGGATTTGAATTGTAATCTCCCATTGTCATATATATATATATATATATATATATATATATATATATATTTTTTTGCTCTCTGCCAACTCTTTAGCGGCAATAGCTAGACACAAAATGTTTCCAAGAAGTTATATCTTCTGTTAATCGTCTTCCTTCTACTATTGTAATTCCTTTCATGGTTCACAGGTTCATATCTTCTCTGATGTTGTCCATCCACTTTTCCTGGGTCTTCCTCTTCTTTTATTTCCATCTATTTGAGTTTAGAATGCCTTGTATGGTAGTCTCCTTTCATCCATTCTGTTGACTTGTCCATACCATATATATATATATATATATATATATATATATATATATATATATATATATATATCGAGAGAGAGAGGGGGGATTAAGCTAAAAAGAAGTGGAATATGAGACTCAGAATATATCTCACCATTTCTTCACCCGTTGAGTCGCCACCACCACCATAGTACGCAATGTCCGACTCAGTAAAAGGAAATCTGTTTGCCTAAAATTGAGATGACGGAAACGAGCTAGAGACAATTTGCTCCCCAAAAAATAAACTAATCAATTGCATGCGCTGTATAATATGCTCAATTAAAATACTATTAAAGAAATACAGCAATTTTAGCATAGAACCGAAATCAAACTGTTCCCACTTAACATCTAAAACATCACTCAGATGGCTGACTTAATGGCCGGAGACAATAAACGAAACGAAGTTATCCAAAACGTGATTAGGAACAAATTCCAATCGTAAGCTTTTTACTACAAAGCTGATTATATTTATCATAGCAAATGTTTCGGCGGTAAACATTCTCTCAGTGAAAACAGAAACTTCTGACACCTGTTACTTACTGGGGTAATTGGCGGCGGAGGGATACGGGAACTGAGTAAGTCGGTTTGAGGTTGAATCACTCTTTGAGGAGCAACTGCAGTAGAAAGAAAAACACACATAACTGTAATTAAACGCCACAGAACGTAATAATGTGATATAAAGGATGAGTGAGGGATACAGAAGGGAATTTATATGACATGATATAAACAGAACAGAAGCAGCTGTGAGGGGAAGGTTGAACAAAAACTAAATCAAACCTTCAAATGCAGTATAAAATTTCAGACAATAAAATCCTGAAGACTTTAAATTCTGACAGATAGAAGACATGGAAGAAAACTGGGGGACAACGCAATATCCTCATTGGGATGGATTCTGGAAAGAAGAGCACTCAACCAGTGGCGGTTCCAGGATTTATTGGTGGGGGGATGAAATGATGAAATAAATTCATAGGAAGTTGGTGGGGGATGAAAAGATAATGGAAAAATCAATAAACTTTGCCGAAAAAAGCCGACAAACGGGATTTTCTCTAGTTTTACTACACTTTTATCGAAAAAAGTGAACAAGCAAAAAAGGTCATCCGCAGTTTTTTCTCATTAGTTTTACTCGACTTTTACCCAAAATTAGGTTTAACAAGCAGAAAATTTAAAGTCCGGTGGGGGGATGCATCCCCACTCATCCCCCACCTGGAACCGCCACTGCACACAACCTACACAGGGAATGAAATGTCCAGTTCCGTCTTCAAACGCTTGGCACTGAGGACGTGCAAAGTAAAAATTGAGTTCAACAACGACCGACAACAGGTCCTATTCGGCTTAACCCCTTAACTGGGTGCCCCGAGTAACACTCGTCCATTTTACATTGAGTTACAAATAGTTGCCCGGTTATGGGGTTAATCATCGTCATATCCAAAATATACAATACTTGGATTTGGAGGAGGCGGAGGAGGAGGAGGAGGCGGTTTCTTTTGAACGGTGGGTCGTCTCAATCGGGGAATGACGGTCGGAGGATATCTCTGATCCGAGTGGGACAATCGAAGCCCTGGGCTGCTGCGGTCGACGGGACTTTTCTTCTCCTTGTTCATCGGAGTCAACGGCGGCGAACTGAGATGAGGAGAAGACCATCGCACCGACGACGAATGATCGAAATTTCTAGAACGATCCACCTTCGTCGGCTCCCTCTCCTTAACATCCAGACGACTGTTCGCTGCTTAGAAACAAGATAATATGCAATCGATTTGACAGACAACAGAAGCAGTTGGCTATAGTATTACTGTATTTATATAGAAGGTAAGACCGTCGCATCAGATACATCGAATAGACATGACTGACTTATTGAAGTTGACAAGTGGGAATTACGATCCGAAATCGAAGGGACCCTCAACTGATAGTCTGATACCAAGTACTGTACTAAAATGGCACTATAGAAGTTCACAATTATTTGCGATAATAATAGAAATTAATTGGCCTGTATTAATTAAGAGTTCGCGTTTTACCATATATGACATACAGGATACATTGAGAAATAGAAAATTTTGAAAGTTTTGTTGTTGTTGTTGTTGTTGTCAGTGCTTATAAAGTAAACATAGAAGCATATATAGTCGTCGTCGTCGTCATCATCATCATCATCATCATCGTCATCATCGTTATCATCATTAACCGTGGGCTCAAAGGCAGTTGGCGTATAAAGCCAAAGTTTCGTGTGTTGAGAGCGGTTGCATTATCTCTTGTTGGTGCCGCTCCATTTTGTCTATCAGCAGAATTCTTGCAATTCAACAATTCATCTAATTATATATTGATGATTAGTTTTTACCCTAAACAGTAATGTCTCAATGTTGCAATAATGCGATTCTAGAGTTTCAACTATTTAACTTTATTTTTTTTAGAAAACACAATAATTGACAAATGCTTTTCAACTGACACAATGTTTCATTGAACACTTTATGAAAGTCGTCGTCGTCACCGTCATCAATGATTTCAGTGTAATCGTCATCAGACGACGAAGAATTCATGGAATTTAACGATCCTGAAAATGAATTAAAGCAGATGAATGGAAAGACGGCAGAGTGAATGAAATTCAAATGACAAAATTCTGAAGATAAAAATAGATACGACATTAACGGCAAAATGCTCTAAACAATATCATTACCGTACATGGGCCTACACTAGGCAACAAGTATGTCTCGCAAAGCATTCTGGGCTAAAGCATTGTATCGCAAAGCATTCTGGGTTATAGCATTGTTGCGCAAAGCATTCTGGGTTATAGCATTGTCGCGCAAAGCATTCTGGACTAAAGCATTGTCGCGCAAAGCATTCTGGACTAAAGCATTGTCGCGCAAAGCATTCTGGGATTTAGTGCTTTTGAGTATCAGTGTATGAACCGTTGACCCAATTTCGATGTACTTTGGGCTTGATTTTGAAATGCCAAATCTTGACATCAGAAACCAATATTTAGAAAGTCAGTCTTTTCTTAGCGACGTCAACACAGATAGCCTATTTATTATGTAGCTCTGTAGACCTGCATTCATGCATTCAATAATTAATTCACACCTGGACTCTTTTCCTTTATGTTATTCCACTGACGGTCTGTCACCTGTGGTGAGATTGCGGATAGGGAACTGGACTTGTCTTCACGGGTCTCAAAAACGTCGGAAGAAGTGGAGGGACGATTGAAGGGAAACCCAGAAGGTCGAAAGCTATTCGAACAAAAGCAGAACATTGGTTTCAACGCATAATTCGATTACTTGAGAAATTCAAGAACTGTCTGATACAGTTGAACTTCGTTGTACAGTAGAACTTCGTTACAACGTACTTACTGGGTCTGTAAAATTTAGTGCGTTATATCCGAGGTACATTACCGGTATATCTACTACCATCCTATGCAGTAGCGTATCACATGGTACGGGACATTGCGCTAAGTTATGATCAATGATTCGCTATAATCGAGTCCGTTATAACGAAGTTCTATTGTAGTTTTGCAAATTTACGTGTTAATTTATTATTGACTTTTACATTTTTTCTTCAAATTACATAAGTCATATACTTTACATTCGGAGGACTTTTGAACGGTTCAGTTCATTTGACCATAAACACTATTAAACAGTTCTATTCGGTTCATCTTAGACATTTGAAGCTCCTCGTTGCTAAGACTTACTGTCCCATGCAAGCCTTTACTATTTCTTCTTTAAATTTTCCTATCCAGTTCTAAAAAAAGAGAGAGAGACAACGACATTAGAAACTAAAGGTACTTTAACCCCTTAACCGTGTATTTAACTGTAACTCAATGTAAAATGGACAGATATATATATCCGGGATCCCCAGTTAAGGGGTTAAGTCAGTTCAAATTAGGAAATACTTAGACAAAAGAGACTTTACGTTATATGCTACGATGTCCAATGCGAGACATGACGAATCAATGGACGAACAAACCACTTTATATAAACTTTACAAGAAATTCAATGGAAATAATTGTATGATTTCTTTGTGCCTGTGATGATGAAGTTATAAACAAGATTGAAGCATCGATACACAAGTAGCCTATAGGCCTACGTTCATCGTGTCCTTGTTGGGCGCTGCGAACCAAAGCGACCTCTCCCTCTCCTTGTCCTCCAATGCGTCCACCACTTTAAACGCCCAGCGTATTTTTTTACGCAAAGGATCCGGTTCATGTCTTACGCTAAAAGTAAACACGTAATCCAACCAGGGACGTCATTTGGGGGGGAGGGCATGGGGGCAAAAAAAAGGTCGTCAGCTTTTTCGCAAACTTGTAACTTGTCAGGTCGAAAGTGTTTTGCCCCCCCCCCTGAAAAACAGTGAAATGACGTCTCTGAATCCAACAAGAGATCAGCTGCAGTAAAACACACGACGTTAACGGAACATGATGCTCTATTATTATTATTATTATTATTATTATTATTATTATTATTATTATTATTATTATTATATTATTATTATTATTAAATACAAGGATAGTTAGGCGACTTTATTCCACAATGTGAACACTGCACAGTAAATAGCATCAACAGGCAAAGTATGGGCAACTTTCTAATCTTCTATTAGGTCTCTGGGCTCAACCCTCCACTCTTTGAGAGGCTAAACTAAGAAAAAGGACAGATATAGGGGTTGGGGCCTCCACTTTTTAATCCAAGTTTACGCATATGTACAACAACAACATTAGAGAGAGATAAAGAGAGAGAGAATGTGTGTGTATGTGTGTGAACAAACTTTCACAATTCAAAAGTCGTTTCATTAGATCAGCGGCGTCGTCAGGATTCCGTAATGGGGGGGGGAGCACTTCGACATTTTTGGTCCAAAAGTATTGACGAGCCAAAACGGTCTTTGTCTCAACGTCCCAGGCGCTTGTCTTGAAGTCTGTTGCTGTTTAATGCAATTTCCTCAATCTAATGGTACCCCTACCCCCTACCCCACTACTCACCGGTGACCGGTTTTGGACGAATCTCACGACCGGTCCCGATCCGAATAGGGACCGCCACCCCCTCCCCTCCCCCTTCCCCCCCCCCCCTCCCCTCCCCTCCCCTCCCCCAGTGGCTACGACGCCACTGCATTAGATGTTTTATGATATCAAACACTTGGCCAGGATGAGCACACATTCAAGTTTCGAAGTGAAACTCACTCCTTGAATCCAAAGAGTGACACTGCTCTTCGATAGCAGTCGGCACTTTCGTCTTTGAAGAGGTAAACACAACCATTCGAAATGACAACGTAGCGAGATTTCCCTAAAACCATAAAGAGCACAGCCAAACTTACAACAGACTTCATTCAACAGCTATCTACAGATTAATTAATTAATTAATTAATTAATTAATTAAGAGTGATTAGAATGATGTTAGATGAATGGGGGCACGCAGGCCCGTCGAAAGAAATTCTGGGCCCCTGGCAGGCGTGAACCCATATTTTTTGTTGGGGGGGAAGTTTGTGAAACGTTTATAATGTCCTCAAAATAATTCAACGATTTTCTTTTAAAAATATGCAGAACAAGCGTAAGAAAGTGACGATGGCCATTGTTTCTTGTCAGACTTTTCAACAAGATATTGCGTTAAAGGGGTTAGCCTTCAGCGCCCACCCTGGCCACCCCCCCCACCCACTAAAGCCCCCTAACGCTCATAATTATAATCAGTAACATTGCATAAGATAGCTTTGCTGCGGACCGTCCGAGCCCCCTGCAGATCGCCGGGTCCCTGCATGGGCAATTCTCTGCATTGCCCTCAATCTCGGCAGGCCCGGGGGCACATACCCCCACCCCAATTTGGAAAATCGAGGTCCACAATAGAAACGATATCCGTTCTCACATTTGGGTTTTCGAACCATTCCGAGCAGTCGTCGTTTTCGCGCACTCGGCATTTTTCGAAGAAATCCAGATATGATGACCGCGTTAGAGATCAGCAGCTTCTGACAGGCTACGAGACAAACCAACCGAAAAAAAGCGATTCCAAAATGGGAACACTTTCACTTATGCCGCTAATTATATATATGGTGTCACGATGTTGTCTGGACATCGGGTCGCCACGGACGGTGGGGGCGGGTGGGGGCGGGTGGGGGCGGTGGGGGCGGGTGGGAGGGGGTGGGGGAGCCTGGCTCCATATTCGGATCGCCCTCCCCATTCTTAAATCCTGGCTACGCCATTAAGTCTGGACAATGTCATACTGCATTACAGTGACGTGTTGGCTCATGCAGAAAATTGTGCAAAAAAATAAACGTTTCAAACATTTTTCTATACGAATTTCATTACACGGAATTAGCCAATTTCCCAATAAATACACAGGAATGCTGGCCCAGATAAAAGTATTTGAGATGACGGTCACGTGGTTCATTAAACCGTTTTAGAAATGAAATTTCTCAAAACGCACATTCAATATCAAGCATCGAATTGCTCTAGATACACAATCACGTAATAGAAACGTATCATCATCATCATCATTATCGCCGTCATTATCATCACCATCATGAATGATCACGTGTTCACAGAAGAGAATTAAATGGGACAAAAACACTTACAGATGTTCGCGACAGGAGTCGGTATGGTGTAGGGTAGTCGCGCCTGCACGGAAGCCATCGTCACAAGCGAATATTCTAGTATTCTCACGCCACAAAACTCCGCTATTTATGCCCCAAGGTTCGCTCTTATATTGTGGAAAATATATGATGCAGCAATTCCAACGAAATGTCGCTCTTATACGAGTGTAAATACGGCACAGACAAGTGAAGACAAGACGCTATCAATGCTGTCTGGATCTCTATACGGCGTACGCAACGCTGGACTTATGAAACGCATGTTGTGTTAAAATTGCATTATGTTCATCATCATCATCATCATCATCGCCGTCATTATCATCATCATCATCATCATCATCAGTTCTCGAAGCCGATTGTGACCGTTGCGCTCAACCTCCACCATACTCGACAATGTGCAGCTTCATATGTGTTGCTAATCCGGAAGTACAGTAAGTATTGTTTTGAAACACGATATTTGTTAACAGGTTTACAAGCTTTCACGGAATATAGAGAATTATAATCAATCGGATTCTCTCCTTCTTATTTCGATCATTGATTCTTGAATGTCGTTCACGATCTTACTTTAAAACGACTCTCGATCATCACATGAGTAGATAACTCTTCAGCGAAAACTCTTAACTCTCATTTTCCTTAACACACGACAGAGTGGCCACTCGACTGGCCAGCTAACATCCCCAGTTGAGTCCACGTCCTCCCCTGAATTTAATCCTCCGCCCGGGTTGACGCCCTTCAACCGCAGGCGCTCGAACGTATTTCAACTGAAAACTTTCTCGGTTTATCCACCAAAACGAAAATAGGCTCCCGGAACTGAGCGAGCCAATCTATTTTTGAGGGAAATCGACTCCACTTTTGGAAATTCCCCGCCTTCTTTCAATTCTGGGCTAATGAGAAACTACGATGGCACGCGGAGGACACCTAAACGGGATAATAATTCTATACTGCGTTTCAAGTCCGATCCTAGGTTTTGTGTAAACTGACTCTATGGGAGTTTCTTTCCCCCAAAACTGATAACTAAGGGACACTAGAAAGGGTCTGAGGTTAATCGTTATTTGTGTCTGTATTTCCAAATATTCGTTTTCAATGTGTCCTAAGTAGGCCACCGTACAGGCGCGTATAACATCCGCTATCGGCTTTTCTCGGTATGGGCTGTGGTTATTCCGATAATGCTTATGGCAAATTTGCAAATTGTGTTTAACAAAGGCAAACAATACCGTAGCCTGATGTACAGACCGACATCGCCCGCAACAGCATCGTACTCTTTATATATGGCCGAATTATTAACGTCTTACAGAATTCGGAATCATTCGGCCTTAGCCCTATCTGGCTCTGTCGGTAGAAGCCGGGAGATATTCTACTGGCCCGGGTTCGAACCCCGGGTGGTCAGAGATTCTTTTTTTTCCAGGCAGTCATATATATGGCCGTCGACATGGATTGGAGGTTAAAATGGTCTGTACAGTGTATCAAGGTTCGATGTGTTCTGATATGTTAGCAGCAGTGGCGGCTCCAGATCAAGAGAATTTTCGTTAATCTACATCAGTTCTATTACAATCACACCGGAGTTTGAGGAACGAAAATAAGCATTTGCTGAAATAATTCAGTGAAAGATATCAGACTGAATTATCTATTATCTAACAATAGCGTTAATGGTTTTTTAGACCAAACATGGCTCCAGGTCACGTCTATAACACACGATCACGTGTTCTTTTGTTCGATTTTAGCAGAAGGTCAGAGGTCGATCGCTGTTTTAAGTCAGCGTTTCCGATAGAGTGGGAGGAGCCAGTGCAGGCCTTGACTACTGCAACTGTCTGGGCTCATCGCAGGCTCCGCATCCGAAGAGACAGGGCAGGACACGCTTGAACTCCTTGCGGAAGTTCTCGTTCATCCATGCGTACAGGAAGGGGTTGTAGATGGTGGAGCTCATCGCGGTCACGTGACCGACGAAGAAGACGAGCAGGAAGTAGCGGGAATCGGTCATGGCGCTATAGTATTCGGTCGTGAAGTTGATGACGTTCAGTGGCAACCAGCAGCAGACGAAGATCGTTACCATGGCGATGAGCATCTTGTTCGTCCGTCGGTTTCGCCTGATCTCCAGCTGTTCCCTCTGGTTGAGGTCACGACCTTGAACCGCGCCTCCGCCCCCGCCGCCGCCGCCGTTCTGTGACGTCATGCCCTTCTTGGCACGTGACCGCCGACGCAGTGCCGCCGAAACGAGGCTGTAGCAGACGGTGACGACGCTGCACGGAACGAGGTACTGCAGGACGAGGCTGGTGACGGTGAAGAACTGGCGTGCCGAGTACATCGGCCAGTGCTCCTGACAGACGTACACGCCCTGATCGGCGTCCCAGCCGAGCCGCTGGTAAACGGCCAGCGGCAGCGACACGGTCACCGAAGTCACCCAGACGGCGACGATCACCAGGAGGCAGGCCCGGGGAGACGTCCGCGCCCTGAACGGGTGGACGACGGCGAAGTAGCGATCGACGGCTATGGCCATCGAGGTGAGCGTCGACACGTAGACGGACACGCCGAGGCTCATCGGCACGACGTGACAGAGCCCCTCGCCGAGCACCCAGCCGTGCGACAGGCCCGAGACGGGGGTAAACGGCACGGCGAGCAGGCACATCATGATGTCGGAGAGGGCGAGGTTGTTGATGAAGATGTTGGTCGGAGTCTGCATCGAACGATTCCCGACGATGACGTACACGACGACGCCATTTCCGGTTATGCCGACGACGAAGATGACGCAGTAGAGGGCGATGAAGATGACGCGAAGCCACGTGCGCTGCATGACGTCATTGCCGCCGCCGCCGCCGTCGAACGAAGTGACGTTGTCGGCCGTCGATTCGTTCATCGTTGTTTCCGGCGGAAATGACGTCACCGTCAATTAATTCGTCGATGGCGGTCCTGTCGAATAAATCATAAACGACTTGCTTCGATTGGTTCGCTCATAAGGCGAGGACCATTGTTTAATTATTCCATTGCATGTACAGTTAACCAGGCTGTTAAAATAATAATTTGCAATATTACTTTCTTAGTAGTAGTAGTAGTAGTAGTAGTAGTAGTAGTAGTAGTAGCAGCAGCAGCAGCAGCAGCAGCAGTAGTAGTAGTAGTAGTAGTAGTAGTAGTAGTAGTAGTAGTAGTAGTAGTAGTAGTAGTAGTAGTAGTAGTAGTAGTAGTAGTAGTAGTAATAGCTGCTGCTCTTGCGCTAAAAATAGCAACAACAGTATCTTAACATGCTAAGATACTATTGTTGCTATTTTTAGAGCAATTTTAAATCATGCATGATTTAAAGTGGCTTAGAAGGCATTACTGCCTGTGTGAAAGCCACTAGGGCACTAACGGGGCTTGAACCCGCTCCGTCAGCCTGACGCTCCAGCACGTAACCCACTCTCACTCTGCCATCTTCCGTCCCCAACGTATCCATAGCAACAGCTTCAAAAGCAGCGGCAACTGACTGGCTGTAGCCGTTGGAAGCTGTAAAATTTTAGTTTTGTTTTTCTGGATCTAGAATACGTGGAAAAAATCGAGTGTTTATTTTTATAAATGCGATATTCGCAGAAACAGTTTATGCCAAATTAATGAAATATATTTTATCGTGAAAGCCGATCTTTACGCCGAGATTCCATTGACCGCTGGCACTATTATCGGGGTCAACCGGACATTTCAGATAGACGAAGGGTGTCTATTTTACGAGCAATCTGGTTCAGTCATAGTTCAAAGGTCAGCGGAATCAAAGCCAGACCAGAACCCGTCCATGACACGGTCAGAAGAATTTCAACTGTCCGGACTATGGAGCTATAAAAAGCAGCACCTCTATTGCAGACTGCATTGATCACGTGATTGAACTTACTGCACAGATTGAAATGCAATAGAGTCCACAGATACTGTAGTCTGTATTGCGTGACCAACGCACTGCTATTTCGTAAAAATTCTTATGACATTCAAAAATCAAAATAAGAATATAAGAAATAAATCTTAATATATTGATCTTACAGCATTATCAGAGGCGGCTCCACTTGGGGGTCAGGAGGGGGCGGAGCCCTCCCAAATTAATTGCTTTCTCCCAGAGGCCCCCATACTTTAATGTACTCATTCTAAGCAACTAGACTAGTCCAAGTTTATAAAAACAATAGCTGCCCCATGATTAGAAGTTGCCATCCCAACGGCCTCCCTCTTGCCAAGTCCTGGAGCCGCCACTGAGCATTGCAATTACTTTCTTGCATGCCTACAAACCAGAGATATACAGATATATGCATATGTATGCATATATAGTCGTCTGCGTTTCGTTTCGTCATTTCCATTCTCTTCAACCAATTGCCTTGTTTACGTCGTCGTCGTCCATTGTCCACGTGATCTATGGACGCGGTCACGTGGTGGACCACCTGCGGAAGAAAGACATCTTCACAGGCGATTAGATTAATCGTCGTCCGTAACGATTAACCGACAGATGTCTCTACTCGGCCGACGATCGATAATTACTCGGTGCCTGCAATGGATCGCTGGACCCTTCATCTTATGCCTCCCCTCCTATGCCCTCCTTCTCTTCCATTCCTCCTCCTCCTCCTCATCTTCTATCCTCCTACTCTTCCTCCTCCTCTTCCATTCTTACTCCTCCTCTCCATCTCCTCTGGAACTTTTTAGCTTTCTCCGTACATAGTTTCTCGACCATCTTTCTCCTCGCCTTCTGTCCCTCTCCGTCGTCGGTGCTTTGCTGATTTGTGGGGGTGAGGGGTGAGCAGAGGCGGGGGCGGGGCTAGAATCTTTACGGCCTCCGACATTTTGACCCCGTATCGACCTCTGACGTCATCGAAATCTTGACCTCTTCCATATTCGTATCTGGAATCGGGGAACCCGAAATAAAGTTTTATGAAAAATTTTACGATGTCGCCATATGCAAACCCTGGGTCTTGACAAAGACACGCGCAGAGAGAGAGAGAGAGAGAGAGAGAGAGAGAGAGAGAGAGAGAGAGAGAGAGAGAGAGAGAGAGAGAGATGCTCATAGGAACTGGCACACGAAGAGGCAGGCAGGCAGACAGAGAGCATAACATATAGTACGTGGCTATGACGTAGTTCTGTATAAGACAAATGACAGAGGTGAACTTTCACACTAAATACATGCGGCGCACAATAAATGAAGTAATTATTATGCTAAAATTTTGTACGAGTGATTGATTGATTAATCGAGTCTCCTCGAGATGGCGTTGTAATGCGGGGAAAGACGTCATTCGAATGATGCCACATCCTTGCGATCAATACTCTCCTTTTCGAGCAAACGTCATCAATTCTCGGTTTTTTCTACTTTTCGGCATACAGCGTAAATAACAATAGACCAGTAGATCAACGTCTCTACACACTTTATCATTTCTGCGCTTTCTTCTTCTTTCTTCTTCTTTCTTCTTCTTCCTTCTTCTTCCTCCTACTTCTTTCGCGGTCGTTCGCAAATCACGTCTCACGCAAACGAGAATTCTTCATATTTTCCAGTTTATTCTATTTTCTCGTCAGAGCCGCAGAGTTCGGCGCACGTGACCGATCACTTCCGCCGGAAATTCTCATCGGTTTGACCCAACGTCACGTGATCGAAAATGAAAGGGGGTGGGTGAGGTGGAGAAGGGAGAAATGAATTTCCCCCAAGAAGCAGGTTCGTGTTTGCGTCGGTGAAATAATTGACAGAATGGTTGACTGTAAGATTTTCTCGACAGTGCGCATGCGCGGTTGCCAATGACGACCGTCAAAGCAAATCCTCGTCGTCGAAATTTTGCCGACCAAAGTGCTCAACGTTGGCCTCTACTTCTGTCTGTCTGTCTGTCTGTCTCTCTCTCTCTCTCTGCCTCTGTTGTACTATGAACCAGGTACTGTATCTTAATTCCCGGCTTTTCCCTCGATCCAATACACTAGCCTCTCCACAAGATATTCGGAAGGACTTTCATTTTGTTGATGTCCTTTGTTCCTTTGTTCTCGTACAACAGTCTCTGACGCTAGCAGTGGCGGTTCCAGGAATTCTTGGTGGGGGATAACATTTTTGGGAAGTTGGTGGGGGTATGCAAAGTGAAGAAGAAAAACAAGAAAAAAGTGAAAAAAGGTCAATGCTAGTAGTGTTTTGCTCACTAAATGTTACGAAACCTTGCCAAAAAAGGCCGACAAGCAAGAAAAAGAAAGTCATTTTCAGTATTTTTCACTAATTAAAAAAACTCACCGGAAAATAGGTCGACAAGCAAAAAGGGTCATCCGGAACCCCGGTGGGGGGATGCACCCCAGTCATCAACATGGTCGAACCGCCATTGGACGCTAGTGTATAGTTTGAAATGGCTGCATGGAGGCTAACTATGCAGGCTGTTTCCGCCTGCATAGTTATTTCAACGGTGGATTAATTAAGCGCCTAATAAATAAGCAGCTTTGGAGAAGGCCTTTAGAACTTCACGAGTGTTTACGTACTTACTTATTACTTATCTCTCCGCCCCAACAGCAGACTGTGGCTTGACCATGTGGGTCGTGGTGGGTCGTGGTCCAAATATCGACCATTTGCCCTTCGTCGTTGGTCGTAACAGACATTTCTGCGGAAAATTTCAGAAATAATTATTCTTCGAATTTATTCTTCGATTCCGTAGAATTTAGTCGCCAACCAACCCACCCACCCACCCACCCTCCACCTTTCCCCTCCCCACCCCACCTCCCCCCACTCGAAAAGAAATCACATTTTTAGATGAATAAATCCAGTCGATGGATGTCACGTGACATCAGTTCCTTCCCCCGAGATAACAGCGTCGTAGATCGTGATCATGATCCTTGCGTTCATCGCCTTGATCCGATCCTCAGAGAACGAGGATCAGATGCTAACAGCCGACAGTCAATGGTAATGATCAAGTGACCCGAAGGGGGAGGAGGAGGAGGAGGAGGAGGAGGAGGAGGAGGAGGAGGAGGAGGAGGAGGAGGAGGAAGAGGAGGAGGAGGAGGAGGAGGGGCGGCTGATCGATGACCATGCAGACGACATACAGATACACATCCCCATCTCCCTCTCCGCCTCCCTCTTCCCCTCTCTTTCTCCGTACCTTCCTCTCTCTCCCTCTCCGTCTATCTCTCTCTCTGTCCCTCTCTGTCTGTCTGTCTGTCTGTCTGTATCTCTATTCCCAGATACGCCGAAGTCGTTTCAATTTGACGGCGCTCGATTCTGCATGATAATTACCGCATCTTCTTCTCCCCCTTTTCTCTCTTCTTCTTTCTTCTTCTTCTTCTTCGACCCGTTCTACTTCCGGTCCGTCCGTCCGTTCGGGGTCACGCCGGAAGTAATGACCCAATTTTCTCGTACGTCGACGAACTTCCGGTTGCGTCGACGTCTTCCTAATCAGACGGTCTTATTTCGAGTTCTTTACGGAAGGAGCGCCGCTTCTTTAGCGCATTTTCATTTGCGGACGCAGTCTCGCACAGACGAACCGACAACGACCAAACACGCAGCCAGATAAACACAGAGACAAACAAGACACCATCAAGACAGATTCTCATATAGAGGAAGAGGAGACCAAACAGGCATCCACAAAGATGGACATATTGGCAAATCATACTGTATATACATGCATATATATGCAAATAAATACATATACTATATATATATATATATATATATATATATATATATATATATATATATATATATTCCCGCAACTGCTGTTTGGTATAATGTTGCTTCTAGTTCGGCGATTTGATATCGAAAGCAGATGACCGGAAATATGTAGAAAACCGGAAATAAAATTGAACCGGAAATAGGAGAAGGCGCAGGTCAAGTTCCGCGAGACAACCTCGTCCCCGAAGCTCGTAAGGAAAGACGAGAAGCAAGAACACGAAACAAGAATAAACTTCCGTCAGATGCTAACTCCGTGCTAATACCGCGCGATGCGATTTGACAGACCCAGAATGCAATGCGTCTCGAACAGGGCGCCAGATAAATCATCACTTGTGTTGCACAATGATAACTGGGCGTTATGACTTAATGAAGACTCAGTCGCATAAGTAAGACTGAAATAATTGTGCGCCATTTTGACGTTGCTTCCTCTGAAGCAATGCTATTTAAGTTATGGTTTTTCAGTTACAGTTTCGCTTACAGTTGTTTTTTCAGTTTCAGTTTCAGTTACAGTTACAGTTTTCCCCTGATGACATCAGCTGTACGTCTCGCAAAGCATTACTTTACCGCGCAAGCAAAATTTTACATTACTTCAGTACGAAATTTTGTGAAATTGTAAGGTGAATATAAATCAATTTTCGGATAAAAAAATTTCCGACAATCAAAAAACTCGTCAGGAGACGCAAGAGAGTTCTTCACACACCCACGTATCCTCTTCCATTATGCTATCTACCATCCCCAACCCAATTACTCTACATTTTAACGCAAATTCTACCACCGGTCACAGCAAGAATAAGGGACCAGCCGATCCCCCCAGTGACTACGCCAATGAATTAGCAATGACATAATCATCATCATCATCATCATCATCATCCCTGCACTGCTTGAAGTGTCATAGTCACAGAAATGTCTCCACTATTGTCGCTATGGTTGACTGCAGAGTGGCTAAATACAAACATCATTACGGTCATTATAGAGCTACATAATGGAGTTTCGATTAAACATAGATGGTTCTACATTTACCACAGGAAAATTCAATCTATATGTATATATATATATATGTATATATTATATATATATATATATATATATATATATATATATATATATATATATATATATATATATACAATGGATATTTTTTTTTCGCATGCATTTGGCTAATGGCAATTGTCAGCGGAATATCTCTTTAGTTTGATGGAATAAAATGCGCCACGGTTACTAAAAAAGATCTAATCTATACTGCATATGCAGCAATAACAGGCGAGACATTCATGTAGGAATTATTGGCGCTACATAAAGGCTTTGCTGATGGCGAGTGAGACACCTGCGAGGACTTCTAGGATTACTGAGAATGTGTAATAAATCATTTGGAAGGCAAATTAACAGACGCAGTCGGCGGCACGCGAGTCTCTCATCTGCCATTTGCAGTGGTTAGGTTTCCGACGGTTCGGCATTTTATGAACGCCGTGTACAGCAGACGGGGCGTGCGGCTGTCTGCCGCGCTTCTCTGGATCGTTGAATACCCTTTTGCGAAATTACGCCGTGGGCAGAAAAAACCGACGCACTTATCGGCGCCCGTTTGTTTGCGTTTCCTTAAAACACTTCCGCGAACGTGATGCATGGGGCTTAGGCGATCGAACGGGTGGAGCTCTCGAAAGTGATGCCATAAACAACTGCTTTTTTATTGCGCAATACATAATCGCCATTCATTTTCCGGCGCTATATTGCCCGAGGTCGGTTATTGTTCAAACAGCGTGGCGATATTCACAGCCAGAAATGAGTTAATAACAAGATTAGCAAAAAGATCGTGGTCGAGTAAGACTGAAAATAACCATAGCACTCTGATCCTATTCAGAGGTAAAGACGATGATAACGACGACGACGACGACGACAATGATGAAAGTAATATCAACGCCAATTTCAGTCTAATTAATTATGGCTTTGCTATTTAAGCATTTAAAATACAATCAGATACTCATAAGAGCATTAACTGTCAATTCTACCATTTTTCGTAGATAGAAAAGTGCCACATATAGATAGATGTTATACCATATAGTTAAATAAATTTTGAACCAAGGCTACGGTCGATCTTGTACAAAGTTCAGCAATAGATTCCGTTAAGCTTATACATTATAGTGGCTCAATATGGTGCTTTAAATCGATCTCCAACAGGACGAAATAACTGTCGATAATGCACTCGAATTTGCACAAATCCTGTGCATTATTAGCAGTATGGAATAACTAGGGTTGTCATGGATGAACCCTTTTAAATGCAGAAGACGATGGCCTAAATTTGCAATGGCGATTGATATCGATGTAGTAAAGAATGCTAAAGATAGTGGCTCAATATGGTCCTTGAAATCGATCTCTAACAGGACGAAATAGCTTTCAAAAATGCGGCTGATTTTGCACAAATTATATGCATTATTAGCATTATGGAATAACGGTGGTTGTCATGTTGGAGTCGCTCTAAATACAGAAGACGATGGCCTAAGTTTGCAATAGCGATTGATATCGATGCACTAAACTTATACAAGAAAGACACTGCCCTGCCGATCACACGGAAGGCAACGCCACCGTTCCCGATATGCGATATCACGGGTTCTCCTTCGAGTTACCGTGACGCAAAGTTTACGACCGCAGCGTATTTCAATGCCCAGTCGATGGACTCGCTCTCGATTTTTCGACCCGCAGTGTGCCTTTCCCGCCCGTGCGTCGATTTATGGGGTCGTATAATGACTCTAATGAGCAGATTTGCAGTCGGGGTTTGACAGAGGAGCGCGTAATTCGTATATCTATGGTCTGCATTATCATAGAAGTAAATACAGGCTTCAAAGAATAAAAAAGATCGTTTACCGCCCATGCGCCGTGAATTCTGAACAGCGTGCGATTTGAGGGTGGGGGTGGAGTAGGCGGGGAGGGGGGAATTACAGGCTTAAACTTCTCCCCCACCCACCGGTCAAAGCCGGATTTCAGTAGAGGTTTTTGACTGCCCCCGCCCCGATGGAGGTAAAAACATTTGGAGTGTAAGTATGTCAAACAGCTGAATTTGTTTGCTGTCGAATCTTGTCCCGAATTATCGCTCATCTTAGAAGCAGATTCGAACCTCACACGTCACAGCGAACATCACCACGGCAATGACGTCATCGAGAACGATGAACTGAAAAAGAGTTCGGTTCTGTAAAACATTTGCATCTGCAGCGTCGATCTCAGTACCGGTACTGCCGTTGCTACTGGTACGCTACGATACTCATGGCGCTTAGCCACTGGGCGGGGGGTGGGTTCTGACTGGGGGCCTGGGACCGGTCGAGGGATTGCGCAAAACCGTTGAGATTTTTGGCGGGGGAATGAAAGGGGAGGGGTAATAGACAGCATGATAGAAGATAATACGTGAATGTGTGGAGGTTCTCCACGACTACCTTTTTTGCTCGTTTAACTGTTTTTACCAGAAAATGTTGATGCGCCCCCTCCCTGTTCCGGAACCCTGACTACGCCACTACTGATATACTTTGAGGTCAGTCAACATACTGCGCAGTACTTTAAGCTCCTCGTCAGTACTAGGTCGAATGAAATTAACGCTTAAGAAGAGTACTTAACTTATTCCCTAAAGTAAACTTATTATCTCAAATCTAAAATGGTGAGGGGACATGACTTCCCACGACTATAACAACAACAACAACAACAACAACAATAATAATAATAATAATAATAATAATAATAATAATAATAATAATAATAATAATAATAATAATAATAATAATAATAATAATAATACGGTTTAAAGTGGTTCGAGAGGGGTTTTTTGCCCTGTGTGAGAACCGTGTACGGAAAATTTCCAATAATTTTTCAAGGCATTCAGGTACTAAAAGACAGTGTAGTATTTGCAGGGGGTACATGGAAATTCCAGGCCACTGCTTACTGCCCCCTTCACTGACCCCCTAAAGAATGGGTTAATAGCTCATTTTCTGGATAAAAATTTTCGGTAGACAAGCCATAAAAAGATCATTCCCTATGTATTTTTTAGTCTAAAAATTCCAATGGGTGCAGATCTGCACCCCCAGCTGCACTGCGCTGCACCCCCTACTCTTTTCCAAGGGGTGCAGCTGCACCTCCTACACCCCCACTTCGTACGGGCCTGGCTATGTCAAACGACACTATACAAAGTCTTCCAGAAAACTCTGTCAAATGTCTACAAAGTCGATCGAGAGATAAGAGGGGTCCTAAGATAGTTGGTTTCTTGTATCACAGGTTTTATACACCACAAAAATATTATAAAATTGATACCCTGTTTGACGTTGGACTGTGTAAGGACTATTGCTACAGAAGGCTATAGATATGCAAAAATTCAAAAAAGTGATGAAACGAATTATATCCACATTTTCTTGTGTCCCCATCTTCATTGCATCAAACCGTACTAGAATAATCAGTATATTCTGTCTCAATTTTATTCTAGAGCGTTTGAAATGCCACGAAAAATGGTGAGCTATGTGACGAGTACCAGCGCTTTATAAATATTATAGAATCTAAATATTCTGATTATAGGCCTATTATTATTATTCTTACCGATCGGAGGTTGGAGTCCTGTTTCGCCGAAAAAAGCGCTTCATAAACTCAACGATCAACGGTCACTGGTATTTGTCGGGAACGCCGTATTGCCTGTTTACCGTCGATTGTGGGATCAAACGTCCGCAATTGAAACACAGAAGCCCAACTGAAACCAGTTCTCTTCTTTTTGCCATTTTTCTGGCTTTTAAATGGCGGTGTCCTATGCACGCCGGTGGCATTCAGTGTCACCGGGAAGAGCGAACACCGGAGATAAAGCGCCACCTGGTGAGGCGCCGTTAAAGCAAACGGCGACACCGGAAGCAGCGACAGATGGAGACCGCTTTGACGCAAAAGTCCTATAGCGTCATGAGTCGTGAACAGAGGATGTCCCTTCGGGATTGGTTTAGCAAGTATGATGGGCTAGAAATGCACGCAGTCGAGACGCTGCTATGGACGATAGGTGGCGCTAGGCGAAGATATTGCTAGAATTAAGAATGATTTTTCCGTAGAGACATAACATTAGAAATTCGAGAATTTCAATAATTTTCAACCGATTCTCAAAACTGATTTACCAGAATTTTTTGGAAAGGCTTCTAAAAATTTTCAAGGTGTGCCACTCCCTCCCTCCCTCCCTCCCGCTCGCCCCTCCTGCCGCTCCCCGCCCCCGAGAAAAATCCTGTCCACCAATGCGTTCGGAATTATACCAACTGTATAGGTCCCTACACTAGGATACTAATTGCCTGGCGATGATCTTTGCTCACCTTCTGATGTTGCCTTTCAATCAACAAACCCTTGAATATAGTAAGTAAGTAAGTACGTCTACGACAACATGAAAAAATCGTCTGCGTTCAGACGTTGCGTCATTACCGAGAAGGTCGGCGCTAGATAATTGCTACAGATGGTCCTGACGCCAGATTAAATAATCTGGCTAGAAAGTCTGGCTCTAAAATGTAAACACATCGGCGAAATGTAAATACAACACATAGATGAGTTATTTCTATTTTTATTGTTATCGCTATTATTAATTATTAGCATCAGTTGTGTGAGATATGAAACAAATGAGTATTTACAGGGTGGCGCAAAAAATACCGGACTAGTCACATTTAGGTTTGCATTTAATATAGTCCGGTTTTTTGCGCCACTCTGTAGATTACAGTTGAATAAAACGGTTTAACTTCGTTGTTCTGACGGGAACCGGTCGCACAATACGGTAAACACCAAGATGCCGATGATAATTATAATTATAGGGGTAACTAAACTTAGTACATGCGCTAAATAAAATTGCAGACCATAATTAATGTGTGTTCAAGATCTCTAATGACGAGATAAACGAAAAGCGTGAAGACTTGAAAACCGAAGTTTACACTTAATTTTCTTTCGATTAAGCGAAATTGAGGACGTTAAGGATTAGAGACAACAATGTCCCCCTGAGCCGTGTTTAGAAGCTGGCGCCACCTAGATGACGTCATCGATCACGCTCGGTCGACCTCCCTCCGCCATCCGTAATCCAGGGTTTCGTTTGCCTTTCTCCGCTAATTTTCCCCGTTGCGTTAATACCGCGACGAATGTCAAATGCCGGTGACTAGATCTCGCTGCCTCAGTGTCTCTCATTTATATTGCGCCGTTTAGAGACCGTACTCTGATCTCGTTCTCTGTCAAGATTAACATTGATCGGGGCAGATCTTATATTAAGACTTCACGTTGGGGTTTATTTGGAATGGGGGAGGGGGGGGGGTTCTGGCGATGTTTACTTTACATTGCGTTTTTCGCCACAGAATAAAAACTACGCCATTTTATTGACTTAACCCGCCGCACCTCACGGCTGAAGAACTGTACCAGAGGCCTCCAAGACTGTTGCTAGAAATTCTGCCAGTTATATTGGAAACGCGCATTAAGACATTTTAATGAATTTCATTGAAGAATCCTCAGAATAGAATAAATTTCCTATAATTCTGTATTTTCTTTTTTCATCCCTGAAGCATAATGTATATATTTTTCATTGATTTAGCGCCTAACAATGATCTGCCAAATGTTTGCTTTTCTATGCCTTTGATTTCGAGATTAGTGTCCTTTTAAGTTTTCCTGACGAGAAAAGAATCTGAAAGAGAAACAGCAAAATATCGTTAAAAGTTTCCGAATAATTTGGCGGTTAAAAAGTTTCCTCGACGCATGAAAGGAACTACCCCTTCTCCCCCTCTCCCACAAAGCGAGAAACTCACAAAGCGACGGACCAGGAGATGGAGAACAATGGGGAAGAAACCGAAAGAAATAAACGTCGCCATTAATCCCCCACCCACCCCACCCATCCCACCTCCCCGGCCACTACCACAACCGATGTTTCCACTTTTAGGAAGGTAAATTTTGTAGCGCCATTTAGATTATTGCTTTCCAAGAAACGCCTTTCTTGTCGAATAAAGAAACGACGACAACCCGTGACCTATACAATTCGTCGTCGTCGTCATCATCATCGTCACCATCATCATCATCGTCACCATCATCATCATCATCGTCGTCGTCGTCGTTGTTGTTGTTGCTGTGGTGCTAGTGATACCGGTTTAGTGCGGGGAATTTTAGGAAAAAGTGCGGGCCTCAGCGGTCCTAAACTTGCGGCGAAAGTGCGGAGATTTTCCATCTATGCTCCTACTTCGCATATATGAAGAAATTACAGTTTAATGCGGCCATATATGCGAAAATTGCGGAAAAGCAAAAGCGGCAAGAAAAAAAGAACATAGAAAAATAGAAGACGCTGGTCCGGTGGTCCCCGAATATCTATGTATTTACAGAAGAATAATGAAAAGTGTAAAATATATGACGAAAATAGAATAAAGTGTGGATGAAATTGCGCATATATAAAACGGAGAAAAGTGCGGCGCAATAAAAATGTGTTAAATATGCGATCGCATATGAGATCGAGATTTCGCACTAAACCGGTTTGACTGTTGGTCGCTGCTTCATTTTGCGACGACAAAATCAAGAAGTCCGGTCCTGCGTCCAATATGCGAGACACGGCGCTATAAAAATCTATTTCATTCGAACGTTTCTTCGTCGGCCACATTGGGAAAAGCGCATCGGACGCAAGCAGCGAATTAAAAGAGAAAATCTCACCGCTTGGCGTAAGTAATCCGATTCACCCTTTAAACCAAGACTCGATCAGATGCGGGAAAGAGGGTAATTTAAAAGGGGCAAAGGGGAGGAAGGTGGACTATAAGAGACTTTGCTTGGGGCTCTAGCAGGAAAGGCTCTTTGGGGGTGGGGGAAGAGGAGAGAGACTGCGAACAGTAATTAGGGATTGTCTAGGATTCAATGAGTTGTTTCGACCATAATACAAAATTCATTCGGTAAAAAGTTACACAACACGGTTCACATCACAACAACGACATCATCAATAATGCACGGAGAGAAGATGCACGCAGACGGACGCATACAGCCAGACGGACAGGCAGTGAGACCCCGAGACGGAGGAGGGGGAGAAGGAGGTTTCGTCGCCACCTTCGGTCGAATATTCGTCTCCAGACAGAAATCCAGAAGTCACGTGACAGAGGTCGTGGGGTCATTCTCTTCCCGTTCGATAACTCATTGCCTCTTGGGCGTCCACCCCTTGGCCTCCAACACCGTCGGTCGGCGAATAGCCCCCACCCCCACCCACCGCCTCCGTTCCGATGCCTCCTTTTGCCGCTTTCTCACTCCCACTCTTTTATCGCCTTCATCCTAACCCCAACCCCTTTGTCATCAGCGTCATCTCCCCACCCACCACCATAACCAACATCATCAACATCATCATCATCTGGGTCGTCATCTTTATCCGATAGAGAGAAACATTTTTAAATGACCGCATGAGAGAGATGGCGCCCCTTTATACGAAGACATTGGAATACGATCGTTTACATACTTATTGAATGTTTATGCTGGAAATGTTGAGAGAAAAACTCATTTTGGCGTCTGAAATTCCCGTAGAATCCACTGCGACGTTTGATTTCAACAGCGATCGCAATCCTAAATGATCGGCGGAGATGAAAACGCTGGCGCCACATAAATCGCGATCGACTGACGGACGAATATAAGAAGAGACGGATCCAGTTCCGGATAAAGGGGAACGACCGATCCGAAGGAGGTCGGAATATTATTAAGCAAAAATAGACAGGCGGGTGGAATGGGATGGGATGGAATGGGATGG
>CM030862.1:12978873-13083873 GCA_018105865.1 Metaphire vulgaris | reverse complement strand
CCCCCCCCCTCACCCTTGACCCGATCGACTAACTAGTGAACAGTGACGTCATACCGTGACGTCAGCCAGTCGGATGATGAGAGTGCCTCTCTCCGCCTCCTCCCTCTGCTTCCTCAGCTCCTCTCGTCTCTGTTGACTCATAGCGGAAACCCTTTCCCTGGGGATGGACGACGCCGCCTCCCTCACCCTCCGGACGTCCGGCAGACTGGACTTGGCCAGTCCCTGCTTGCTGAGTCCTCCTCCTCCTCCTCCTCCTCCAGTCGCCCCCGCCCCAGCCGCCTCCAAGGCGAACCGCTGAAGGTGCGCCACCGGTTCCTCCCTGTCCTCCGTCCCCGTCGCCGCCGTTTGCCATCGATCGTAGACCGGTTCCGGTGACCGTACGATCAGACGCCGATGGACCCCATTCTCGACGATGTACGTCTCCCTGGGCGCCGATCGGGGCAGGCGGTGCTCCCCCTGAGATTGGCCGGGCGTCGTCCGGGCGATCGCCGCCGCCGACGGAAGGGCGGGGTCCGGGTACCTTACGATGCTCGGCAGGGTCTCGCGTCTCCCGAGGGACGGTGCATGGTGGTGGCGGTGGACGACGGCGGGCCCAGATGGGCCGGACGAGACCCCCGATCGATGTCTCCTCAGGTGGTAGTCGACGTCGTCGTCGGGGACCTGTCCCTGGAAAGCGCCCGTGGAAAACAGCTGCTGGTGCTGCGTTCCACCTGGAATTCCCGTCCTCAACGAGGACGATCTCTGTTGCTGCTGGCGATGATGATGGAGAATCTCCGACGATTCCCGGGAAAATAATTCGTCCCCCGCCCCAGCGACCCTGTTGATGTCTCCGTTGCTGACCTGGAACGCAGTGGTCGGATCGTTGACGCTTCCCGACACCTGGTAACGACGGTCGGAGAGAACAGGTGAGAACGGCTTACCTGTCTCCATCGGCAGGCGGTCGCCGGCAACGCCGTTGCTCCGGGGACCGGGTAGGACCCTGGTGGGGGTCGCCGGGCGCAGGAGGACCTTGGGGGACGTCGAGGGACCATCGTTCGGATAACTTAGGACGGCGGACGGGGGTCCTGTACTTTCGGCCGAATCCGAAAAGTCTTTGCAGTGGGAGTTCGTCGAACTTGTTTCGATTTCCCGCGGTGGGCGAAAGTTCCTAAAAGAGTTCTGTCTGTCCATCTGGCTTCTGCTGTGGTACCCCGAATCGAAGTCCCTGGCGTCGCCCCCTCCTCCTCCTCCTCCTCCTCCTCCTCCTCCTCCTCCTCCTCCTCTGAGATCCGACGAGTACAGAGGGGCGCTCGGCCGCGAGGCGATCGGGGGGTTCACACCGGGGGGAAGGGCGTAGACTTCCGGGCCGCCTCGGACCCTGTTGGGCGGCAGCGGCTGCGAGGCGTTGTCCGGGGGAGAGCGAGGGGGTTTCGGAGGCGGCGGGGGAGGCGAAGTGGCTACAGAGCTGCTACCGAGGGAGCTGCTCTGGTTGCTGTCGGAACTCTCCTGCCTCGGAGGAGGAGGAGGTAGATGGCGGCCTGGCTGCCTGTTCTGGACGGCGGCGGCGGAGGAGGAGGAGGCGGCGCCGAAGTCGCTCCGGACATTTTCCGCCGGAACCTGACTCGGATTGTTGTTGCGAACGTCCGGACCTGGAAGAGTTCTTGCTCGGGTGTCCGGAAAAACTGGAGCATCTACGAAAACGACAAAGCGGTAACACAGAGACAAGTTCCAGAAACGAAAACCATTTCTAAACGCCAACAATTAAATAAACGCCAACAATTAAATAAGAAAACCTCCACAAATGTATCATCGATTGATACCCTTAGTTATTAGAACTGGTGCTACACCATTATTATCATAGCCTTTTAATAAATCCGGTAGGCTATGATGATGATGATGATGATGATGATGATGATGGAAAAACTATTATTATTATTATTATTATTATTGATGATTATTAAAATTATTATTAATTAATTAATTATTATTATTATTATTATTATTATTATTATTATTATTATTATTTATTACCTCGAACAAGCACCAAATAATACAATCTTTAAGTTCATAGAAAGTACAATTTTGAAAATTTCATTAGAATCCATTACTCGTTTCGACTTTTGCGATCGTCTGTCACATATTTTGCAGTTCTCTGCTTATTTATTTCTGCGTCATTGAGGGAGTTGACAAGTAAACAAAAATGTTTGCAAATGAAGCTTATATTCGATTTAATTTTATATTTAGAATCAAAATGAGATTTGGGATTAAAATATCAATAAATAATAAATTAACAAGGGATTGTTTTCGTCATCGTCATCAAAAGATTCCCTTTTTCTGACACAGTGTGTACATGGTTGACAGGTGAGTGATGCAGGTGAATGTACCTCTGGAAGTGGTTTTGTTTGGAGCTTGTTGGTTGTATTTGTTCGCTTCCTCTCTCGCCAGATCGGCGCCCATCAGAGCCTTCATCGCCGCTTTATCCGACGTCTCCGCCTTCTGCTTGGCCGTCGTTTTTCTGTTAAATCATCTTAGCCGTTATCATCATCATCATCATCATCATCGTCGTCATCATCATCATCATCATCATTTTATCGTCATCATCGTCATCATCATCATCATTCAACGTCATCATCATTTATCGTCATTATCATCATCATCATCATCATCGTCGTCGTCGTCATCATCATCATCATCATCATCATCATCATCATTGCTTTCTGCCAGCTGATTAGCGGCAATAGTTAGACATGAAACTTTTCCACTTATCGTCGTCGTCATCATCATCATCATCATATATAACTAGAGAGAGAGAGGGTGTTCTGACCTCGTGACCGCAATGAGCGCCCTCTGTTGCGCGACCTCGGCCGCCCTGGTGGCGGAGACGACGGCGGCGTCTACGCGGTCCCTCAGCCTCGTCTTGCTCATCGTGAACAACTTCCGTTTTCTACCGGAAGTGATCAGCTCGTTGTCCTTGTACTTGCCCTCCTCCTTCGTTCCGTCCTTGAGCGTTGTAACGCCGTAGCCGTGCTTCTTGTCGTTGTACCATTCGCCGACGTACTTCAACCCGTCTGACCTTTCGCTGACCCCGAATCCTGACCTCTTGTCGGTCTTCCACTCTCCCAGGTAGACCTCCCTCACTTCCGGGTCTACGCTGTTGTCTGCCGCCTTCGATTCCTGCTCGCCGCCGCCGCCGCCCCCCGGTTCGACCCTGGCTGTTCCTTCTGACGCCAGAAGAGATCCGCTGCTGATGTATACTCTGTGGAAGGTCACCGGTGCTTTGACCTCTGTGCAGACGAAATCTACAAATATATAAATAATTAATAAATTACGATATCAATTATAGTGTAGTTGTTATTTATTGTTGCTAATAATATCGTTCTTGTGTTGTTTTTGTCATTGTTGCTTTCGTTGTTGCGGTTTTTGTTGTTGTTGTTGCCATTATTATTGCTGTTTCGTTATTATAACGAAGTTCTACTGTATTTATATAGTGCATTTATTTGCGACTTGACTTGATCGTTGTTTTCTCTGTCTCTGTTGTCTTGTCTCTGTTGTTGCGGTTTTTCTGTCTCTGTTGTTGTTCTGCCTCTGTCTCTTCTCTGTCTCTGTCTCTGTCTCTGTTATTATAACGAAGTTCTGTCTCTGTCTTTATATGTCTCTGTGTCATTTATGTCTGCGTCTCTGTCTCTGACTCTGTCGTTGTAACGTCTCTGTCTCTGTCTCTGTCTCTCTCTCTCTCTCACCTGTCTGCGAATGACCGTCCTGTGCTTGACGATCGACTCCTGTCCTGTTCTCCGTCGCTCGATCCTGCCCCTGGACTGGCCCTCTCGGTCAGCACGAAGCCTCCCTTGTGCCTGTCGGTGACCGCCGGGCCCTGGTCGGGATTGCGTCCCCGCTGAGAAGCCGGGACGTCCAGGAGGGCGGTGTCGTGGGTGTTGAAGGTCGTCGGAGTGGACGACCGAAGGCTCTCTCGGTCGCCGTGTTGGGCGGCCACCCCGAAGGCTGCGCTCTGACGGACGCCGAACCCATGGCGCATACCCTTCTGCCACTGGCCCTGGTAAGTACCTGCGACCAAGCACACACACACACACAAACACGCACACACAACGAACGGTAAGTAAGTAAGTAAGTAAGTACTGGTATTCATAATCCGAAATAACATGCTACAAGTCTCTTATGCAGAGCAGGACCAGAATATTGGCTCTGAAAACGTTGCTTTCCCCACTTTGAGAGACTGATTATAGGCTTCGAGTGATCTGCGATTTCCCATCACGGTTATTTCTAGGATTATCGATTTGGGGAGGGGGGTGTCGGTAAATTCTGGGGTCCCCTGCCAAAAAAGTCTGACAAGCAGAAAAGTCATCCCATAGCTGAAATGGGGGAGGGGCGTTGAGGGGTGTCGGTCTCAAATGGGGGGTCTTGGGGGTGTTAAGGGGTGTAAAAATATCCTTGTCATCAGTTGTTCAGATTTCTGGTAGATAGCTACTTTTTTTAAAAAAATCATTACTATTATTAGATTTCCCAACATGCATTACAGAACATTTATCGATATTGAAAAGCATCTGCCAGTCCACAGACGACTGAAACAATTTCCTTAGATCCTCCTGTAAAATTTTAGCATTATCTTCCGAGTCTATATTTTCTACATATCTTTGTATCATCGGAATTATTAGCAGGACAATTTTTATAGCGCCGTGTGCTTGACGAAAGCCAAAGACAATGGCGCGTTAGCAAACGTCACTTGAATGAGATTTGAAACCGATTTTACTATTTTTGATTCGTCACGAGTGAAACAACAGAGTTAACCCCTTAACTGGGGATCCCGGATATATCCATTCATTTTACAATGAGTTACAGTTAAATACACAGTTAAGGGGTTAATAACTTTATCAACGTATTTATGTCTTAGTGTTTTTCTGTCAGTTTATTAATGTCCTAGAACTGTCAGAATTTGCCGCCCAAAAATCAAATTCAGACGTCTCCCGTTATCACCAAACCAAAGTGTTCCCAGTTCCCGAAGGTGTCTGCAAAATAGTGGCGCCCACATAATATTTTCCAGGGGGCAAAAAACACAATGGTCACGGTTAACCCTTCCACAGCTCTTAGTTACAGTCAAGTTTCTCGATTACACTTTGCGTAACAGTAGCGTTTTAGCGTAAAAATACTGGTTGAAATAGTCGATTTGCATTTTTCAGTGGGGGGAGGGAGGCCCCAATGTGTGGGCGCCCGTGGTACAAAATGAGTTGCAAGTGGGGGAGGGGGCTTCAGTTGCATCTGAGCTCTTCGATCGACCAAGAAGTGACAGACATTTGCTTTCGAGCACCTGAGCGAGGCCGAGGAGGACTTTTCGCGGCAGACGACAAAAGGCGCGCTCACCTGGCGCAGGTGTGCGGCCGACAGCGATGCATCACAATTTCAACGCTTAACACATAACCTGTTGCCGTACCTGAGAAGAGACACAGCGGACGCACAAATCTCTACATCCTCCATCCAGGTGCCCACTACCCTCCCCCCCCCAACACACATCTAACATTTTTACACGTCAACACGGCGGTGAAGGCCTAAGTTTAGGCCGAAAGGCCCGACGGGCTTCGCTCACAGCAGGTCTAAACGTCGTAAGGCTGTCTTGGGCAGCGTAAATGCTATTTCGCTCCATCCCCGCCCCGCCACTCAGCCCCTCGTGCCCCCTCCACCCCACCAACACAGGTTACTGTTGTGCGTGTGTGCGTGCGCGTGTGTGTTTGACCGGCGTCTTTGTTCTTGTTCTTTCTTTCTTTTTGCGGCGACGACGAAAATCGATTTCGTGAATTATTTCATTGTTGTTTTTGTTTTATGACGAACAGAAAATGCGACTCTTCCTCCTCCTCCTCCTCCTCTTCCACCTCCTCCCTCCTCCACCTCCACCACCCACTTCCTTCTCCGCCCTCTTTCTCTCCGTTTTCATATTTGACTTCGGGTAATGAAAATGCATTTGATTTCAATCGTAAACACACAAATGTACACGTACATAAACACATAGGCCTATATATACACATACCGTTATAGAGCATGCGCTAGAATGCGTTAATTTTTAATGCAATTACTTTGAAAGGAGATAAAAATCATGTGACGGGGAATTAATAAAGAATTCAATAAAGAATGTTCCTCCTCTTCTTCTCCTCCTCCCCGTCCATTCATCTTCCTTCTTCTCCTTCTCCTTCTCTCACTCCCTTGTTTGTATTTCTTCCTGTTAGTCATAAAAATCATATTTCATTGAAATATGGATCTAAGAGCCTCGATGGTCGATCTGCGCCGAGACCGAACGCTGACCTGGGTTCGATCCTGGGAATGCGTTGATTGCTTAGGCCTATAGCGGACATTCACATCTTCGCCTTTGTGGAGCGCATATTAATATGATGATAATGGTGGTGGTGGTGATGATGATGATGATGATGATGATGATGATGATGATGATAATCTCAGTATCACTATCGGCTGGTAACTGGTGCGTTATCATCGTCGTTGCTATCCACCGTAACAGCACTAATAATAATAATAATAATAATAATAATAATAATAATAATAATAATAATAGTAGTAGTAGTAGTAGTAATGTGATGATGATGATGATGATGATGATGATGATGATGAATAATAATAATAATAATAATAATAATAATAATAATAATAATAATAATAGTAGTAGTAGTAGTAGTAGTAGTAGTGATGATGATGATGATGATGATGATGATGATAATGATAATAATAATAATAATAATAATAATAATAATAATAATAATAATAATAATAATAATAATAATAATAATAATAATAATAATAATAATGGTAATAATAATAATAATAATAATAATAATAGAAGTAGTAGTGGTAGTAGTAGTAGTAGTAGTAGTAGTAGTTGTTGTTGTTGTTGTAGAGTGAACTTCAATCATTGAAAGTGATTCCCATAATAATTAACAATTCATTTACTGAAAATATATGAACTTTGTGTGTTGAGCACATATACGTTTAGGGGCAATTGATTGCAATGGCGTAGCAACGGGGGGGGTTACGGGGGCCCGCCCCCTATTCGGATCGGGACCGTCGTGAGATTCGTCGAAAACCGGTGAGTTGTTGGGGGAGGGGTGTAGGGGTAGTATTAGATTTTGGAGAATGCAGGGACGTTAAAGACGTTACTATTTTTGAGACGACCGCCTTTTTGCTCGTCAGGAGTTTTAGGTTGCAATTATCAAAGTGCCCCCCCCCCATTTTTTAAATCCTGGTTACGCCGCCGATTGATTGTAACCACTGATATAGGCCTATGCTTTGTGTAGTTTGTCTCTGCTGTCTGTTATCAACTGAGTTTCTATAATGGAGAGACGATCTTACAGAGAACGAAACGTTTCAGAAATGTATCGATCGATCGATTAATTATCGTAAGAAATTATTATCGTGACCGAATACCTTCATCGACGTATGTTTCCACTCCGTACCCGTCCTGGAGGTTGGTCGTCCAGGTACCCTCGTACTTAGCACAGGACAGCGTACTCTGTCGTATTCCGTAGCGACCTTTGTATCCGTGTGACCATTCCCCCCGATAGACCCAATGTCCCTTGATCTCCACCCCCACCCCGTGCCTCTTACCGTCCTGCCATTCCCCCGAATAGGTGTTGCCGCTGGGCCAGGTGTAGACCCCGCTGTCCTCGAAGCCCCGTACCCAGGCCCCGGCGTACTCGCCCTGGCCCTTCGGCCCCGTGCAGACGCCGTGGCCGTGGGCCTTCCCCTCTAGCCAGCCCCCGAATAGGAGCCCCCGTCTTCGAAATCGAATCGACCCCCCGTCTGGGTCATGGAGCGATGATGCCCGACGGCGCGCCTCGAAGAGAGAGAGAGGGAGGGAGGGAGAGAGAGGGAGACAGTCTCAGGGCGCCGCTTGAAACGACGATCCCCGCTCGGGAAGTAATTCTCCTCTTCCGAGAAGGAGAAAACTCGAGGACATGGAGAAGAAGATTTTAACGAATTTTTAAAGCGAACAAAAGAATCGAATCTCGCCAACCGCTCCGTCAGAACGTCATCGCCTCGATGTCCAGGACATCGGATTGCGTCCATCGACATTCATAACTCCGAAATAACCCACTGCACCCGCCCCCCCCCTCCACTCTAATCGTTCTCGCCGTCTCGTTCATACATCATCAAGTGCGTGAAAATCTGTTGCAGCAGATACTCGTGGCCTCCTTCCCGCCACCGCTGTTCAGCATCGTTTTCGTCGTTGGCGAAATAACTGGCGAAATAATAATAATAATAATAAATTTAAAAACAGTGCAATATGAACAGAGCAGCAATTCCAGTAGAAAATCCGACCGCAAAAAAGTGACGACGGCGTTAAGGTATATAGGACAGAGAATCTTTGCGGCTCTCCCCTCGGTTCGATATTTCGTCTCCGGAGAGACAGAGAGAGAGAGAGAGAGAGAGAGAGAGAGAGAGAGAGAGAGAGAGAGAGAGAGAGAGACGCCACCTAGCGTCGGGATCGAGTATAGACGCCCTTAAATCTCAGGCTCTGCATTCGGCGGCCTCTGTTGTGCTGGCCAAACGAAGCTGCTGCGGCCGATATATGCACATTATTACTACAGACGGCGTATTATAGTTATGGAAGCGGGCCTACGGTATGGTGGAGGAGAGAGGGCCGTTGTGTTAGTGCCGTATCCGGCGGTCGGGCCTGTCCGAGGGCGAGGCGGCCTTCGCTGCGCCTGGGATATTATTAGGCCGTGGATGGCGGTTGTGTTCTCCGTGGTTCCGGGACTTCGGCGATGCGGATTGTTTAAAAGTGGAAAGATCATCCTCTGGACTCCTTGATACTCGGCGGCGGCGTCGGCGGCAGAGGCGATGTGCTCAGGCGCCGATCCAGACGGAGTACAGTCGTCCGGATTGTGGGCAGAAGCCGGCTCCAGGTCCTGTCATCTCTCCGGCTGATCCAGGCCAGCTCAGGGCCGTGGCGGAGTGCTGGGAAAATGTCAGAACCAATGCGTTGGAAGAGACGGGAGGAAGATCGTGGTCTTCTCTCGTTCCCCTTTTCCTCCTCCTCCTCCTCCTCCTCCTCCTCCTCCTCCTCCTCCTCCTCCTCCCTTCCCTCCATCCCTTTCCCTCGTATAAATCTGTTATCTTTGTCAAGGCTTCGGAGTCTGTTATTACCGAGTGGCGTATATATATATATATATATATATATATATATATATATATATATATATATGCTTATTATGCCGTGCTTTGCGTTCAGTTGGTAACGTTGTTGTCTGAACGTTGGTAATAAATGCAACGGAACCAACGACAACGCATTCATCGATTCCTTGTTACGCAGTTGTTCAATCAATGCTTCCTCCACCACGTCATCCTCCTCCCCTCCTCCTCCTTCTTCCCCCTTCCTCTTCTTTTCTTGGCCGCGAACGTGGTCCTGTCACGGATTCAAATCGATCAGTCCAAAATCACGAAGTTCTACGAATTTTCGGCGCTACGAAAACCGGAAGAAAACTATGGCAGTTGGGTGATAATGAACAATTTTCATGGAATTTTCCCCCCTCTGATGGCCGAAAGTTTTTCTCAGATGCAGTTCAGGGTCGAATCCAGTGATTTTTTTCAGAAATAGAAAATTTTATAATATCAGACATTTTGCCGATTTTCCCTCTTTTGTGAATGCATTGAAACTAAAAGATCAATGCAACATTTATATTCGGAATAAATATTTTAGTCCAATTATTTAGATCGATCAACAGTTCTGCACAGATAAAATTTCGAAATGCCTACCGCTAGTCTACTTCAGAATAGAAAAAAACTGGCGCTAAATCATAATTAATATATGCCTACAAGAACGGTCAAACTGCTGCCACCTATCGAAAGCATTCCAAATCAATGCTATACATTTATAATATATAATATAACAAGGTTTAAAGTGGTTCAGTAGGGACTGCTCTGTGTGAGAACCACTTACAAATTCTCGTATAAATTACTTGTGGTATGTTTAGACCTCTCTCATCTCATAAAGGCTCTAACAATGATATCATCTAAGTAGAAACTTATTCCAGACAGCTGTGCTCAAGGTCTGTTTATTCGGCATGTCTGAGTCGGTTATACAACAGAGAACCATAGCAAAGAAAGTACTGTCCATCTAGCGATTAAAGCGGAACCACAGAAATCCATGGTAACGCGTGGATCGAGAGAATAGGAACAAGAGGAGGACTAAATTTTATTTCAACAACAATAAATATAACAACAGATGGTAAGTTTTAATAAAATAAAATAAGTATGTTTAAGTCGAATCTCGTAGATAAAACTAAACAGCTCGTTTTCAAATGTCAGCAGTTCTTCGTTCATTGAATTATTGGCGCATTCAGGTTCTACATATGATAGCACCTGCTATCTGCATTACTGATTATTACCTGTAGAACAGCTATAGGACATTTAAACCATGATTATCTTTTACTTTTTTTAGTGTTTCTTGTTTTCTGTTCGCTAGAGTAAATAACGAAATTTTGAGAAAGTGGTAAGACGATAGAGAATGTAATTTTGGGAATACTGTTATATTGTTAAGCCATTCATTATTTATGCTGTTGCGTTGGTTTTAGCCTCCGAAAAAGAAGGCAGGAAAGAAAGGGAAAGGGAAGAAGAAGAATGCGGCTAAAACACCAACAATTATAGATGGCATTTCCACAGAAGAAATGACCAAAGAACAGGTTTATGTTTAATACCTGGGTAGTAAACCGTCATCTAGGGTTATCTCTGATTGATTTGAATCCACTTTTTAGCATCTAGTCACGTATGGTTCTTACTAAGAAATTCTTAGCATGCCATTTAGGCACACGGAAGTTGCAGGAAATCACCACAGGCATATAATAAAGAAACAAGAACTTAAACTCATTGCCATTATCTCTAAAAGAATTTATTAGAATCAAAATTTCATGAATTAATTTCATTCTGTAATTCTTATGATGATGTTCATTACTTTTCATCTATCAGATAAAGGGATGTGGCCATGTTTTTCTCAGATTCTTCCAGGTATTTGCATATATTTAGTAGGCAAACCAGTCAACTCCGCAGTATTAAACTCTAGAAGGTGAATCTTATTATCGTGTGTGTGTGCTTTTAGTTGGAGGAACATGTAAAGAGATTGCGTGAGGAGCTAGATCGCGAGCGAGAAGAACGGAATTACTTTCAGCTGGAGCGTGATAAGGTGAACACGTTTTGGGAGATCGAGAAGAACAAGCTTGAACAGTCCAAGTCTGAACTGAGGAACAAAGATCGGGAGATGGAAGATCGAGAGGAGAAACATCAAACAGAGATCAAGGCAACTTCATTCATGCATATTCATAAAGTTTTGATTATTCATTAGGTATTGGTATTCATCTCATTGATTTTTATAGTTTGGTCAAAAAATGAAACTTTTATAGAAGCTACTGACCTAAGACTAAATGCTTTTCTTTGTTAAGAGCAAGGCTTATTTCTAGAAGCTGTTGTGGATTAGGGTATATATGGCTTTTTTATTAAGCATTTTGAAATGATCTGTGAGTTACCATGTATGCTTACAGGTAAGTACATTTCTAAGAATTGACTTTTAATGTTAGGAAGAGTTTCGGTTGAGTTGGCATTGATTGCAATTCCAGGTGTACAAGCAGAAGGTGAAGCACCTGCTTTTCGAGCAGCAGACGAACATGACGGAGCAAAAGGCCGAAAACACGCTGAAGCTGAACATCGCAAAAAACGAAATGAACTCAAACGAACTTGATCTTCGCAAAGACAAACGCGACTTGAAAGTGTCTATGAAGGAACAGCAACTGCAGCACGAACAGACGATCAAAAATCTTCAAACGGTAAACGAAACGACGAAACATCCAATCAAAGTACTTTCAATCGGTCCTATGTAGATGTGGCAAACATAAATCAGAATTTAGAGACTTGAATAATTATCCAGTAATAATAATAATTGTTAATATTATTTCTACTCACCTCTGAGTAGAAATATAAGAGGTGCTACATAAGGCCCTTATAATAGTAATATTAATAATATTAATATTAATAGTAGTAGTAGTAGTAGTAGTATAGTAGTAGTAGTAGTAGTAGTAGTAGTAGTAGTAGTAGTAGTAGTAGTAGTAGTAGTAGTAGTAGTGGTAATAATAATCATAGGATTTTAAGTGGTTTAGTAGGACCTCCCCTGTGTTAAAACCACTGTCACTCTTGCAGCCCTCTATTCCACCTTTTGTCTGCCGAGTCTGTTGCAACTGTTACCTTTGAATCTTTGTCTACAAAAAGCAAACAGATTTTGGGAATTCTATACCAGATCAGCTCCATAAAACAAATTAATTTGACATGGCCTATCATTCATCTACTATCTCTTTGTTCATAAGTAATTTTATATTTAAAAGTCGGTTTATAAATTCCTTAGAAACACGACGAGGAAGTCACAAATTCGAGGTCGGACTTTGAGAGAAGGGCGAAGGAGATCGAGGAGAAGTATGACCGCAAGATGAGAAGCCTGCGTGACGAACTGGATCTGAGGCGCAAGACGGAGATACACGAGGTGGAAGAGAGGAAAAACGCACAAATCAACGAGCTCACCCGCAACCACGAGAAAGCATTCAGCGACATTAAGAACTACTACAACGACGTGATGCTCAACAGCCTGGCTCTCATCAACACACTTAAGGTCGGTGACTCAAAACGAGACAACATACTGTTTCCTCTGTTATCAGCGTCAACCCCCCCCCTCCCCTCCCCGATTTAAAGAAAGATTTTTCACTCAATATATTCAGAACCGTGGTCATTGTAGTCAATCCACGACTTTTTGCGCTGTGCGAAAAGTTGTTGACTTTTTGTTGCTCTCGATTTCAGGCAGACGTGGAGGAGAAGAAGAAGGAGAAAGATCGACTTGAGAAGCACAATGCTGAGCTGATTGGCGAGAACAAGCGCCTTGTGGAGCCACTGCAGAGGGCGCGCTCGGAACTCGACGAAATGCGGCGACAGATGGCAAATTACGACAAAGACAAACAGCTTCTAGCGGTAAGTCAATTTCCATTCGGCCGTATTTTCATTCATATAGCACTCACCCGCCTATAGCACCCATCTCTTATGTGTCAAGTTAACAGAAGTATAGTTTGCATTTATATCCAAACACTGTCTGGTTGGAAAAATAATATGCTCATTTAAATTGTCTATGCTGCCCTGAACAGTATTACTGCTATCTAATAGTGGTTCTCACATAGTGCAGACCTTACTGAACCACTCTAAGCCTTGTTTTTATAATTAATATTTTTTATTTTCTTAAGGACGGTCTTATTGTCAGTCATGATACATGTAGTATTGAGTTTTGCATGAAAGTGTGTTAAGACGTGGCTGGTCAGGCGACTTCTAATGTTTGGCACATGCTAAATTCTGAAATGTTTAGCATGTGACCTAATCATGTGACTTAATCCGATGGTTTATTTTCTTTTTTCAGACGACAAAAGCAAGACTTAGAGTTTCAGACCAGACGCTCAAAGACCGGGAATTCAAATATGAAGTTCTTGAGCAGCGCTTCGAAAAGGTTTCTTAAGTTCATTGCAGAAATTTTAATCATAAAACAAATATGACATTTAAAATTTCATTTGCTAAGGTGAAAAATAGTAAAACTGAAAGAATTCTCTATGTACAGTACCTGTAGTCTTAATGGCAGAAGGATTTATCTGCACTGATATTTAATCTGACTTTCTAAATGCATGTCTTGCACTCCTATATAGTGAAAATGTGAGATATAGGCTCCACCCAAACCCTGCAGAGGGATCTAACAATGCCCCCATCTCAATCCCCTAGTCAAACCAGGTAAAGGTTGCTATATAAATGATGGTGTCCCCCCAATTCTCCAACCTTTTCTATGCTACTGAAAATAATAAGCATCATGAAAATAATCATTATTGCTAACATTGTCCTGGATATTTTGAATTATCAACAAGTAATCCAGATAATTTAAATCGAGGCTGTTGCTACTTGTTTCAAGCCATAATTAATCGATCACCTAAGAAGAAAGATGTGAATAAAATCTTGCAGATAGAGGCAGAGCGAGACGAACTCTATGCAAAGTTCGTAAAGGCGATTCACGAAGTCCAGCAGAAGAGCGGCTTCAAGAATCTTCTCCTGGAAAAGAAACTCGGAGCGATTTCCGATACGCTTGAAAAGAAAGAAGCCCAGTTGAATGAAGTTCTGTCTGCCTCTAATCTTGACCCCACTGCACTGAGTGTCGTCACAAGAAAACTTGAGGTAGGATATACACTTTCTCTTTTGTCACTCTCACTTCTATGAGGTCAAAACAGCAACGGTCTAGATACTAACAACCAAATTTCTATATCACTAAGTTATAATATAGGCTAATATTTCACAAAGTGTCTCACATCTAAGTACTACATTTGTTGATAGTATGGAGGTAACTTGTCTGATTTATGTGATCAGGTTTAATCCTCTGCACTCTTCGGGAGCTTAAATCTGCCTCTTAAATTTTGATTTATCAGTTATTTATCCTTTCTTAATCTATTTTAGGATGTTTTGGATTCAAAGAACGTTGCCATCAAAGATCTTCAGTATGAGCTCGCAAGAGTATGCAAGGTACAGGCCTTTGAAACGTGGCCTTTATGAACCAGAGATATTTAAATGTCTTTTAATTTGCTTACATAAAAAGTATGAACTGCAGATTGAGTATGAATAATCGCTCAGGCCTAATTAGACTGCAATTCTGAAAGTAATAGTTGTATTTCTTTCAGGCACACAATGACGTTCTGAAAACGTACGAATCCAGACTCGGCCAGTTTGGAATTCCGGTTGACGAGCTCGGCTTCAAACCGTTGGAAACAGCGGTTGCTGGTCAGACCCTGGGCCAAGGAACTGCGGGCCTTGTCTCAATTCCAACATAACCGACCAAAGGAGTCTTCATTCACAAGTGGCTTACACCACCGCTTCAATTTAGAAAACATTACGTAGAATCTTGTTTTATCATATACAGTATAATGACAATGAGTCAAATGCACTGAAATGTTGCTGTGCAAAAATATTTCGAAATCAAGCGCAACATTGTAAAATACAATACCACGATATTGCATATCTGTTGCTGTATTTATTTCGAGGTCGTGAGATTTGTCCAAAACCGGTGGTGAGTAGGTGGGGGGTGTGTTAATGGGGTAGTATTAGATCGAGGAAAACACACCAGACAGTAGACTTCAAAGTGTTTGAGATGACAACCTTTTATCGCTTGTTCAAGACAAGTGGGCCTAAAAACGTGGAAGTCCCCTCCTATTCTGTAATCCTGGCTACGCCACTAGTTAGTTACCTATAAGCCATCATAGTAGTTCAAAAACATTGCAGCTTTTATTTCTACATCTGATTCTTAAAATAAAATGGAATCTATTAAAACTGTTCATGCTTATTATCGCCAACATTTAAGCCTCGGGAAATTTTTTAGTAGAAATAGATTACACAACAGTATTTTTGAACCTCCACTAGCTATGGTTTCAATTTAGTAATAAAAACATTAACTGCTAATGCATAGAGCTACTACTGCTACATAGCAGTGACATCACACCTTATTTATTCCATTCTCTAACAAAGATGCAATAATATAATTTGTTAATAACACGGCACCCAATACACAAATCCTAAATTTACAATATATAAAAAATTCATTCTATGTTATATATATATATATATATATATATATATATATATATATATATTTATACACACACACACATACATATATACATGCAGAAAGCAAGTATGAAAACTATTCAGAGTGCTGAGCATGTCTAAGACCATATATACAATAAAAATGCTTTTCTTGCAATTACTAATTGTCAGTGCCATTGTCAGAGAATGAAACTACAGACAGCATTTGTGGTTAATTGCACCACCTGGTCTTCATTAAAGTCTTTTAAAATCCGAGTTAAATCTTTTTAACGTGATAACAACACTTAAGTAAATTAATTCACCACTTTGATAATTATGAGTTGAAAAGAGACAGGAAAACCTATGTCCACAGCAAAACACAGAACTTAAATATAAAATATAAGCAGCATAATTACAGTTTCTCGGTAATTCAGATCAATAAACTTACATGGTAAAATATGTAAAGCACTGGCGCCATCTATATATAAACAACGATGCAGCCGATAAGAACCTCGGTTTTAAGAGTCAGATAGATACACACAAAAACCAACGAACAACTAAATGCATCGATTCGAAGCCTCTTAAAATCTCTTAAACATAATCTCTAACTAACAAAATGGTAAAATTTCATATAACATTTGAAAGAAAATGCAAAAATCAACATGAAATAATTCTGCAATGCTCGACTCATTTACTTGACAGAAACATTACATTGATCATACAACAGAATAATATGAAAAAGCTCCAATATGCATTAAAAGAACCAAGTATTACTTAACCCCTTAAGTACCATGTTGATGTGTGCTACTTTCATATATATATATGAAGAGTTGGTAAGGGTTGATGACCTAATTATTACTAGCGATGCAAATAAACTTGTTTTTCAGTTCAGCAGAATTGTAATACAGCTGCCGAGAGAAGAAAATATCTATGCATTCCAGTATTCATTAATATTAATAGATGAATATAACATAGGCTGCAGAATGACTGACAAACGTCAACCCCTAATGAGGCCAAAGACGAAATGACGACCTAGTTTATCCTAGACGGCCGGCCAACGGGTCGACCAATCAGAAGAGGGTCTGTCTCGGACGATTCATAAACGTCGTTCGGGCGTAGAGAGTCGCTGTGAACGAGCTGCTCTTCTCGAGCATCTGTCGGGTTAGACGTTCTTGCTTGTTCTGGTTGAGGACTCTTTCCTATGAAAGAAACAACCAGCCAAACAAATGACTACTAATACACAGTAATTTATCCATGAAAAGATATCGTTTTCATTTATTTATCGAATCAACTCAGAAGTTAATTTTAAAAATATATATATATAAAAGGTGAGAAATGCCAATGAGGAGAAATCCTACCCTAAATCTGTCAACAACATTGACAAAGAAGCTCGAAACAACGCATAGCACAGTGTTGCACATCAGAAATATCATGACGTGCTGCCAACGTCTAATTTTTTCGTCTCGGTCTTTCCTGCAATACAGCAATAACAATAGTAGTAGTAGTAGTAGTAGTAGTAGTAGTAGTAATAATAATAATAATAATAATAATAATAATAATAATAATAACAGCTGTGTTATGCACATTTATACAACCAGTTCTAATGCTGAAGCACAAATTATTATTATTATTATTATTATTATTATTATTATTATTATTATTATTATTATTATTATTACAACGACTGATTATTGTGGTGACTCGTCCTATAAGAACTGCGTGAACACATTACAAAGAATCACACAAGAAATTACAACCAATGCAATGAATAACGTCAACATTAGCTCTATAAATGATTTAAGTAAAAGCCATAAGAGAACATTATTTATATAATTGTGAAAGTGAAGCTCAGATAAAAAATCCGAAACGCTCTTTACCCTTCGGATTCACCGAGAAGAGCGCCAACAACAAGGTTTGAAATCCCGACTCCAATCATTTGGATCGATCCATTCACCCCCATCGCCAATCCAACGGATGCTTGAGGAACGACAAGAGGGATTGACGGGAAAAGGCTTCCCTGCACAAAGGGAGGAACAGCTCACGAAAATACGTTCAAAGACATCGGAAATGTTTCCAACAGACCAGCTAATATGATCGAATTAAAGGCAAATGACAAAGAATCTGATTGATAAAACAATTTTCAAATAAATCCGACATAAGCTACAACCCAGCAGTTGTTTGAAGAGCTGCAATGTTGCTCTCACCGCGACCACAGTATACGTGAGACCAAGCCAAATGGTCATAACAGGAGCAGGAATGTTCGAGTAGGCGAGCATTGCATAAACTGGAACCGTTAGAGTGCTGCAGGTTAAAGCCAAATATCCTCTCTTTCCAATGTTGTCCTGTTAGAAATATCACAAGAAAAACATAGAATCAGTCACAGAAAAATCTGACAAGTAGTAGATACAAAAGAACCGATTCAAGACAACAAATCTCAAAACTCACAATAAGTAGCCCCACGAATGGTGACAACATCGAGACAAAATACACGGCACCAGCTGCATACGACGCCTTAGTCTGCGTATATTCGTACTTGTCGATGATAAATTTGCTGCAAAAAATTCAAAACGCTAATACCTTGAATCATTATTATCGTCAGAGCAAAATTCAAAGACCGTTTAAGAAATTAATAGACTAAGCAATAAAGTAAACAAACCGTAAGAAATTCAACTATGAACCAACGTTTAAATATCTAGATCAATGCAGAATGATCAATAATCTTGGGGATACTTGAAAAATACTGAAAACGTGGACAAAAGCTTACCTTGCATCGGCAACGAAAGGAAAAACACCGCTGTAGAAGAACATGATGGCTAGAACCAGAAGCCAGTACTGCAGGCTGAAGTATCTAATGTCAGTGAATCGCTGAAATAACAAATTCAAATAAAGGTTAACTTATCTCTGAACCAGACTTACATGTTGAAACGGGGTGCCTCCACCGATGGTCACTGCCCGTGTGAAATTTTAAGGATAGTTGAAACCTCTGTCTTATAAAAGAACTTATACTGTCCAAGACTTTATAACATCTTTCAAATACTGGGCTTATTAATTAAAAGTATTATATTTGTAAAAACCTAATGACATAAAGTGAACTAGATGCTAAATAAAAGATAATTAACTCAAATAAAAATACTATTTGTTCACATAAAGTCTGTCAAACTCTAATGCAAGAACCAGATTTTAGAGTGGAATTTTTAGAAAAACACAGACAAGTGAATGCTGCCACATTCAAAGGATTTCATGCCATTCGATTGAAGAACAGAAGCATATAAGACCACAGAACACACTTTAGAAATTCAGAACTTGGAACCAGTCTATAATGGAATCAGATATCAGCCACTCAAAATATGCACGACACCAGTATTACTAGATTCAACTCAACCAACCAGACGGCTCGATTCGTCCTGCACAATGGCAGTCTGGCCTCTCTGAAAGAGCCCCACCTTGTCCAAATACCCCACCGATATCGCCGATAAGAAGCTGACGGCGCACAGTATTGCACCTAAAAGCATAACAATTCACAAAACAATCTCTTCAGACTATCTTCCCCACCAGTCACACAAAAGTCATAATCAGTCGAGCAAAACATGAAAAATTCAAATTGATCTATTTATCAAATGACGTCGGCACATTGTGTGGTAAGGCCTTACCTCCCCATAAAGTCCAGGGGAGTCCATATTTTTCGGTGAATGAGACAGTCAGAAGGAAATTGAGGACACTGCCAAGACGTGAGAAGGCCAGCGTCGCTCCAAAGGCCATCGCAAGCTCCTTGTCGCGAAACCAGAAGGCCGATATACGACTTTGAACAACTAAAATTCCAATCAAACAAAACTTCTATTTAATTAAATTACAAATGCTACATCAGCAACTCAGTACTGGTAATTAGCAGTAGGCAAACAAGCAGAAGAACATAAGCAAACAAGCAGAAGGACATAAAACGAAACTCACTTGATAGTGAACCGTTCCCAGAGCCAAACAGAAGTCGACCAATTAGCATTATCGGAAGCATGGCGGCAGTGCCCCGGAATATTGCCCCCAAAGCAAAAATTCCAGAACCAAGAAGGCAAAGAAATGAGAACAAGAACACACCAACTGAAAACACAGATCAACAAACATACTGCCGATTCAGTGATCAATAACACTGAACCCAAACTGCGTTATAATTTAAAATCTGCCATTTACTCTATGGTGTCCACTCAGCCCATTGTGGATAAAGTTACCACATTTATTTTGTCTTTAATAATAACAATGATGATAACAACAACAATAATCAATTCTTTAAGTAAATCAATATAACACTTGTATGCAATTACCATGATGAAAAGAAAGAATAAGGCAAAAGATCTGCTTCACATCTAGCATTATCGTCAGCTAAATGGATAAGAATAACATTACAACTTACCTCCATTACCCATTTTATCAATCAGAAACCCAGCACCAATGACAACAACAGCATTCCTAGGGAAAAAATTGCATAACAAAACACAGCAAAATATCAAGACATTAAAAGATCAACATGTCTGACAAATAAACAAGAAACAAAACAATGAATTAATAAAAATACCAACAATCTTTTCATTCAGTAAATTAGGCAAAATGACCACAAATCAAATGGTGGAGTAGCATTAAGATTCTTGCAATTGGACGGTCCACATATTGACAGTGACTAGAGATCAATGGTGCTAGAGTATCAAGATGTGGGTCCCTTTTAAAAGGAATAACATAAAGGAAGTATTTTAAAAATCTGCAAAATTTGGAGCAACCAACTGAAACGGTAATAAGACAGTCGAAAATATCCTCAAATAATATTCAAAATAACAATTCCGTACTGCGAGTAAAACTACGAGACTTACGTCCAAGCATAGATTGCGTAAAGTAAATTGTAATGCTCAGGCGACATTCCAAGGCAATCTGAACAACAACCGGATGCATTGGAGCCATTGACCACCTCACAAGACACATTCTGTTAAAAATTTAATCAGTACATGTACATGTATAAGCAACGTCTCTTTCAAAATACACGGATCTTCAAGCTTCAAGTGAATCCTCTGAAGAGGCACTAGTTCTTTCTCAGTGTTTGATCTCAGGCTATGGGATACATTGCCAGCAACACTGTCGTAAAACCAGCACATTAACCTCTTTTAGATCTGGTCTTAAGACACACCTGTTTGTTTTGGCCCATACCTCTTAGATTGCTCACCAGCCAATCGGAATGACCCTTCCGGCTTGACCTGGTTCTAATTCAGATCGGATTTGGAGTGCCGTCGGCTGATGCCTTAAGCATCATGCTATTGGCACCATAGAATTCAACTGATCTATTGAAATCCTTATAGTACCTCTTCTTAAGATAATCAAATTTGCTTATATTTTCTTCCTACTCACTCCTTGAAATTTGTACTGAAGGACGCTTGGCATGTCGAAGCAGAAATAGGAACCAAATGTCACGAGACAGTTGAAGAAGAGAACCAGAAAGCGAAAATACGCTGAAAATTAAACCAGAAAATAGACCTAATAAAAACAAAAACCTAACTTTTATTGAATATTGGAATACCCTAACCTGAATCAACGCTTGGTTCACCTATTCCGCCATTTTTCTATTACAATAACAGGCAATATATAGTTATATATTATATATAGTTAAGGGTCTTCACTGGCTTCCAAATAAAGAAAGGATAAATAATAATATCAACATGATGATTTCATCATAAATAAATAAATAGACTTTAAAATCTGTCTTTAGGTATACAAAACACTTGATTACAAGGAACTTAGTTGCCATCTTTCAATACTTTCTGTGCAGACAAACAATTGACCAGATCCTCATCTGCAATAGTTCTCTCCCTCTCCCATACTTGGACAGTTCTTGGTTCTCGTGCCTTCTAAATGGCTGACCCGAAACTATGGAACTCATTGCCTCAACATGTGCGCATTGCAAATGCATTACAGATTTTTAGAAAAAGATTAAACCCCCATCTTTTTGACCTGGCTCATCCACCATAGACTGTCACCTGTTTGTCTGGCCAGATAATCTGGATTCAGTGTTTAATCTAGACTCTGGACTCCTGGGGAAACTGACAAGGCCGAGGGAAAGTCAGCTAGGGGGCTGCTGTTAGTTGATGTAGTATGCCAACATTTCCGGGGGAATTAGAAATTTTCGGGGGAAAGGGAAATGTTCCCACGGAAATGGCCTAGATTAAACCCTGCCTAGATTTGACCTGGATCTTTAATTATTTGGATTTGGTGTGCCATCGGTTGATGCTCCTGTGCATCATTAAGTGGAGCTACAGAAGTTTAGGACTAGATTTTTCAAATTAACCCACGATATTAAATCATCAAAACATAACACACTACAAAAGTCATAAATTACAACAATTAAGATAAAGTAAATAACTATGATTGTATAAAGAGATCTTGTCTCACGCCTGTGGGCGTCGACCAGCGACATTTTTGGCAAAATTTAGTTTCGAAATCGCAGAAAATCGCACGAAAATTCCAATGAGAACGATATATCAGCTCATCACATGAAATACAAAATACCATAGATTTGTTGTCGCTACACGGTCCTAAAAATCTAAGTTTTCGTAGCCTGCAGGCATTTTTTTAAAATCTTATTTTGCAATAAGACAGTGAAAGCCTATCCCGACCATTTTGCTCTGGAACTCCACAAACAATAAATAGAGAATCTCTCATCAAATTCCAAGGACGCACTGCGGTTAAGCGATTTGGCATATCTAATAGGATTTTAAAGACGAGTAAAAAAGGTATGTTCCTGGCAAACTTTTAAAAAGGGGCTGCCCATTAATTATGTCAACAATTTTTGGGCAATTTTTGACCCCCTCCCCTTGTCAACAACTGTCAACTTTCACTTAACCCCTCCCCATAATTACGTCAAAGAAATTTTACCCCCCCCCCCCCAAGATCAATGACAGGTCCCAACAAGGTTATTTTTTGTGGTGATGACCAGGTTTTCCCTTTTTTGCTCATTGAATGTCAAAATGTGGCAGTGATGACCTTTTTGTCATGCTTTTTTCCATTGTAGTAAGTAGTATTCCATGAAATTTCCTATTGTTTGATTATTTTGTTTTGTAACGCTGTTCATCCGTTTTCATCATCCAGTCCAATGGTATTCTCCTTGGCCTTCCTTTTGTCTTTTCTTCTTCATATACTTCCCTCAATTACTGTTTTCTAAGCAATGTTTCTCCTCTAAGCAATCCAGTTCAATCCAATTTCTAATCCAGTTCGTCTTCTTTTGATGGTGTTAGTAAGCAATCTTTGTTGTCCCGCCATCTGTAATAGGCCTACTGCTTTGTTTTTCGACATATGCTGATTTCAGGGGCGTCATTTGGGGAGGGGGACGACCCCTGCCCCCCAAATGACGTCCCTGAAATCAGCATATGTCGAGAAAAGATTTAATAAAATCATTTAATTTTAAATAAATACACAGTGCATTCCAACAGGCTCCACAGTTGTCATATATAAATTTATACATAACTACCAATTTATAAGGAATTTTTAATAATAATGCCCACCCACCCCATATTAATGCCCCGTCCATTCTGGCATCCACAGCTTCCTGACTTTATCTCAGACAACAGACCTTAGTATTCAAACAGTGCTTTACACAGCTGAGTCACCATGGCAACGACATGTCAAATTATCCAGAAAATACATAATACAGAAATCAAAGGCCTACAAGTTATCTACTTTACATGAACAGGAATTTTTCATTTGCATTAACTGATAACATGGAAATTATTGAGTACAAGTTGTTTTGAGTGGTTACATGGACGCTAGAAGTAATCCCTTCACCAAAATACGACCACTAAATTCACAAACGTCAGACATGCAGTTGTGTTCTGTCACAGAAAATAACATTAAATTTCACAAGAAATACCCGGAAATCAGTCTTAATACACAAAAATCTGTGAAATCACACTTAAATCTACTTAAAAATCTCACAAAAATTGAACATTTCACACACAGACAACCTCAGACGGTATTTCACGACAAGGGCATCAAATCAGCCCCTTTCCCCACATTCTAACTATTTAATCACAATTATAAATTTCTACAAGAAAAACACGAAAGCATTACAACAACACAGCGGCATCATTTAGCTTTCCACAAGCAGCACCATCTAACACATAATTAGAACAATGAGCAAAGACAGTACAAATCAGTTTATTCAAAGTTCCTAGTAAATGTATGGAAAAACCTTTGTACTTCTTCCGTGCACCAGAATCTGTCTATAATTGTAACACATTGTACATATATATGTTCGCTAATTCATCGTCACATTTTACAAACCTATCCTGCTAGCATTAATTGCTGCTGTGAAATGACTGCAAGCACAGCTGTGCTGGTACCATTACGCCGTAAACCGAACTTTACAATCGTAAACCAAGACTAATGAGGCATCCCAATGCCATATTTCAATAAATATCTCGTGCATTTTATGCAGTTTCACAATCCTACACTGTTTCCGAATTGGCCAGGCCATCCTATGACACATTAAAACTGTGACTGTCTTAGAATAATTAAGATTAGATTTTCGAAGGTCATACATTACATACTTGCATAATTTGTACTCGCAAGAATATGGTTTACGAGCACAAAAAAACTACTGGTCAGATCATTGGACATGCTCAAATATTGCAAAGCTACTCGATTACATTTCTGTCAACTACCGTTCGCCCGCTAAACTCGTTTCCAAGTCCACAACTGTGAAAATCTCGTCTTGCTGAAACCAGACCGACAGAATTACAGGCCACAGCCCACCACGTACTGAAGAAGCCACCATTTAAACACTGTTGACCCATTATCGTACAATAAGCACAGTTCTGCGCACAAGTCCAGCACCACCCTTCTGATGCCCTACGACACGACACAGCCCTGGTCGCTCTTTTCCTGACCCGAATGGTTAACGTCGGCGGCGTCGGTCATGTTGCGTTCGCACTTCAGCTGCGACCCGACCTCGTTTTCGCTCGACCGACCGAACTTTGAGAAACTTTCGTCAAGTGCGAAGCTGTTGGTACACTTCGGGAGGTTGATGCGCTGCGTCGACGTACAACTCTTCGGCTTGATGTCCTTGAGAATTGCAATGTGAGGCTGGAGACCAATTTGAAACGGTCGATAACCAGGACTAAACAGAAGACAACCTCAGCCATATCATCAACAAAGCATCTTCACATTAAACATCGACTTTCAAAGCATAAAAATGGCAGTTGCTGACATGACAGTGACTGGTTCGGTGATGATGATGATGATCATAATAATAATAATAATAATAAGAACCATAATAATAATAGTCATAATAATAATCTTTATTCGTGACAAGCACAGCATCAAACAGTACACAAAGAAGGAATAATAATAATAGTCATAATAATAGTCATAATAATAATAATAATAATAATAATAATAATAATAATAATAAAAACAATAGTACTAAAGAAGCCACCATAATAATAATAAAGCCACCATAATAATAATAAAGCCATAATAATAATAATAATAATAATAATAATAATAATAATAATAATAATAGAAATCCTATTAGATAATACTGTACAGTTCGCATTGTCTTTTATAATCGCAAAAGATTCAGAAGACTGTAAGAAGCCAAAGTAGATCTCGGAATAACGAAGAACCTAATGTTATCTTGCCCACCAGTCTGTGTTTGTCCACGTCTCAAACGCAGCAAGGCCATTGTTCAGCCGTACAATGGCCTCAGGTGGCGCATCGGTCTGACTGGCCATGGTCAGTACTCGAAGAAAGAGTACCGAGTCACGGAGTATAAGTGTCAACAGCGCGGACCACTCCAGGCATCCAGCCTCAACGAGAATTTGAAAGAGATAACTGCAAAAGGACCCAGATGAATAAACACAATAACAGAATAAAAATACTTATTTAAGCAAATAAATATTTCAAATAATATTAATAAGATTGCGTAATAATAAATCAACTGAAATGTTTGTATAAAATGTGATGATGTACAGCCCTGCGTATAAATATGTATATATATATGTATTATTATTACAATTATTTTTATTATTATTATGATTATTATTATTATTATTATTATTATTATTATTATTATTATTACTATTATGTATGTATCCTAGTCAGTATAATAGTCAAACCTAGTTACTTCTATATTAGGAGAACTGCTCAATTTGTGCTATGTTAAAGGGAGCTAACATGAACAGGAGTTTAATATAAGGCATGGAATGAAATCCAAGGCAAAGAAATTATACAAAACTATAAAAAGAAACCATTAAAAAGAAAAGATATTAAACGCACATGACTGTATGCATGGATGAAAGCACAAGAATGCAGAAGGAAAACCCGAATGTTCTCATACCGAAGTCTCAAGTCTGATTCTGCTGGTCCTCGGTTCACCAAGTCTACGCTGAGCTGATCGAGTTCCGACAGATAGACGGCGTCCGACCACGAGCTCGAGTCGACGCTATCAACTTCTTCCAACAGGGAACCAGCGTCCGAATATTCGGCTGGAGGCAAACTACCATCCTCTGAAAACGTAACCCATCAACATTCATTCGATCCACGGCATATAACGAGACGCCAACGGTCGCGTTAAACCCGAAAAATAACAGATCACCGAAAAAAGCAAAATGGATAAGCACCCTGCCTGGCTCCGACGGCGTCGGTGTCGCTGACGTTGGCAGAGTTCGACGTCAGTTTGTCGGCACTTGAGGACGCGCTCGACGCCTCCAGACCTTCGAGTTTCGATCGCTGACTTCCTTGGTCCATTAGGCTCGAATGAGATTCCAAACTTGCAACTGCGACAAAAAAAAACAAATATTAAAAGTCAGCAAAAAAACATCACTAAGAAAACCCTATGCACCATACAAGTAAAGTTTAAAGTTCCTAGAAAGTGGCACAAACTATGTTTGACCGGACTGAACTGTTTCAAATTTAAACTACTTTGAGAAAGACAACCAACCTGACGAAATATGACGCAAGGCACCGAGGGAAAGGATTGGCAACGGCCAGTGAAAGTCTTCGTGCAGCTTCTTCAAGGCACTCACAAAATCATCGATTTTTGCTGAACGCAACCTGGTTACCACAAAAACACTTCATCAGCTACTATCACAAAAGATCGGACCAAGTTGAAAAGCGACAGAACCAATCAACGATGAAGTTAACGGTAACGTCTGAACTTCTTGGCTGCTGTGTTTTAATGCAACAGAACATTTATACAACGCCTCTTTTGAACAATCATAATATATGCACACCCGCTGTGACTGCTCTATTGTTCCTGCAAAATCTCATTCTCCGTTAACGATCAAGCAAAAATAACACACTGATTCATTTAGCATTGCACAATTCATACAGTGACATTGATCTATGTCTCAATCATTGGGGTCTCTACCAGGAATTATAAGCACTGAATAATAAACACATGTACAGGGTGGCGCAAAAAAAAACCCGGACTATATCAAATGCAAACCCAAATGTGATTGATAAGTCCGGGTTTTTTTGCGCCACCCTGTACATTTCTTTCAATAGAAGCTCTATCATTTCTGCGTCAAAGTTGCACAGTTTCAACGGTTCCAACCTCTCTTTTCGCAGCCAGCTAACCAGCTGGTAGTCTTCCAGGTTGGCCGCAAAGCACGCAAGGTCAAAGAGACGATAGGAGGAGAGCAGACGACACGCATGACGATTCAAGATGGCGTCCACGTTCATCTTATCTGGACTGTCCAATCCGCCAGACGTATGCCGACTGGAAGAGCACAAGAAACAAAGCAAAATACCAGCACTAATAAATCATATCCATGGCAATTCTATCAAATTTCTACCAAATACAACATTATTGCCACAATCTAGATTGGCCATATCTTATTCTAAAATAGCACATGCAGCTTTGTTTATGGAAGCAAACTTAATGAAAGAAACACAAATGAAATATAGCACCTAATGGCAATCCACAACAAAGGAGAAAAGATGCAAACTAAAAAATAGTCAAACCTATTTATTAACATTTCAAACCACTCCTGATCATGCCAGATATAATTAGCATCACCTGTATGACAAATCTGACAGAATGGCAGTGGCATTAAAGCTATACCTCAATTCAAACCATTCATTCTTTCTTTCTTTCATTCTTTCATTCATTCATTCATTCATTCATTCATTTTCTTTCATTCATTCATTGAACCATCCATATAGAATGTCTCATAGCCAAGTCTGATTGTACCTTTTTGATCCTGCAAAGCTGTCGCCCCTGGCAAATGTCTTTGATTTTTCCTTAGCTTTGGTCGAGTCTTTTCCAGGGTCGTCCTTGCTAATGCTTCGACCTCGGACGACCGGAGGGTACATGTAAGGGTCGGAATCTTCTGGAGTGACGGGGGGTGACGGATAATGGACCGGGTACTTGCTGGTACTGTTCTGTCGAACGCGGCGCATCGCGGTCGACGACTCTTCGTCGTCCGCTGGATCTGCAAAGTTGGCAGAAATCAGAATTCGTCAAAATTCCGCAAGATACGGATAAGTCAAACTCTGCGGATACTGATGCATTCCACAACACATCCACCCATACGTACACGTATTATAAATGCACGTTGTTCTATAAAGGCTGAATAGAAAATATTCTTACAATGCTCTTTGACAGCACAGTTCATCAGTTACTTCCGTTTATTTCACTTGCCATTCCACGCTAAGAAATGGCCCAATGAAAAAACCACTGCAGAATTATTTTTAAAGGGTGAAATTTTTAAGAGAACACAACACAGCATTGCCAGCTAACGTCTCTGAATAAATACAATATAATGTGTCAGTAGTCAATAATATAAAATAATAGTCAGTTGGCAAATGAATGAAACATTACTTAGAATGATTCCATATATTAACTGCTCATTGGTAACCGAGTAGAAATAAAAGCGGCAAATGCTATGTTACATTACTACATTACAACCAACCGATGGCAGATAGAAAACGAATGAGGTCCCGAGCCAAATCCCACGCAAACTGCTCCAGCGCCGCATCGAGAAGCAGAGATGCATGCTAAACAAAAATAAACACAAGACCCAAGATTTACCAACACCACACTGGTGCTACATAAATTATGAAATGCTCTGAAATGCAAACCAGATAAGCAATGGAAAGTCCACTCGATTGATTAACTACTCGAGTGCTCTGAACGTTACACTCATCACTAATGTCACACAACTACTGATGTCAGCAAAGATCATCGACAGACTCGAATAAAGACCTGACCTGTCTCGCAAGACAAGACTTTTCCAGGTTCTGAAGGATAATCAGATAGGAAGCAGCCGTGTAAAGTCTTTTTGACATCAAGCATTCCTAAAAAGAACAAGAATAAATGCAGACATTTCACTACCAAGACCTGTAATTATATTATCGATCAACAAGTACCTAGTGGACATGGATGTCAGCAAATCAAGCATTACCGCGTTACCTCATTTGAGGAAACAGCAAAATAGGAACACATCATCAGCCCACAACTATGCCTCACCTGGAATAGATCCACCGGATTACCGACAACCGTAAAGAAATACTGCCACACAGCAACATCCGACTTCCGGGCACAGTGAGCTATCGTCTGCAGATATTCGGGAAACTCTTCAACAAACGCGACGACCCTCGGCAACAGAGCATCTAAAACAGAAACAAATATTGCGCTCGAATAAAAATATCACTGACATCAATGAAGGAAACCGAAATAGTTCACACGCAAAAAAACAGTAACAAAAAAACACAAAATCAAAAGATGCAACAGTTTAATTACAGCAACAAAACTTTACCTATCTACATGCGTAATGGGCAAAGCATAGATATCGTCTACGTGTGTTGCACATCAAACGCAGGCGCATGCTGTGCGCGGAGTAAAGTATGGTAAATGGAGAAAATTAATTGGCAGTGGTCACCTGGAATTGGTTCTTTTGATGTTGCTTCCTCTTCCAAAACTTCATGAATGAGCAGCTCCAGGACATGAGGAAAATATGGAAGATCCGTGCAACTTCTCGCTACCTCCAACGCATGCACACCGAGGCTACAAACAATGCACCAATTCATTTAAAAAGTCAAACTCTTTATGCTGCATTATCAAGAAAAAATCACGGTCTAATCAAGTAAATAATTCTTTAGAAAATTGGACAAACAGAATAGCATTAAATGGCTAAAATTTCTAGAAGCTTAATCGTACAGAGAGTCAATATAAAACCTGCTAAATTTAATGCAAAATAAGTGGTTGAAATTTTGAAATTTTTCATTACATAAAACTTACTTCCGACGGAGAAGTTGACGAAGAATATGATGCAGATAAACTTGACTCTGTTAAATAACAAGTAAACACTATATAAGAAAAAAATATCAATTGACGAAGCAATAGAAAGCTGAATACAACAAATCAAAAACAAAACGCCAAAAATCAGCTAATGAGCCATCAGCCTCTTTCTAAAAATATAACCAGAATATTTTGTTGTATTTAAAAAAGCATAGTGCCACCACAGAACCCCTGACCATACATTAAACGCATTGAAATAACAGTGGTAACAATTCACCGTTCTCTCTAGTTGAAGGTATGGCCAACAATCGTCCGGTGCGTCCCCGTGCGACGGATACGACACTGACTCACTGTTGGCCCCGAGAATGATTCCAGCTTCGAAGAGCATTGCTAAAAAATTAAAAAAGTTCCAAAAAAACTTTCTCAGCAAAAAACAATCCACTCCAGAACCTTTAAGGACGGAGAAATCGGTACAAAATATCTGCCTTTTCTAATTCACTTTTTGGAAACGTCAACTTACCAAGTGGATAGATGTCAATGGTGAATGGCAACATGATTCGCTTCGAGAGAAACCCTTTGCTCTTGATTCCCTCGTCCTTTGGCTGAAGGGGAAGCCATACCTAGCAATTCACAATACCTCTTTAACTTAAGTGAGAACAAATATCATGATAAAACCAAGAAGGAAACTTCCAATAGCATGATATTCAAACATAACTTATAATTAAACAAACAAACATCTTCAGAACAGCAGTCTTAAAAACTGCAATGACACTGAGCAAAGGTCTTCAAATAGAAACCATGCTACATGTAAAATCACATTCAATAAAAAGGCTTTTTAGTAGAAATCAAGCTACATGTAAAAGCATAGCGTCTGATAAAACACAGCCCTCAGCACAGACCTTCATTCCAGCCGCACCACAGCCGAGCCAGAGGGCTTCAGTGAGATGTGGCTTCAAGTGGCTCGAATGTGCATTTAGCCACATGCTCTCAACAGATGACGCCACAATCACAGGAGGATTAAAAGTCAACTGAAACCAAACACAAAGACAATGAATGCAACGCAATTCAATGCAGATAGCATTTACTGTACTTCCTAAACATTTAAATTCTGACGTTATGCTAACTGAAAATTCCATACAACTCACACAAGCAGCAACTGAGGTACTGCTTTCTAAAAAAAGCACCATATAAATTCATCGTATTTTACTTGCTTACTTATTTACTTACAAGTGTAACTCAAGGGTAGAACAGATCCCAATTGCAAAAATCATTTAAGAGCAAATATCAACGAAAATACAAATACGATAACAATTTGTGCATACACAATTAGTTGAAAGGATTAGGAAGAGACTTGATATTAAAAAATTGGGAGTGGGTGGAGAGCCCACGCACCCATTTTTCTCGATCGTTTGCAGCCTTTCCAGCGGAGGCAGATCGATCAGTCTGAAAGAGTAGAAGACGGCCGGCGACGTTAATGAGAATGCTCTCGGCCTCCTTTGACTCGGACGCAACCTTTGCAGAACCTGACAAAAGCAGAACGAAGCTTCACAGGTTTAATGAATTACAATACAGCAACATCGAAATCATATCCAAATCTGCAGGACTGCATGCATTAACTAAATACATTTTACATTTATAAATAATAAAATACTAATCTCGTTTTTGTAAAGTGCTCTTGACTTTGCCTCAATTGCCATGTTTACTGCACTTAAGAAATTGTCTTGAAATAATAATAATAATAATAGTAATAATAATAATAATAATAATAATAATAATAATAATAATAATAATAATACAAAAAACATGTTGAAATATTTAAAGATTAAAACAGTTAACATTTTGAAATAATCTACAGTCCAAATCTTTTATAAATAAAATATTAATTTGCGCTAAATACCTGCGTCTGTTCGAAGAGACGTCAACATGAGAGCAACGACGTTGGCCGGATGAGGTACAAAGTTCTCGATCGCAAATTCCTGGATCTTGTTCAGTGCAAACTCCTGGATCTTGTTTAAGGCTATGGTCGGAGCTGAGGAAAGCAACAGGGAAAATCTCAGCAATAAAATAATTCAGTAGACTAGAATAAGAAAAACACAGAATATCAACACAAACTCTTTATATTACATTTACATTCATCAAAACTTAAAGCCATAAAAATAACTAGAACCTTGAGTTCAGTTTAGTCTCATAAACAGCAAACCTTTGAAAATACAAATTCATTCTCTTATGAGACCTTAATCCCCATATATCACCGTATCATATTATCAGTTAGTTTTTTATGCCTCTACATAAACACACACACACACACACACACAAACACACAGACAACTGCATGGCAAATGCAGTGACAACGTACTGTGCTGAATTCTCTTCTGTTGAACGCTGTACAGTACGATGTGGCAATCAGCGCAAAGTACGATGAGTAGATCAATGTATGTGTTCATCAGAAGGACCTGTGACGGGATGCGCGTAACGTGTGCAAAAGTATTGTCCAGCTTGCAATCGCGTGGATAAAACCGAATCTATAAAAGCAACACTATATCATCATCATCATCATCATCATCATCATCATCATCATCATCATCATCATCATCATCATCATCATCATAATCACCATCCCCATCATTATAATCACCACCATCACCATAATTCTCATCCTCATCATAGCCATCATCATGATCATCATACTGTCACCATCAAAAATCACTTAAAGGCAAAAATACATTAAATAATAAACCAAAGAAAGAAAGAAAAATCAGAAACATGTCTTCAACAATAATCATCATCACCTGATCGCTCCATTCAAAAAGTGAGGTCGAATTTACCTCAAAAAGAAAATGAGAAATAAAATGGTCAGTTGAAAAAGTGCACAGCGGTTGTAATAAGCGATAGTCTCGTACTTCATCTCTCTGGTCAAGGAGGTTGTAGCACGCAACGCAGATGAAGTCACGCCACCACGTAAGCCCACCAGATGTCACCACCATGTCTCGTTCCTACAGCACAAGTGGAACAAACATTTCACAACAACTACGTTGATGACAACAATAATGATAAGTTGAATTGCCACACCGTAAGGTGGACAAAATGGCAATGGCTGCAACAAACAATTTGCAAATGAATAAAAAATTAGCTTTGGGGACACTTGAATTAAAGACAGGGATAACCAGCAAATGATACAAGTCGATTTCCTATTCCTGGGAAGAAAAATTTGCCCCAAAACTTATCCCGTAGACTTACAGTAAATTCTACTTCAGACACTCCAAACATAATTCTGCAAATTCAACATCTTCTAACATTTTCACATTATGAGAACTCTAGAAACTAAGGGTGCATATTATACATAGGTGTGTATTATACCAGAGATAATACGGTAACTTTAACACCACCTGTGAATGACAGGCATGTCAATCATCGTGACATAGGCCCACAGCAATTCTCAGTAACTGGGACTACTTCTTACTCCTTAACCCAGATCAATACATGGTAATAACATTAATACAAGGTCTCCAACGACAACTACAGTAAACCATATGGCCTGGAAACAATAGGAATGCAGTGTGAAGTGAGTGCAGCATTCTACCTGTGTTTCATTTCCAAAGAGTTTCCATTTCCTTGAGGAGAGCGAGTAATGAGCCAGACCTGTTTTTCCGGCAACTGCTACATTGTGGCCTGACATGCTCATGGCTGCATACTATACAGCACAAGCAAGAACATACATAAGTCAACAAAAAGGCAAATGACAATTCAGCTTATATACAAAAGCTTCTTTACAATGCCAAAAAGAAACATATAAATAACAAGTTTAGTTTCAGTTTTGCTGAGGAGTTTTTTAAAAAGTGAGCTCAGATTCCGTAAGAATAATAAAATAATTGCATTCCACCTAAACAATTCAATGAATGAACTCAAAAGCTAATATCGAAAAGATCCGTTGAATGCCTATCATTGTCATTTAAGGCAAGAGAAAATCAAATACAAACGTCACAGATTACTGAAAAATAACGCGTCCATCAATCACCCTAATTGGCCAGTTGTGCATTAGATACGTGTGCGGTATGTGCATCACATGCCACTGCTTGTTCCCAACAAACGCAGTCGGCGAAATCGAAGGAGGCTGCTGAGGAAGAGACGGAGATGAACCAAACACCTGTACGCTGCTCTCCTCTGGATTCAGGTAAAGCCTGTCCTCACCTTGCAGCAGCAAATGTATGTGATTTGTCTGAAAATTGTAAAACATCCACCGACACAACTAAGACTGTATGTGTTGTATGCAACTAATAAGAAATTTACATGTCTACTTAAAGTTACAAGTCTTTAACAGGGTTGAAGCGATAAGGGGGGGGTATATCGGTATATACAGTATACCCCAAAAAGACTACCTTAACATTTTTAATGTGTTTTTAAGATTTTCACAGTTTTTTTAAGATCTATACCCCCAATCACATTATACCCCCAAATCAAATTCCTGGCTACTCCCCTGGTCTTCAAATTAACTACAACAGTTTTGAAATTCTAAAGCAAGTCTGCAGCACATAGACCTTTGCATGCAAATTTCCTGTATTTTCATTTTTCACTATATGTTTTCTCTTTAGAGACATACTAAGGTTTTCCCCCCAAGACTTAGTTGTCCCTTCACATTCAAACTTTCTTTTTCCTAGCATTAAGTCGTCTCCTAAAGTTTACTTTATTATCTAGAAGATTCTGAATAAGAAATTACAACAAACCACACAATAAAACAATGTAACAACAATGACCTTTCATAACAACTCTAAAGAGAGTAAAATGTCTGCTAAAGAAACTTAAATAAAATTAATTAAAATTAAATCAAATAACTACAGCATTACAAGATGTCACAAATGAAGGACATCATCCAATGCAGAAAACCTTTTATAACAACATATGCAAACGAAAAGAATAACAAATAATCTTCTTGTGAAAGGTCTTAACACACCATGCAGCGGTTGACTGCCAGCGAACTCTTGATGAACTGGAGCTGGATCAGATCCACGCCAGGAACTTGTTGAGACTGCGGCGGTGAAGGACTGGATGGATCACCAACACTGGAATTGGACCCGGAGTGCTCCGAAGAGTTGGTCGTGCCGTCAGGCGGAGTGCCGTGAAGTCGCTCGCACACCATCCAGAGATAGTATCCCTCAGAACCCCACTCCTAAGAACAGGAAACAAGAACACCAAATCACCAAAGATCATAAATCACATCATCAAAGAGATCTTATACATACAATCACACTGCAAAATAGAGTCCACAGCAAATGAAGCAATTATGCATTAACAGCAAGAAATTTCCCAAGTAAAATTCCTATTTCCATTCACTGAAGACACAAACCATTGACTTGATTTTCAATTTTGGATGTCCTGAGTTACTCTCTGAGATATTTTGTCTGAAACAAACAAGCATCATACAACCTATAATATCACACAATCAAAATTTACTGACTAATATTTTATATAACTTATTATTTATGAAATTGAAAAGTCATGAAGAAATTATCAAATAAACTAATGTGATTCCTTTAACCATTATGTTACTGTCAATATCAGAGCATTTCTAATTTGCTATCTTCCCACAGTGAACACTGCTTATTGTCATACCCTGAAAAGTCATGTAACACCACACAATTTAGGATAACCAGCCACATGTTATTAAACCTTGAATAACATTAACCATGCTCAATCTCAATGTTAGATGTGACAATAACCAGAATTGACTGTTCATTCACACTGAAACTGCCACTAAAACAAACCTACAGAAACATTTATACGGAATCGGTTATGATGATATACTATCGCTAACCCTGTATCGATCCCAATGGAAAGTAAGAGCAGTGATCCGAACACACTCCAGACAGAGAATCCACCTCGTTCCCACGACAACGCAAGCGCCGTTCCATCGGGAGTCCACTTCATTTGACTCACGGCACCACACACCTGACTGGCATCTAGCAAACGCATAATTCATAATATACAGTCAATGCTCAAAAAAAAATACAGGGTACCGAATTATTTAACGACTGACTCACATCTTACAATAATAAGGAAATTTGAGTTGAAGATAACATACCAAAATATGCTAAACATACATTGGCAAGTATAGATTGGAGCGACAATAACAAAGATAAAGTTCAAAGGTCATTGTATTCACCGGGGTAATCCTTGCTCGAAATGACGAGACGGTGGGAAAGAACAAGCGCACCAGTGAGTTCGTCCAAATGACAGACAACACCCTCTCCACTGAAAAATAAATTGCTAACATTTAAGACTACGTGCATAAAAAACACAAGTTATCTTTATAAACAGACCATCATGATCTTTGCCAAAGAAAAACTTCAAAAACTGACCAATGGCAATGTTCATAGGGCAATGTTCCTCTATGATAAGATAAAGAGTGGAGCCACTTAACCCTTTTGCACCCATAAGACCAATATTTCAGTTTCATAACCTATTGGTTATATGGATCACCAAAGTCATGGGGTTAAAGCTATTACTGTGGAATCTCAAAGTTAAAAATACCTGAGTTACCAGATATAAAATGTGAATTTTCAGAAATTATTTTTAAAAAACAGAAATTGGAAATATTTTTCCAACTTCACCATCTTGTCTACAGCGATAAGACAGCTAATCTAAGAGAATGAAGTTTTAAATTATTGATAAGCATATAGTCAAACCACCTTCATTGTCAGTAGGAAAGCAAAAAGCCCAATTCTAATGCAAAGGGGAGTTTACCTCGTGCAGCCAAATGCCATCAGGGCGTACTTGTGATTGACAGCGGTTGTAGTGGCACCAGTAACTTCCTGCGACCAGACACCAACCACTTCCTGTGCAAAGACAAAACATTCAATGTGACCATTCAGCAAGAAAATCAACAAACTTTAAACACAGAAACATAAAAATCAACCTGAAATCATATTGGCACAGGCTCACTGACTCATTGGATAGGTATTATGGTGAACCAAATATGTACTAGTTGTGGACAAAGATAAAGGTAGAGGAGGCATCCTTTGTATGTCCTTTCTCAAACTACTGTTTTGGAATTGAATGACTTAGTCTCAAATATAACAATATACCTATGATGACAATTTATAAAATATTCATGTCCAATTCAGATCGATGGAAGACAAGTCCAATAGAATTGTTGTTCTTCAATGCTAGCGGTCAGTTCTCATTGCCAGTGTGCGGTATGAAAAGTTATGTGCCTAAGAAGTTAAGTAGTCTGTAATCGTTTACATTACGTTACTTGTAATCACTTACATTTGGCTCGAACTTGAGACTTCTGGCCGTGATGAAGGCCGCCCTGCCGTTGGACAGTACGGCTGTAAATCCACCAAGAAGTGGACTGTACTTCAGCGCCTTTATGCAGATATCTGGATTGCTCAGCTGTGATGCTAAGAATATGAAAGACACAAGCAGTTAATCAAGTGCTGTCACCATCCCAAGAAACATTTTCCCATAAGAAATACATCTAGTAGTTTTCTTCCCCCAATCAAGGTCACATGCAAGCCATGCAATTTACACAAATGTAACAGATGTGTTACTTCAAAATCAAATACTGCGAGTCTTCAAATTATGAACATAGTAGTTGCTCTGCTTATGGAAACATAGAAGCTGTGATATTCAGGCAGCAGCAACAATTATAAAACACGAATGAATGAAATATCTTAGAAGGGCTACAGTCATATCCGATTTTCATAAAACAAATCTTCCTAACACCATAGCAACAGCAAGAGAGTATAAGAAGGCATAGTCCAGACTCATTGCTCCTTTATAAAATAAGTCTGTTTGGAAATATAAAGTTTCTCAGTAGAGAATGTTAATGATCATTTACTGGGAATTTGTTTAGGGATTAATCTTTTCATTGATTCTTCTGGATTCATTTTTTACGGACACTTTACAGTGAACTGACATCGTGAATGATGCAGATCTGCGGAGAATGGAACGGACGCGAGTTCTATGGTCAAGTCGCTGTTGACCAGACCGTCCGACCAACGAATGCGCTGCAAAATGCCACGACCGGTCGAGACAAGAAGCTCCTCCCGAAGACAAACCAAACTAAAAGAAAACCCACCCAGCAAATTTTCACCCCACACAGAACACATTCCAGCACATATGACTCACGGCAAATGAGTAGGATATAATATGCAGTCATCGGTAAAGCAAACAATTTACAAACAAACACATAATGTAAGAAGTTCATGCACGATAATATCGACCCTAAGGGCATCACTAATAGAAAGAAAAGCAACAGAACTATCGCAAAAAAATCTTTGTACCCTATTCTCAATGGTCATTGCGCTTAACCAAACAAACAAATAAATTATAAGATGCATAAATATAGATTATACATGTACGATGGAAATCTAAAGCTCACCCGGTGACAGACCCAGGGACCTGTAAGTAGGATAACATTGTAATGGTGAGTGCGGGAACACAGTCTACATAATGACAGTCCAAATCATCTCTTTGTTCGAGAGGTCTGAAAATATTAAAACCTGTGCATTGTAACAAGGCATTTATATAGCACCTTTTATATTTCTTCTCAGAGGCACTCACAGCGTTAGAGTATGCCGACTTCAATTGATTAAATTAGGCACAATTTAAAGAATATTCTCACTGCAATGGTTTATATCGATACTTTTAGAAATTTCAAGGTTATAGGTCAACTAACAATCATATTTGACAGCATCAGCTAATTAAATTATTTTAATTATATCCTATATTCTAATATCTGGCTTAAACTACAAGCTAGAAAGAAAAACAAAGTAGGAAGAATAAAGTCTAAATTGCTGAATATGAAATCTCTAAAACAATTAGATACTTGGAAAAACTGGTGTTGTTGGTCTTTGTTTAAATAAACTCATATAACAAAGGTCATTTAGTACCGGTCTTCTCTTTTCCTGAATATTGTCTGTTTAGCGTTATTCTTGTCAAATTCAATCTGGTAGAAAATAATGTATCCCTTGGAAGTCTAAAATCAAAAGATGGGCAAAATTTCTTGACATTTGACTACCAGTCCTTACTGAGCAAATATCATTATTGTTATTATTATTATTATTATTATTATTATTATTATTATTATTAACTAGACAATTTATATAGCGCAATAAGCATGGCAAAAATGGCCAAAGACAAGAGCGCTTTACAATACTACGTATAACCGATGGTGCATACATACATTGCTAAGGTTGCAAATCTACAAAGGTGTCGAAAAGACAGGTAAAACAAGAGGCTGAAAATACCTGATGCAAGAAATACATTAATACTCGTTTCTAGGTCAAACTCACATTTTCAGGGCACAAGTTTTGATTTTTCTGTCAGACTAATTGCCATGCAGCACAAGAGAAAAATTTATCTGTTAAATCAATGTAATTATCAATTCAATCCGAATTTCAAATTCGCTGTAGACCTTTCACTATAAATCATACCGGTAATAATAACAACAGAACTCTTTTACACCAGAAAACCATTTGTGGAAAACAAGAACACTAGTGAAATCAAAATGGGTTATTCAATTTAAACATAGAGGGGCGATATGCAAAGCATCAAGCCCACATATTGTCTTCAACTGCAAGAACCATATGTATAAAAAAAACAGCTCTCAGCACAAGATGTCACTAAAACCATTAGAGAGCATCCCATTTTAAAATACTTCAGAAAGTATTGATTACGTTGCAAAAGTTCAAAATCGATACAAGTCTGTATAATGCAATTTGTAGCAGAAAGAAAAAACGTTGCCTACGGTTACGGCGAGTTTGCTAGAGTCTGGCTTCCATTGAGCCATTTCGTTTGTGCCCAAGTCACCAATCGAACGCGATGATCGGCGATAACTCACGATCTCAACAGCTGGCTGCAATGAAAGGGAAGAAATTGATCGAAGAATGCTCAAATTTCAATCGAAACATTACATTTGCATGCACACACACACACACACACACATACAAACACCATTGGTGACGATGATCTAAAGAACTTTTTTGTGTTGTTCCAAAAACCAGTAAATTAAAACTCACAGTTAACATAGGAAAAAGCTTCCAAGCTAATGTATGCAGAGGTCAATGTAAAATTTAGCAATTTTGGGGCTTGAAAAGGCTAATGGTCTAATGGATTTTCTCCAAGGGTTAATCCCCATCCTAACTATAAAAAATACATCAAATGATGACCTCTGATTTAAATAAAATTTACAGCCACTAGAATCACTGGGTCTAAATAAATCTGAAAGATAAAATTAGGATAAAATGACACGTTAAAGTACAATGGATCAACCACCCTGTGTTTTTATATAACCATCAAATAACTGGCACTAGACCATTTAAATGGTATCTCGACTATTTCCATTGTCCATACACAACAAAAGGTCCAAAGTGTTCTGTAGAGCAGAACACAAGCTTAAGAAATGAACACAAAAAACAGGCCATGTTGCAGTACACTGAGTACAGTCATTGTAAATCCACAGTGCTCTACTGTTGCCACCACTGATTGACAAATAAACATCACAGTAAAATTGTATACAGTATACTCTTCCCGCCTCAGTGACATCCATCACATCCCTTGAGGCGTTTGCGACTGCCCTCAAGACGCACTTATTTCGCGCATCTTATGAACATCTGTAAATCGCTCTTGATTTTAGCACTAGCTATGTTATAGCGTTTAATAAATCATCTAGAAATAATAATAATAATAATAGCAATCAATGGATTCAAATCCTGCTCTACATTCAACCAGTCCAGCATGCATTCATAAAAATAAATGCCATAATTTCAAAATCCAGACATGCCCCTTGACTTTGAGCAGAGGTTTTCTTGCACAAAGCAAGGTTTATTGTCCGCCCTGGTCATCACTAAATGAGATGTCAGCATGACCGAAAAGCCTCATGCTTTGCGGCCTTATTTTTGTCTCAATCAGAACTTGTACAATAAAAACATTAACAACCATCACTGTAATTGAACATAATACCACATGACTGAAGTCCTAGACAGTGGCACCACAGACATAGATCTATTGATTGATTGATACCAATGTTTGATTCATGATTGGGTTGAGAACCCCTCCCAATTATCAAGGCTGACCATTAGTGTGGTAAAAATATTAGTTTTCAACTGTACAACCCCTAAAGGAGCTATATAATACGGTTCATTTGACCAGCCATAATTTTTTTTAAATCGACCAATGCACCATTACCAGGCTCTCACTTTCAGCATCAACACAACAGCTGAGGCTGTGGGGCTATCCATATATTACATACACATGCATGGGGTGCAACAGGCAGATGGGGATATGAAAATGACTTATTTGCACATATTATTATTATATGTATGGCCCCTATACCCACAACTCCAATTCAGCCAACTTACCTTGCAGAACCAAATACCGATTGTGCTCTGCGTAAGAACGACGAAGAGCATTCTGTCGCAGTTTGCCGAGATGTGAACCAGGTGACTGTCCCTGTGGACCACCTGCAGAAGCTTCGGCCACCCCACTGCGAAGTACATTCTCTTATTTTGGTGTTGTAAAATTCAAATGATCTGGTCAAGAAATAAATCCATCGGCACCTGGAGAACAAATGAGTCGAAATAGACAATAAACTATAACGTGGATCTAGGAAGAGATCTAGGAAGAACCGATGTCCATGGCACATGCAAGTTTTAAAATTAAATGACAAACATGAGTTTCAAGAAGCCAGTCACATGATTTTCATATATAAAGATTGTTAGTACAGGTGAAACCAATTAATGACACATATTCAAGAACTGGTTAAATTGCCAATATGAAACAGCAATAAGTTGTCACGTCAATGTCAAGTTAAATAAACCTGATCTGACTTTAATCGCTTTTTCAGAAAATTAATCCAACCTCAATGTGTAACTTCCTCGGCAGTCAAAATGTAACACATTGTAATGTAACACATTAACAGCACAACTAGTCATAATCCTACAATCTTGGCCAAACAATCTGTAAATAATTCCTCTCTAGATGCCTTTCTGAACTACAGCAAAACCCCCATTTAGACAGAGACTGGCGAATAAGAGACCACGTGAGCCGAAAGTCCTTCATAACCGAGGCCAAAGAAACGTCTTCAATGTTGGCTGCTACAACGAAATGTTATGCATTAACCAAGGGTCTGTAATATTAGAGTCCGTGTTATTTAAGTTTTACGGTATTCATTAACTATTGCTAATTACAAATCTATTAAACAACAAAAGCTCACACACATTCAATATGTTCAAGAAAAGCGAAGTACAACAAGAGAATTAGAAATTAGTGGTGCGGCAGAACAGCGCCCCAAGCATCTCTCGCCCCGCAGCTGTCCATAATACACCAGCACGCTATCGGCGAGGCGCAATATAAATCGATATCGTAGAGAGTGGAGGGAGGGTGCTTGAAAATACTAAACAACGATTCAATTTCATATTGCGGCGATCCGGGTCAACCGCCGGATCGGATGATCGTAGGATCGACGACAGTGATTTTACCTGAGCGCTCGGCAGCGGTCGAGAGGGTCATTTAAGATCGGTGATCATTTTATTTCCAGTGAATAAAAGAGACAAACAATTCACTCTTCTTAAACGCCGTGTACAGCTGATCTCGCGGCGACGTACAAATCGCGCGAGAACAGCCTTTCATAGAAATATTAATGCTCATTCGAAGCAATCTATCTACACATTTGATTGAGATGCAGTAGCTAATTGCCGCCATTTTGGTTAAGTTTTAGACAATGATTAAAACTTAAAGTAAAGTAAAGTGGATAATGAGGCAACTTTATTCATATATGTCATTTTCGACCGAGATCTTATAAATGGCACTACAATAGCTCTTTGTCCAACTTCACTTCTTATAAATCTCTACCGGTTTTATTATTGTTTTGTCAAGGTTTAATAAATTAATAGAGTTATGGTCTGCTTGTGCCAATAGCGCTAAATCTTAAACTGATTTGGATTTATAAGCGCTTTTATAGCCTACTTTGCAACAGGGATTATTTGGTGGGGGAACGGCGTTACCATTGTTACTACGGCGTTCCCGTTTTTTTCTGCGGAAGACGAACGATTTAGAACTTGGGAGCGTTCCCATTGCAACCATTTACCAAATAACCACTGCTCTTCAGACCTTGCATTGTTTTAATAATTCACAAGAGATTGCAACTGAAGAATAAGAGAAGTTAGAGAAAATAGGAAATTTACTTTGACTTGGTACAGAGAATACAGAAGAGTGCATAGAAATATGAAAATGCGTCCACTGCACAGTGGAATTTCCGGTCGTTGATCTTGTAAGAGACATCCATTACGCACAGTTGTAAGATTGTTGTTTTGCTTATAATTATTTCCTTTCGACGGATATTTAGTGCATCTAAGTTTTACAAATTACAGCGTATATGTTTGTTTTCAAATTTGGACGTTTAAAGCACCAATTTAACTTAGGTGTAGCTAAGATATTCGGCCGTTAGTATGTTTACCGCGCATCGAGTCTTGTAGCGCCTTTATAGGTCTGCAGTGACCGCAGAGCATTGGGATTTCTTATTCAGTTAGGAACATTGTTTTCAAGATACATAAATAACAATGACTGGTGTCAGTTAAATCATTCTGTTAATTTTTGTTTACATTTTATTGAACGTATTATGTTATCTATATTATATATTGCAACCGCATTTAATCGAATTTTATTTTTCTTTATGCTTTAATATTGACAGTTTCGGTTAATATTAAAGGCTTGAGTTTTACTGATTGACTCTTCGGTACCTTATATGTCTACATGCATACTCTGTTGTAGTTTTGCAGAATTTGCACTTTGGTTTGAGCTGAAAACAGTTTAAACAATGGGAAAAGACTATTACAAGATACTCGGCCTTCAGAAAGGTGCAACTGAAGATGAACTAAAGAAGGCTTACAGAAAAATGGCTCTCAAATATCACCCGGATAAGAACAAATCTCCCGGGGCTGAAGAAAAGTTTAAAGAAATAGCAGAAGCATATGAAGTACTGAACGACCCAAAGAAGCGTGAGATCTATGACAAATACGGCGAAGAGGGTTTGAAGGGAGGAATGGGTGGTGGGGGCGGTGGCCCAGGAGGAAATTTCTCCTACACGTTTCACGGTGATCCGCATGAAACCTTTCGAATGTTCTTCGGCGACGAAAATCCCTTTGGCCAGTTTTTCTCGTTCGGTGGTCAGCCTGGTGGAGGTTTTGCCGGACAGGACATGGACGACGATCCTTTTGCCGGCTTTACGAACATGATGGGTGGTCACCATGGCTTTAACCTACCTAGTTCCGGAGGTGGTGGTGGTCAACGTCGCCAAGACCCTACGATCACCCACGACCTGCTCGTCAGTCTGGAGGATGTGCTGAAGGGCGTCACGAAGAAGATGAAGATAACCCGCAAGGTGTTGAATCCGGACGGGCGGTCGACCCGGTCGGAAGACAAGGTGCTGACGGTGGAGGTGAAGCCCGGCTGGAAAGAGGGCACGAAGGTCACTTTTCCGAAAGAGGGCGACCAGACGCCAAACAACATCCCGGCCGACATCGTTTTTGTCATCAAAGACAAATCCCATCCACTCTTCAAACGGGATGGTTCGGATATCCGATATAAAGCGCGGATTGGACTTCGAGAGGTGACGTACAGAGTCTTCTTTGCACAATTGAGTAGTGTCTATGTTCAATTTCAAAATTAAGCGTAATTGTAACTCCTGTTTGGTCTTATTTTCTCAAGCATTTGTGGGTATTCACGATGCTGGTGAATTTTGAATTTAGCATGAAGCAGTGCCATTGTGTTGATGATTTTCTAAAAAAGTAGGCACACCTTTGCCTATCGTCCATTTGACAGTAATCAACTCTATCTTACTTGTTTTTTACGGTCTCTTGCTTCCAAAATTAAACTATTTCCTTCACTTTCAATTTCATGGTTTAATCTTTCTTTTAGGCGCTTATCGGTTGTACGGTCACCGTGCCGACCTTAGACGGTCGAAAACAAACGCTGCAGTTGTCCGATGTGACGAAACCGACGGCAACGAAACGTATTGCGGGCGAAGGGCTCCCGTATCCAAAGCAACCGAACAAACGCGGCGACCTTGTCGTCGAGTTTGACATTCAGTTTCCTGACACCCTTACGAAGACCGCTCGGGATCGGATCGCCGAACTCCTTCCGCCCTCTCGTCTGTCCTGAAAGCGGCCGCGTTTTTTTTCAAAGAGTTCCTGCTCTCGAATTCTATTACTAGTAGCTGAGCTGTTAACCCATGAATCTAATCCCCGAAGCTTTTTATTAAAAACATCTGCTTCAAATTCTCTTTAGCAAGATAGTGTTTGGTTTCATGTCGCACCACAGAATTTATATTTGGCTGGCAAAAGGACTAGCCCTCTATGAAGCTTACACAACTCACTACAGCAGTATTACTATTGCAGTTGAATGTTTATCAGTACAGATCGAATTTTTTAAGAAAGTAGACATAGGTATGCATTCTTCATCGGTTGAAAAATAAAATAAATTGGTAGAGGACGCTGCACTGATCCTGGCAGTTAGCTTTCTAATTATGACAATGTGTTAATGATCTAAACTGCTAATTTATTTTATTTTGTTTTGCTAATGGCTTGTTTAGCATTTGAATTCTTTTTACGATGTAGACAATTGCTGAAAACAAAATAGCATGTACGCTGTAGCTGAGTGGTCTTACAAACTTGACAGAACTTTGTTTATTTAGTTGAGTAAAACTAGCATTTAGCTAGCTGAGTTTGCTAATTTAACTGACATTTTAAGCTATTGACTGCAAATCATTCAACAGCTACGTAGCAAAATTTTCAAAAGACATGACTGGGACGAAAACAAAAATAAGAATTCTCAACACTTGTGCAATACCGATAGTAATGTATGGATGTGAATCTTGGACCTTAAAAAGAAGAATTTAAGAAAAATAATAACAGAAAATAAATGACTTGGAAGGATACTAAAGATTGGATACAGAAAACATATGACAAATGAAGAAGTTAGAGAGAGAACACTGCAGCCAAGCATCATGGAAGTCATCAGAAAGAGAAGAAAGAAATGGACTGGACACAAACTCAGAATGGAAAAACAAAAACCCAAAGCAAATGTTCAACTACAAACCAGAGGGAATGATGGGTCGATGGTTTGGAAGAGGATCTGAATATGGCAGGACTGAATTTCACCGGGAAAACTAACGGAAGACACCGAATGACTAATAAAAGAAATAGCAAAGGACAGAGACCTTTGGAGAGATGTCATGGAGAAGTCAATAGTTGGACACAGCTGGAGGAAGAAGACCTAACCTGACTGCAAATCATAACCATGCCATGTTTGTTTGTGAGTAGTTATCTTACTAGCAACGAGTATTAGATGTTCTCTGCCAGCATATGACCTGCTACAGACGCTGAAAACACTTGCTTCATTTAAATTATTTATTTTGCCGAGTCATGGCCAGTTTTATTTTATTTTGTTGTTACTTAAATTTTTTGTTATAGCTGTTCGTGCAAAGTGTTGATCTCTTCATGATGTTATGTGAAGTCTGGCTGGTACTTATATTATTACATGTGTATGCAACCATTGGCGTGTGTTAAACGTGTTTCATGCTCTGTGAAAATTATGGAGATATTCTTTTGCAAGAAGGCGAATTCTAAATAAGTTTACAGCAGCAGCATTCGGTTTTAAAAACGCCGTTTAAAAAATTTAAAGTGGTTTATTATTAAATTAATTGTCACACACAGTTTTATTTTTTACAAATTGATGGATGAAAAGACCTATGCAAATAAAATAGAAAGATAATTCAAGATTCTTGCATAAGTTACATTTTAATCATCCTGAATGCAATGCTGTGTCTCTACAAGCAAAATTATTAGTAAGGTTAGAAATTTAGGGCCAAAATTAATTATTTATAGCAGCTTATTTGACTCATACAACCAGTGTTTATTCTAGCCACTTTGACATGGGGGGTTTGAAATGTTTGGGGGACAAGATTTGTCTCTCCATGCTTTTGGGGGGAAATTTCCATCCCCAAGCCAACATATACAAATTTTGGGGGAATTTTAAAACTTTGGGGGAATTCCCCCCAAAACAGGCCTAGAATAAATACTGCATACAACACCTAAGAAATGTCTTAGTTCTGTCACAATTGAGTGTACTGATAATCACATCCTCATATTTAGGATCAACTGGAGATTGTGGATGATGCTTTGCTAAGATCAATTCCTTACAAACCTGGCTGCAACTACATTAATTAATTGGTTATGCAGTGCAATGTTATTTCTTCAGTACAACACAACCAAAGTTCATCCAATTCAGAGTATTTACATACTTTCTGCCGAATGACCGAACCTAGATAAGAATACCGAATGACCTAACCTAGATATCTACATGTGCATAGTAAACACACCAGGAACTTCAGTGAGCAAACAGAATGCAGGAAACTGAACAATATTTGAAGAAACGTTGCGAATTCACTGGTCACGATGGAGCCGTTAGACTGCTCGCATCTGTAGCGGCGCAACATAAGGGAGCTGCTTTTATTTCCAGCTGTGGCGAGAAAGTCAAACTATGGAAACAAAACGAGTATGAAGTTTACACCGTTTAACATCGTCAGCGCATCGGTTATGTTTCCGCATGCTAGTTTCACTTTCTCTTTCCTATTAATTTCGTGAAAGGCATGACATAATTATATTTGCATCTCAATCAAGCGATTGATCAATAAACTTCTATGGCGCAACGATCGCAATGCCTAGGTCATCGACCGATTGTGCATTTGGAAAATATTCAGTAATTTTGAATTATAGGCATTTTTTTCTTGAGCGACTTAACTCTTGCTTGTTAGAGATGGTTGGGGATTTCGTGAGAGACCAGTGGTCGAGCGTTCCAGTAATTTCGTGCGTTCCCTTTGTGCTCTTTTGCCGGACAAAGACCATCCAAATGGCGTTGTGCTTATAGGGTCCAGTGAAGCCACCATCCAAGCCTATTCAGCCTCTACAAACGATCTCCTGTACACTCTAAAAGATCACACGGACAGCGGTATTAGTATTATTATTATTAGTGTTATTATTATTATTATTATTATTATTATTATTATTATTAGTGTTATTATTATTATTATTATTATTATTATTATTATTATTATTATTATTATTATTATATCATTTTATATTAGTACATACATTGATCTAGACTAGTAATCTTATATTTTCAGTTTATATGGAATTATTTCTAAATCCATTTCTGCATCTGAAAGCACATGCTTGTAACTAAAGTCCATCCTATACAAGTGCTTATGGCCATGTTATGAAGTTAATTATAGTAGTGTTTATTCAGCTAGAAGAACGGTTAGTGCTAACGTTATCCACTCATTTCATTTACTACAGTTAATGTTATGTTGTTTAGTTTGTGCACTGACTGTTGGAAAATATAGAACATTTGTTAGTGGCTCTTGGGATAAGACAGCCAAAGTTTGGCTCAACCAGAAATGTCTTCTGACCCTTACTGGTAAGTTTCCAGATTTGTCTTGGTAATACTTTTGAGGGATTACAGGCATTTTGCGTGTTTGTGCACAGCACATATAATATAATCAATATAAAGACATGACATTTCAGGATTTTCCTAATGCATGACTGCTAATGCTTGATTCTGGTGAGGTCTCTTTCTATTTCTCTTTTCTTCATCGTCTATCTTGCTGCTTCCACACTCCCACTCTCACTGATCTCTGGAATTATTTACCTTGTCTTTTTTGCAGTATGGATTCGGAGTATCATTGATTGATGCCTTTGAATGGAGGTAATATCCCAGAAGGCAGGTCAAGGTGAAACACCCCTGATACCCATCAGAGTTCACTCGTGCTCTTTTCATTTTCACTTCTATTGCTTATGTTGTTTCTATGCCGTAGATTTCCATTTGAATGTTCAGGTCACACAGGTGCTGTGCTGTGTATCGTGATAGTGGGAGGATATATACTCACTGGGTCATCTGACACATCCATAAGACGCTGGAAGGCTGGAAAGTGTGAACATACCATGTCTGGTAATAGTAATTACTGCTACTTCTATTAGTATACCACTACTTCTACTACTCTACTACTATTACTGCTACTACTTCTGCTCATGCAGTCATGCTACTAATACTACTACTACTACTACTACTACTACTACCAGTATTATTATTATTATTAGTAGCAGTAGTAGTAGAACTAGTAGAACTAGTAGTAGTAGTAGTAGTAGTAGTAGTAGTAGTAGTAGTAGTAGTAGTAGTAGTAGTAGTAGTAGTAGTAGTAGTAGTAGTAGTAGTAGTAGTAGTAGCAGTAGTAGCAGTAGTAGTAGCAGTATAATGTTAGCCAGTTAGCCAGTACGCAACAAAAATGATGCCAACAACAGCTGGACGCATCTTACTTACGCATTGGTTAGAATTATACTACTACTATTACTGCTACTACTACTACTACTACTACTACTACTACTACTACTACTACTACTACTACTACTACTACTACTACCACCACTACTACTACTACTACTACTACTACTAATAATAATAATAATAATAATAATAATGGTGTGGTTTTAAGTGGGTTAGGAGACATTAGCCTGTGTGAAAACCACTGTAATTACTGTCAACATTTAATAACCCCGTTCTCCTAAATAACTTTTGAATAAATGTATTGTCTGTTACTGCCTTGACGTCTTTTTCCATTTTCACGGCTGTATTTGTCGTCTGTTCATAGGCCATTCCGACTCCGTCCGTGACCTTTGCCCCTTGACTGAATCGGAATTCCTTTCATGCAGCAGCGATGGAACCATTCGCCAGTGGAGCGTCTCCGGCGAAAACCTTCGGATTTACGGACAGCACGGCGGCTCTGTCTTTTGCCTGGCTGTTCTTCCAGACGGGAGGGGCTTCGTCTCGGCCGGAGAAGACGAAAGGATGTGCGCCTGGAAAGACGGAAGACTGCTTCAGACCGTTACACATGGAACGCCTGTACGATGTCTTTGTGTTTTGCCAACTGGAGATGTAGTCTGTGGCGATAGGTTAGTCTCTCGAAGCAGAAGACAAACTAGCACTTATTCCTTCTTCATCTATTTTCTAGAACAGGATTTTCCAAACATTTTGGAACCGCGGCCCACTTCAGCGCTTTTGTAACGTGCCGCGACCCTAATCATAGCATGTAATCTTTTTTTAAAATGCATTCGGGTGTTCGGTGGATTTTTTAACATGTTGCTGAGATTCTCTATTGTTAGTGGAGTTTCAGAGCAAAATCGTCGGAATACGCTTTCCTTGCGTTATTGTGAAATAAGATTAATTTTTTGTAGTACTAAGGGTCTAAATTTTCCGATTGTCTTGGGGTAGATGATAGGCTCCTCAAAATGGCAGTCTGGATTAAAATACTTGGCTTATATCCTTTCTGTAAAAGTATCAGGCCAGTCAAACTGGATGAATGTTGCTGTCTTGTGATTGGATGTACCCATAAGTGCATTGTTCATGCCCAAATAAAAAGTACTTATTAATATAATGAGAACTTGGTTTTAAGTGGTTTAATGGGATCTCTTCAGTGTAAAATACTTGGGATGTATCGTTGTTCCATCTCCTTGCCTTTATTGCTAGCTTCATACTGGTTAGTGACAGGAATATTTTATCACCACCCCCCACACCCCACACCCCAATTTGAGACCGACACCCCCAAATTTTCCCAGATCCGAGCCTAAGAGATGCACCCTTAACACCCTCCAACTCCCCCACTATTTGAGACTGACACCCCCAAATTGATAATCCCAGAAATAACCCTGGTTAGTGAGGTGTCAACAGGTATCCAAATGCCTATCACTTTGGTAGTCTTTCATGTCGTCGATCAGTTGACGATCATTTACAATATTCACCTGTAATTTTCATTTAATAGCAACAAGGTGATTCGTGTCTACGCTTATAACCCAGAGTTCAGCTCAACAGCAACCCGTGAAAAGTTTTTCAAAGAATTTTATAGAAGAAATGACGGCAAGAAGTCGCATCCTTCCATTCGCAGCAAAGGTAAGAAATATCACAGAATGTTTGTGTCCCACCGTGGATGTCTGCTTAACTTAAGACTGATCACCATTTGGCTTTGAATATAAAAAATTTGTTTTTGCTGTTTGAGTTCAGGTCTGATTTTTACAATCTTAGTAAAGATTAAAAATGAAAAATTTTATTTTAGAAAGTTCAAACTTCAATCAGAGTGGAAAAGGGGTTCCTTTGTCTGAATATTTTCCAACGACATCTTTTATGACCTTTGCCAATGTTGACAAGAGAGGAATATTTGGTTAAATTTCTTTTCAAAGTTTCTGCTTTGTAGAAACATTAGCCTGCAGTATATGTGGCGATTAGCGTTCAAGTAGTGCTATAGTAATTTGGTTGACTTACTTACTTACTTTAAAGGAAATTTTTGGTAATCCTAGCATCAGACGTCACCTGCTGATTTTGCCACCAAATCTACTTTAATATTCTGTCTGCATTTTTCAAGCTTCTTAAAGTATTTAAAGTCAGAGAAAAGTAGAGCCAGTCCGACTGACCATTGCGACATGACCCGACTCTTATTCGGATTGGATTTGGTCTGCCATTGGCTGACGCCATGGACATTGTGATAGTGGCGCCATAGAAGTTGACTGACTGACTGACGACTGACTGACTGACTGACTGACTGACTGACTGATTGACTGATTGATTGATTGATTGATTGATTGATTGATTGATTGATTGATTGATTGATTGATTGATTGATTGATTGATTGATTGATTGATTGATTGATTGATTGATTGATTGATTGAAAGTGCCTTTCACTCTTTTCACACCTTTCAGGGAAACTGCGACTGTTCAACCTGGAGGTTTTAGATGAACATCATCTTAGCAGAAACGATCTCCAGCTTCTTGAGAGTTCGGTTTCTGGTTGTAACTCCCCACCCCAAGAATATTTTCAGGCACTTTGGAAAGTCCTGGGGTGGCCTGAAGCTGGTAAGTCAGTATTTTGTTTTGATGTTTGATATGACTGGGGTCGGGTCAGAGATGTCTCTTTGAATGGGGCTAAATCATGATTTTTTTGGTCGACCCATCCAGTGTTTATTAATTGTTGGTTAACCTCAAACATTCTGCCAAATATGTTTGGGTCCACTGGCAAAATTTTAGAGGGAATGAAGGCAAATGTAAAGTCAACAATTTTGTTTCTGAATTTCATTTTTTTAAAAGCAAAATAAATAATGTAAGATTTGTTTAGAAGATATTATAGATGAAACATTGCATGCTTGTAAATGCAAATATACCATACAGAATTGCAGTTGTGTGGTTGCATGATATCGCATAGCTTTACTCAATAGTTACTTTATCTTACAGTTTTACTCGATAGTTGCTTTATGTTAAAAGTTTTACTCAAATGTTACTGTACTTTACAGTTTTACCCAATAGTTACTTTATGTTGGAGCTTTACTCAGCAGTTACTTTACGTTACAGTTTTACTCAATAGTTACTTTACGTTACAGTTGTCGATGGCTTCTGTTTTAGAGAATCGACTCTTTCCTGCGCTTGATCTGTTGCGGTTCTCGATTCTTGACAAGAACATCAGCGAAGAGCTTTGTTCTTTGGAGAACGGCGAATCGTTCGTCGACTACGTCTGCCGCGTGCTTTCGTCCGAATCGAGTACGAATCGGACTCTGATTCTGCGCGTTCTCTGCAATACGTTTCGTCATCCGTGCGGTCGACGTCTCCTTGTTTCGAACTTCGACCGCGTAATGGCGCCCGTTCTTCGCCTTCAGAGTGAGTTCAGACCGTCTGTTCAGACGATGCAGACGACGCTCTTGATCAATTTCGCCGTTGCATTTCGACGCGATCTTTCGAACGAAGGAGGGAGGGCAAAATTTCTCCGTGCTGCCGCTGAGCTTTCGCAGTCGATTTTCGAACCCGAGGCCTGTTTTTTGCTTCTCGTTGCCATAGGAACTGCCGTTCATGATGACCGTGTACATCAGAAGATGGCGTGCAAGTTAGACATGCAAAATTTCATAAACATGTGTCGTGGATGTGAGGTTGAGAAGGTTTTCAAAGCAGCAGAAATGGTTTCCAGCTGGATTGAATGAACGGCGGAAAAGATTACGTTACATTACAAGTGACAATACGTATTTGTCTCTGGGCATATTTGTGCAGGAATCTTTGAAGTAATACTCTCATTGAATCTGGTATCTAACTGTGATGTATTTAATTAATTATTAGAACATGATAAATACATCAAGGTGCATTTGAGCTGTAATTGGAATTATGGAATTTAATATTTTATTTAGAATGGTGATTTTGGTCTAAGAATTTGTGTGCCGAAAATCATGTTCGTCTTTTGATTTAATTCTGAATTTGTTCTCGGGAGTTTTGAACAAGAATTGCACTGTGAATAAACTGTTGAATCTCTGCTATAATTAGCATCTAATGCATATTCATTATGAAGGCCTTGAAGGACAAAGTTAGTAGGCCTACCTATTGAATCTCAAATAGGAATAGGCGTAAACTTCTATTCGGCCTCTCGATTCCCCTCCACATTTTGATAGACGACCGTAGGGAAGGGGAAGGTGTAGGGGTTGGACCCTCAATTTTTTTTTAAAAATCCAAGATCTCAGATGACGACGTCTTCGTGCATTGTTCGCATCCACCGCGTGGTTAAGTCCTGGTGAGTGGGATTGATCGGGCGATCGGTAGGGGATGAAGACATCGGTTCTGTCCGCTGCAGAGGGAAGACGGGGGAGAGGACTTCTGGCTGGACGACGACCCAGTCGCCCCCAAGGGTCGCTTGATGTAGATCGGCGTCTGGTTCGACGGAACAGCGTCTCCGCCGCCGCCGGGACGTGGTACTGCTGCGTTGGAACGACCACCGGGTACGCCCCTTGGTGCGGTCGTGGGTCGGCAACCACGAGCGGTACCAGTACCTCGGTGGTCTCGGTACTGGAAACCGTCTCCGGCGGTGCTACGGTGCACGCCGCCTGTCGGCCGCCGCTGCTCGAGAGCGAATTCCCGTTGACGCTAGGGGTCCGGTGGTGACCGGCGGCCGACGGGAAGGTGGCGAGCCAATCGCCGCCGCCGCCCTGGCCGGTGGTGGCGCCCAGCTCGGTCTCCCCCGGCGGGCGAAGGCGATGAAGGGCGGCATGAATACGGCGAAAGTCCGGTCGGTCGGGGGGCGATCGGTGCCAACAGTCGACCATGAGGGAGAAGACGTTGGCGGGACAGTCCGGGGGACAGGACAGGACTACGTGACGACCGAGCATCTCGATGACCGCGTCGTCCGAATGACCTTGAAAAGGTCGTGACCCGTGACTGTAGATCTCCCACAGGACGATTCCGAACGACCATGCGTCCGTCGTCGACCCGAACTGGTCGTGGAAGACCGCTTCCGGCGGCAACCAGCGCACCGGAAGCACTTGGCAGCGTCCGGGTCCCGGCGGAAGGCAGTAGTCCATGCCGTAGGCACTGTTCCGGTATCGCAGCGACGACACCTTGACTGTCCCGCCGTCCGAGATCAGAACGCTGCGGGCAGCGAGGTCGCCGTGAACGAAACCGAGGCTGGACAGGTAGTCCATCCCGGTCGATACCTGGACGGCGATGTTCAGGAGGTCCTTCGGCGATAGCAGAGAAAACCGCTTTTCCAGTCCGTCCAGGTAGCTGACTCGCGCGTTCGTGTTCAGATAGAAGTGCAGGTTGCAGGTGGACGTGAATTCGTGAACGATCGACACCTGTTGGACGTCGGAGCAGACGACACCGACGACGCCGGTGACGTTCGGATGCGCCATCTCGGAGAGTCTTTCCAACTCCACCCAGAATTCCGCCTGCGTCTTCTTCCTCTGCTGGTGAGCAGGGCCGGCGGCGGGCAGCAGCAGCAGTAGCGTCTGGATGGCCACTGGTACCCTTGCGGCGCCGAATTCGCCGCGGTAGACCCGGCCGAAGCGCCCCTCGCCCATCTCCTCGAAGCAGACGACGCTGGAGGGGGCAGCTCGTGGTAGTTCCTGGCTTCCTTCAAGAGGGCGCTCATCTGAACCTTCGTCTGCTGACCGCCCATGAGGACGACCGCCGTCTGCTGCGTCTGCCGTTTGCGTCTTATCTGGAAGACGCCGGCCATTACGACTACCAGCACAACGACGCCTACACAAGGGACTAGTATGACGAGAATCTTCGTAATGCCTTCGTCCTCTTCGTCGCTAAAATACGAACCTAAACAAATGGAACCAGACTCAAAACACGTGACTCGATTAAATCGAATCTGTATAAAATACAATAGAACTTCGTTATAAAGGACTCGGTTATAACGTGGTTCTCACACAGGCAAAACCCTCCTGAACTTCTAATTCGTTTCATCACTCTTCTGAATTTTTGCATATCTATAGCCTACTGTAGCACTAGCATTGTCCAATTTCAAACAGGGTATCAATTTTATAATATTTTTGTGGTCTATAAAAACTGTAATACAATAAACCAGCTCTCTTAAGCGCCATCTTATCTTTCGATTGATTTTTTTAGACATTTGACAGAGAATAGATTTCTGAAAGACTTCGTATAGTGTCGTTTTAAATGGCTCATTATTTTTCGTTTTCGAAAGCTCTAGAAAAAAATTGAGACAGAATATATTGACAATTCTAGTACGGTTTGACACAGCAAAGATGGGGACACAAGAATATGTGGTTTTAATTCGTTTAATCACTCTTCTGAATTTTTGCATATCTATAGCCTACTGTAGCACTAGTCCATGCATTGTCAAATTTCAAACAGACCATGTTGGCCCACCCAATATTTGGCTTGTGGCGCCCTCCATGCTCCTGAACCACTTTAAACATTAGTAGTAGTAGTAGTAGTCAGAGATGTAGTACTTGGTACTTGTACTTGTACTCGAGTTGTACTCGAGTACAAATTTTTAGTACTTGTACTTGTACTTGTACTCGGAGGCCAGGTACTTGTACTTGTACTTGTACTCGAAGTTTTAGGAATGCAAGTACTTGTACTTGTGTACTGTACTCGGAGGCCAGGTACTTGTACTTGTAACTTGAAGCATTGTGTACTTGCTACATCTCTGGCTTCATGTACTTCAATGGTACCAGTAATGCTGTTCCTTTAGGCTAATGACAAGCACATCTTCACAGATGGCCAAGTACCTGGAACTCAACGAAATTTATGATGAAGCCACTGATACCATCGTATTTTGGAACAGTGAAGTTAACAGAAAGGAGTTCAACAGGCTGTATAATGCAGCCATTAATTAGAGACCTTAGTGTGCCTGCTTCTGGCGCACCAATTAAAATACGTATTTAGCCAAGCTGGCTTGATCGCGAGACCCATAGGTGGGTTAATATGACCGATGCAAGACTATCATCTCTATTTTTAAGTGCAACTGTGATGATATTTAGATGCTAATATAGTGTAAATTTTATTCGTGGCCGGACAAACTGTCCGAGGACAAAATGTCACGGACAAAATGTCATGTAGAAATGTCATGGGGACAAAATGTCAGCGAAAAAAAAATGTCATTGTCAAAAAATGTTGTTAGTACTTGGAGGCCAGGTACTTGTACTTGTACTTGTACTTGAGGCCAGGTTTGTACTTGTACTCGGAGGCCAGGTACTTGTACTTGTACTTGTACTCGGGTTTTGGAATTTAGTACTTGTACTTGTACTGGAGTTTGAATGACTCTGGTAGTTGGATTAGTGGTTCTTAGTGTCCAGCTGGCAGTAGTGGTGGTGGTAGAGCAGTGGCAAGTAGCAGCAGTAGCAGTAGCAGTAGCAGTAGTAGCAAAGTAGTAGTAACGTGTATACTCGGTTACAACATGTACTGCAATGTAGGTCTCATGTGATGCGCTACCGTATTGAATGGTATTGATATTTAAAGTACCTCAATTACATGTATAGATCTAACGTACTAAATGTTACAGACCAGCTGAGTACGTCATAGCGAACTTCTATTCTCGGCCTGCGGCAATCGCCAAATTGTCGACTTTCAGTAAAAGGTATTTTGACCACTAAAAGTCTAAAACCAGAAAACTTTTCAAAGCTCTGCTTTCTAATCTAGGGTCCATTAAACAACATTTGGTTGGCTTGGTGTACATACTGATGTCGCAGTAAAATTTCCAGAAGAATCAATAGCTAATTCAGGCCTTCTCTTATAACCTTATACGCTAAAAACAGTGTTTATTCTAGCCCTTCTATGGGGGTAATTTCCCGTCCCCAAAGTTTGAATCCCTCCATTTTTGACATTTTGGCAAACAGTATGACCTACCCAGTGTCTGCCCCTCCAAAATATGTTTAAACTCCCCCCAATGCCTAGGTGGCTAGAATAGCCACTGCTCTAAAAACGTTTGGCGCATAGGAAAAAGAAATCTTGACTGAAGAAATCTAACATCGTTCGACGGCACACGCCTCCTTCTTCGTCTTGTTGCCGACGATTGTGAAGCACCAAGGAGAACCGAGACTCTGGTCCGGATTACGACAGAAGTTATGTCCAGCTGGAAAAAAGATCAAAAACAAAGCAATAAACACACAATAGTGTATAATGAGTGTAACTCTGCAGTCTGTGCTCGTATTTCAAAGGCCATTTAATTGAGCGTTCATAGATGATAGACATACAAACTTTAGTATTTTCAATTCTCTATATTGTAACAGAACCCAATGGAAAGTTATTTAGCAATGGTTGTATAGCTACAGTGTAGGCCTATATAGAAATTTCCGAGGGTTCAACCATTCTCTAACAAAAGCCACATTTCCCGTGTGTCTATGCGACTATGTCTGATGATTCAAACATTTGAAGAATTTTCAATGATGGTCTTCTCTATTTTTCTCCACATTGCTTGAAACAGGACAACTCCCAGCCATCTAATTGATTCGACACACTGGCACGAAGGAATGTACAGGGAAGAGAAGAATTTGTAAATTACAGATTTGCTAACCTGCTAATTTATTTCTCTGACCCCGTTCAATGGACGCAAAATACTTTGGATGCAACCTGTTCACAACTTTCTTGAAATTTCGGGGTGTGGTGGTGGTGGTGGTGGTGGTGGGTAGACCGGAATACATCGCGATTCTTTCGACGACGTTGATTTACCTAAGTCGGACATCGGTGGAATGTTGATGTGGATTGGTTGTAACGGATTTCTGACCGACATCCATGGCTGGCAATCCTTTCCACTGATCGTCCTGCTTACCATTCCTCTGTAATCACGTCCCGTTCCATTGTAGCACACTGTCTCTGTTATCAGACACACACACACACACACACACACACACACACACACAAGAGTTCTGCAGGGACAGATAACTCCTAATATAGCGTTATCAGATCTAAGACTCTCTTATCTCAGAATTTACATGACGTTATTATTACAGTCAAATCTGAATGAGCAGTACAATTATAGGTCTATGACCGTTTATTTATTATATTGTTATATAAATATTATATATTTTTATTACATTATATTATTATTATTATTATTATTTATATTTCGAAATATCGCAAAAGGTCGGTTCTGGTCAAACTTTATCGGGGACGATAACAATTATTACCTGCATCATAGTTTATCAATTTAATTATGAATTAATTGCAGTGGCGGCTCCAGGATTTGGCAAGTGGGGGGCCGTTGGGGTGGCAACTTCTAATCATGGGGCCAACCATTTGTTGTTAGGTATGTAGTATTAAGTATAGGGTCCCAACAGGTGGGCCACTGGGAGCAGGCACTCAATAGGGGGCACGGTCCCCCCCGGCCCCTTCCTCTGGAGCCGCCACTGATTAATTGATTTATTATTTTTTATTTATCTGAGAACAGGCTGACGTAAATACAAGCAAATCGGTAATGGGACCACTATTTTCTCTCATGGCGCTATATAAATCATTCTCGACCAAATTGAATGGTCGGGTCAGTTGCGCTGAGGTCGTGGTCTTCGGCGGAGGTCACAGAGTTCAGTCCATTGTCGAGATTCTTCAGACAGAATTTCTGAGTTTAACGAAGCGAGACGGGAGTCCTGTCGCTATGGTTACCGCGTTCGTTGAGGCGTGGAACGCCGATGCGGATGCAGCTTCCCTTCGATGCGCTCGAATGACGACAGTCTGGCAGAGGAAGACCGGCGTCTGACCAGAACAACAACCACCTGTTTCTAGAGATTCACTTCTATGCCGCAATGTATTCTAGCTGTTTTACCCCTATCCCTTCTATTAGGCTATAGTAGAACTTCGCTATAAAGTGCTTAGCAGGTCTGTAAAATTGAGCACTTTATATTCATGGGTGTCCGGAGGGGGTGCAATTGCACCTCCTCCCCTGTTTTTATGAAAAAGTAAAATTACTTGTTTCTTTCGTACCCTTGGGGGAAAATGTTTCATTTCTTTCATAACAAGACCCTGTTTTGCACCCCCCCTGAAAAATCTGCCGACGCTCATGTTTATATTCAAGGTACGTTATATTCAATATCATCCAAAACACGGCGGCACAACCTGGGACTGTATATTGCGATACTTTATATAACACCGAGTATCTACCATTATAACATATCTACCGTTTAAGTAGATTTAAAACAACAACAACAATACTACTACTACTACTACTACTACTACTACTACTACTACTACTACTACTACTACTACTACTACTACTATACTGTTGCTGCTGCTGCAGATGCAAATATCTACTTAAATTTTTACGAACTTCTTTCAGAAATCCTACTTCACAACTGTGCTTTAGATCAGTTCGATCTAGAGTCGTCCTTACTCGTCTTCGGGTCCTGGGCCCTGGAGGCTTCGACGGTCAGGAACTCTCGCCGGCACGGGCCCCTGGCCAGCTGCTGACAGTCCTCGCGGCAGAGGGGCCGCTGTCTCGGAGGCTTAACGCGGTCGTCGCACAGAGGGAAGGCGTCGAAGCACATCGCCGGGATGGCGAACTCACCGCAAGAGGTCGACAGTCCGCCGGGAATCGTCGCCAGCAGTGTGAACGCAGCTACAAAGGACGGCGCTCGACCGGTCAGAACGACCCTTGAGTCTGATTATTTTCCTTTTTAAGTTTTGAAAATCTTAACTTTAATGCAAATGCAGAATATTAAAATGAAACTTTCAATATAACTCAGAACTGCAAAAGATTTTAAGCCAATTTGGTTGACAATTAGGAAGAATTCTGGCTATATAAAAATTGCAAAGGCATATATATATATATATATATATATATATATATATATATATATATATATATATATATCGTTAATTCGTTGCCTATCTATTTTGTCATTCATTCTTTCACTCGCTAATTTCTTCATCCATTCATCTCTCTTAGCCCTCGTAGTCTCACTCATCCGTCACTCCTTTCTCTCCAGACGATTGACTTGACTGACTTGTCAGCCTCTCTTCCGTCAATCCTTGTTGGTATTCGTTCCTGACAAAGATGCTTTTATTTCCGACGAATCTCGAGCAGGTGGCGCCACGATACGATTGACAAAAACCAACGACGTCCTCCTCTTCTTCTTCTCCTCCTTCGTCGTCGTTATCATTGTCATCGTAGTCGTCATCACTAATGTATAACCAAAACACAAGGAATGATTAACACAAAGAAGGATTAACACAAGGAAGGATTAACACAAGGAAGGATTAACACAAGGAAGGATTAACACAAGGAAGGATTAACACAAGGAAGGATTAACAGTTGATTAAACATAGAAGTTAAATTCTATTGAAACGAAGACAATTCTGGTTGACCATGATATTTAGTTTATTATTTTATTATTATTATTATTATTATTATTAGTAGTAGTAGTAGTAGTAGTAGTAGTAGTAGTAGTAGTAGTAGTAGTAGTAGTAGTAGTAGTAGTAGTAGTAGTAGTAGTAGTAGTTGTTGTTGTTGTTGTTGTTGTTGTCTTGCCTCTGTCTGAACCGTGCAATGTCTTGGGTGGTGGATGGTTCTCCAGGGAGTGCCTCAGCTTCTCCATCGGAGTCAAGGTCATCAAGGTCAGGGTCGATACGAAAGGGAAGGTCGACGTCTGTGTCGAATCCGTCGCCGTCGAGGTCGAAATCTAGGTCAAGCGGATCTCGATCTGATTTCCCGGAGCCTCGATTCGGATTCGGACCTGCGTTCCAGTAAATCATTCACACTTTTATTTCTCTAAAATTAGATCCCCGTTCAAACGTCATCACCAACCGACAACAGAGACACCTCTCAATATTATATCCATCACAGACACATTAACATAAAGCTTCTTCTTTTTTCACACAGGCTTACTTGGCCTCCTAAACCACATTAAAATTATTATTATTATTATTATTATTATTATTATTATTATTATTATTATTATTATTATTATTATTATTATTAGTGTTTATTCTAGCCACCTTGACATTGGGGGATTTTGAAATGTTTGGGGGGACAAGGTCTGAGTCTCTAAAAAATCTTGACAAGCAAACAAAGGTCATCCTATATTTTGTATCCTTTAACCCTTCTAAAATGCCCTGGCAAGCGAAAATGTTGTCATCCCTACATTTTTCCCCTCTCCAAAAAAGTAAAAGCCCCCCCGTCGCCAATCTGGGGTGGGGAAAATTATTATTTCATCTCCCCATGCAACATATCAAAAAATTTGGGGGGAGATTTTTTTAATTTTGGGGGGAGGAATTCCCCCAGGGAAGGCCTAGAATAAACACTGATTATTATTATTATTATTATTATTATTATTATTATTATTATTCCTCTTCTTTCAGCATTTTTCTTATTAACAACATCTCTGCAGATTCAAGCTTTTTTCTTCATGACTTTAGAAATAGTCGAAGTTTCTGCGCCATTTAACACGACAAACGCCAAACAGCATTCGAGAACCCAGAGGTTGTTTTGGCAATTTCTATTTTTGCTTTTATGTCTGATTCACTTTAGCATCACTGACTGGTGAACCAGCTTTCCAGGTATTTGAATGTTGTGACATGCTAAATTTTCTCTCCATTTATGATGATTTCGCATTTGGGAATGCCTGACTTCTTCGATATCACAATGCAGAATGCTTTATCGATGTTTAGTCTTAAACCATTTTTCTCGCCTTCTCGAATTACTTGACTAAGCAGTTCCTGCAATTTTTGCAGTGAATTCGATATCAGCGCCGCATCATCTGCAAACCTTAGGTTACTTATGTTCTCTGTCCACCTTCCTTTACTCCCCCTCCTCCTAAGTCATCCTCCTTTGTTTTCCATGTGCATTGGAACATTTTTGCAGCTAATTCGCATCCCTGTCTGACAGGAAGTGTACGGCGGATCATAGAATCGATTATCTCTGACCCTCTCCATTCTGATCGATCGATTCCGATTGATCGTTCAATCGGATCAAACGAAACCTACTTCCCCATCTCACCCCACCCCACCCCCACACACACCCCCAAGAAAGCCTTCAGCCATGACTTTCACCGGGAAACCTTAGATCTATTTCTGTACAGACTATTAATAGGCTGTTGGATATGATCCCATCCCATCGCCCCCCCCCCACTCACCAAAAGATCACTCCTATTGGCTGAATCTTCGCCGTCGTCGTCATCATCATTGGCTTAGTAGTAGTCGTACTCATTTAACGAGTGAAGTGATGATGATGATGATGATGATGATGATGATGATGATGATGATGATGATGATGATGATGATGATGATGATGATGATGATGATGATGATGATGATTAGTGCCTTGTCTGACTGAGAGATCTCCGCTAGTCGTTTGTCGACCGAATCGGTTGTAACCGGAACAGGAATAGACTCCGGAATCTTCGACCTTCAACTTCGTTATCTTTAACCTTCAAAAGTTCCAGAGAACCGTTGCCATGGTTACACTGTAAACATTATAGCAGAACGAGCAATGCTCTCTTTGGTCGGGCGGGGGGGGCGGGCGTACCTAAGGTGGGTGTGGGCCTACTTGGCATGCACGGCTGGTCTCCTGACTCAATTAGGAAACATCGCATCACTTGCAAAATCTATGTGAAAGCACAACAGATAAAACAAGTTCAGGCATCTACAAATACTTGAAAAGTTGGATGACTGACAAATTTTTTGTTCCGAAGCCCGGAATTTCTCTAGGCGGCCCTATTTATTATTTTGCGGTGCAACCGAAGGGAATGACCAAAGACCAAAGGCCAAAGACCAAAGGGGTACGCTTATGGATCGGGAGCATACCGCCCCCCCCCTAAATACGCCACTGGTCCTTTGTTAGTATGAACTAAATTTTAATGACAATTTTTTTCTTTATTTTAATATTTAACTGCTGCTCTAGAGTCATCGAACAGTTTCAATTTCCTCTCACTTTGTCTGTTGCGGAAGATATCTCTAGGACGCTCTCTTCTGCAGACGACATCTACGGTCTGCTTGGCAGAAGATATCTGCGGATTTCTCCGCAGAGAAGACCGCCGTCCTCTGAACGTAACGGCTATGAGGGGCGTGAGCGTATTTTAGACGCGGATATACATCGGGTCGGTGACACGCCTTTGCGTTACTCCGTTGATTGCACGATGACGTCAGAGGCATCGAAATCCGTTGTCAAGGTGGATACCAAGACGGAGGAAGAGGAGGAGGAGGAGGAAGAGCGGAAGAGGAAGTGGAGAAGCAGACGACTCCATTGGGATCTCCACTGACGTTTCCAAAGGGCAGTACTGAATGGGCGCGAGGATTGTGTTGTGGTGGGGGGGAGGAGGGGGGGGGTAGTGGGAAATTATGTTTATCGAGCGCCGGTTCCAGTCGCTGACTGGTTATTGCAGCTCGGATCAGGTATCGGCGCCTATCTCGCCGCATCTCCTATCTGACCCGTTAACTTGATTTATCGCCCCCCCCCCGGTTGCCATGGCAACGGGGCGCCAAAAGAACATTCTATGTACTGTACAGCCATAGATTCCGATATTCGGCGGAAGGTCCGTCGACGACGACGCCGGATGTTGCAACGACGCCATCTTTTCTTTCCGAAGATCGTAAATCGCACGGTAAAACAGTGACGTCATCGTGACGCAGAGTTGAGTTTCCAGAAGCAAGATGGCCGCAAAGTCGCTTCCGGTCCTCGTTGATTTGTTCTCTTCTTAGTCTTAGCATAGAGTAGGGGCGATAAAATGCTAGATGAACTCGTATAGGGCCATTCGCTCTCCGGAATACTTTATAGAAGCAGAAGAGTGCGGAAATCAAAGTCATTCCAGCGACCGATTCATTACTGGTCGACATTCGAACCGAATGACTTTGTCCTCTCTTCTCTTCCCTCCCCTCTTCCTGCCTTCCTGCCTTCCTCTCTTCTTCCTCTCTTCATTCGAATGCGCTCTCACTGAGGTTATCTCCGTAAAGCCTCGAGACGTTCTTAAATCAATGAAAGAGTGCAAAGCAGAACGCAATGGAGTGTCCCGCCGAGCTCTACGGCTCCGAGCGCTGGAAGGAAGTTCCAGCGGAGAAGGAAGGTAAACCTCCGATTTATGGAACACTTGCCAAAAGAAATGCCGACAATTTCCCGGAATCACGCGCAAATATAAAGAAGGATGAAGAGCAGTAGTAGTATTAGTAGTAGTAGCAGCAGCAGCAATAATAATAATAATAATAATAATAATAATAATAATAATAATAATAATAATAATAATAATAATAATAATAATAATAATAATAATAATAGTAATAATAATAATAATAATAATAATAATAAATAATAATAATAATAGTAGTAGTAGTAGTAGTAGTTGTTGTTGTTGTTGTTGTTATAGTAATAGTAGTAATAGTAGTAGTAGTAGTAGTAGTAGTAGTAGTAGTAGTAGTAGTAGTAGTAGTAGTAGTAGTAGTAGTAGTAGTAGGATTTGAGGGAGGAAAAATTGCACCTGGATGAAATGATGATGAAGGAATTTAGCAAATGGAGAGTCCTGCCGAGAGACTAACACAGTCTCCATCACTCGATGCTTACTTACTAACACCTGGACCAATAGAAGGCCATCTTTGACCACCACTTCCGCTTCAGCCAAAGGCGCTATAGAAGTAAAACTCGCTCAACAAGAGTCGATTGTCTGACTGTCGTCATGGCAACGCTTGGAAATTTTTGCGAGAATTCGCTATATTTTCCATTTAGACCTTCATTATCTCTTGTAGTAGTCGTCGTTAATATTAGTCGTTTCTAGTCACGTGATTACCTGGATCCCCACGGAGTCGTCCGGACGTTAATACGTCCGTCGTGTGACGTCACCGCGTCCAGCAGAACGCCGTTCCGGAACCACTGATAGCGCGGCAACGGATATCCGGTTATCTCACACTTTATCCGCAAGGTGTCGCCGTCGTATTTCGTCATGTTCTTCATCCCTGCGTCCAGCTGGACGTAACCTGAAATCAACGAAACCCGGTGACGTCAGAGACGGTGACCTTTGAGTCAGTGAGCTTCCGAGGGATATTTGGGTCAGGTGGACGTTAAGCCAGTTTAATAGGTCATCGATCGTTCGTTCAGTGAGGGATTTAACCACAGTACGCGCATTTTGGTCTTTTATTAAATCGAAACTTACTACTTGGAAAGAAAAGGAGAGGAGAGAGATAACGAGACAGACAGACAGACAGGCAGACAGGCAGGCAGACAGACAGAGACATCGTCCGTTAACCCCATCTAATGCTGAAAACATCTTCGAAGATTGAAGCCGGAAGTGAAGCGCCGGAAAAGCGGAAATAAATTTTCCCAGATGCACTAAAAGAGCAAAGAAACGAGATCAAGAGCGAAGAGCGGAGTATGGAAAGCGCCGAGCATCATAATCGTAAATAAAGATCCCCCCGTACGGCGACGACGACGACGACGCCGCTGCCGCCGTCTGCATAACGACATCATATTCGGCGCAGAGAATCCATATCCGGCGCCCCATACACGCCGTTGGTTTTATGAATACATCCTGGATTAGAAATTAGCGGCGAATACAAAGGAGGAAGGTGTACTTTACGGCGCTAGATAAATTGCCGAGAAAATGGTGCATCGGTGGAATACGTGATTTAGACTGTGCATGCTGTATATATATATATATATATATATATATATATATATATATATATATATATATATATATATATATATAGCAGATTCTAATGGCCGTACGCAGAAGCCAGTGTATTCAGTTGATAGCAGGCAGATATCTATCTCACTGGGAGGATGGAAATAAGGGGGCGGGGAAGGGAGCTTCGACACATTTTCCACTCCCCAGTTAGTGTTAAATTGTTGCAGCAGCCATCAAGGACATTTGGCGTAGTCTCCCCTTTCTATTCTGAGGCATACATCTGCCTCTATAGAGTATCAGTGATTTCGAGTCACATACTTAATTAACCCCTTAACTGGGGATCTCGGATATATCCGTCCATTTTAGATTTAATTACAGTTAAATACACGGTTAAGGGGTTAAAGATTGTGATAGGTTTAGAGAAAGACAACAGACTCACATATAAAGCACTCTAAACCAGAGGTTCCCAAACTTTTTTGGATTGCGGACCCCTACTTTGTTCCCGGCTTCGTTCGCGGACCAAGTAAACATGTTACAGTTAATATTTAATTAGAACAAAGGGCAGACTATTCCCACACCAGTTGGTCTACTTCGTTTTCATTATTTTTCACTTATATCTAATGGATATTTAATGACTGTGAGGATCTTATTTGTGTTTTTGACGTGCTCTTTACTGGGTTTAAAATTTTTTTCTCATATCTTCTGATGGCCATTATGGCCTAATCTCTATAGGCTTTACTCTGATTAGTGTGTGTGTTATGCCGTGCACTCGACTATTTTTTCTGATTGTTGCTGAGGTCTGGTGACAGGGGCGGTTTCACGTTGGGGATGACTGGGAGGCATCCCCCCACCAAAGCCCGTTTTTGCTTGTCAGGGTTTCAGAGGATTTATCGGTACGAGTCATTACCCCGCTATATATCCGCCAGGTCATTGCATACGAGACAGAGCAGAACTGACGACCATTTTTTGCTTGATATCCTTTTTCGCGATTTCATTTCATCCCCCACCAACTTTCTAGATATTCCTTGCATCCCCCAACCAAGAATTCTTATAACCGCCACTGTATGGCGGTCTTTGCTTAAGATATCTGGTTCATTATAGGCCTGCAGCAGGTTTTATAGACATCAAAAACAAGTTTTATAATTAATTCGCTCTGTGAGAGAAGCCTATTGAAGGCCTGTTGAATAGAAGGTATATAGGCCCTAGATATGTAAAAATCTAATCGATTTGAAGAAATTCGCCGACAAAATCCACATTTTCTTCTTGTTCCTTCTTCATTGCTTTAACTTTTGAAATAATAATCAATAATATCATTATCGATTTCGATCTACAGAGTTCGAAATAGAGCACTCCATGCAGCCATTTTGTACTACATTCTCTGATTGTAGGTAGAAACGATTCCAGAAACGATTCCAGTTGAAGCGTGATTATCTTCGCAGGAAATTTTGCATGCAGATGATAACTTCGATTTCCTTGATTTTAATATTTTTATTGAATGTGCTGCCCGGAAGAGATTTACCAAGTGGGGACGAGGCATAGCCAGGAATTTGAATTGGGAGGGTATAAATATTTTGGGTGGGTATAAATCTGAACTATAGCCCACATAAACAATATAAACCACATATAACCACATGTAAATCACATGAAAAACTTTAAGGTAGACTGATTTTGGAGGTATATATACCGATATACCCCCCGTCGCTACGCCCCTGGCGGGGACTGGATTTCTTTGCACATCAGCCCTCAGGGATAGTTTTACACCCCCTAACACCCCTCAACACCCTCAATCTGAGACCGACACCCCAACACCCTCCCCAATCTGAGAACCGGATGCCCCGTTTTTACTTGTCAGAATTTTTCGGCATGGCACCCTCAGAAAATCAGAAAATACCACCACCCTTCTCAAATTGATAATCCTAGAAATAACCCTGTCACCCTCCCTCCCCCCTCCAATCCGACTTTCAAATATCTCTTATCTGTGGCGTAGAGCACACTAGCAACGTTACGTTAACACACAGAAGAAGAAAAAATTACCGTTCTTACCTGTAGAAGACGTTTTTTCAGAGGCGGTGGGTGTCTCCTCATTTTCATCCGTCTTACTGGCGCCCATCGCTAGGAGCGCTGCTGTACAGCAGATAAAGACTTGGAAATAAGAACGACGCCGTCTGCCGGTGCCGATTGTCGCAATCATCGTTTCCGTCGACGAGTTAGTTATCTTGCGCACATTCGGTGTCTTCGGCTTGTTTGCTTCGACCGGAAACCGGAACCGCAGGATCCAGTTCCGCCCGGTGCCTTTCCGCTGCTGCATGTATGACAGCAAACAGCGCAGAAGTAATGGTACCAGCGTACAAGATTCAATGCACAGTCAGTAACAGCCTATAGCAAGGTGACCAGCGTACGAGAGTCGCCGGTTGCGTTTGCGTGCAATATGATGGCGACTGTCTTTCTGCTGAGGAGATCACTGCACGCAGCACCAATTCGAAGATTACGCGAGAGATTCGAGTTTCAGCACGCCCGAGCAACAATTCAACTGGTTCCCTGGCGGTGGCGCTGAATCGCCCGCCATCACCTGAAAGCCTTCTTGTTTACCGTGGAAACTGGACGTTGCGTGCGAATTCCGGTGTTTGGAATGCACCTCCTTCGTCTTCCATTAAGCGATTGACTCAGGCGCCCAGTTGCCGCGGTGGCGCTGCGATGTCAGGCATCTCCCCTGCCCTCCCTCCTCCTCCCGCCGCAACATCGTCGTCGTCCCAGCGTGGTCAAAACACCTTTTCAATTACGACCAATGCTTACCTGGTGATTCGCGCTAATCCAGGTGGGGTCCCAACTGAAAACATCCATAACGAACCCAGGGGCAGTTCGGCGGTCCTAGAACCCTCCCCCACCCCAACCCCAACCCGCAAAGAAATAATTTTCATACGACCCACCGTATAAAGTCAGTGAAATGTGAAAGAGCAGTCTGATATTATGTCCATAATGTTAAAGAATTGTATAGCGCCTAATATTTGCCAAAAATATTAGTTTAATGCCGTAAAACACTGAAAACTTCTTTTTAGGGAGGGAAGGAGGAGGGTGTTGCTAGTTCGTTACTTCTTCCGATCAGTGGCGGCTCTAGGATTTGGCAAGTGGGGGGGGCCGTTGGGGGGGCAACTTCTAATCATGGGGGGCCAACCATTTGTTGTTTAATGTATGTAGCATTAAGTATAGGGTCCCAACTGGGGGCCACTGGGGGGGCCAGGCTCTCAATAGGGGGGGCACGGGCCCCCCTGACCCTCCCGGTGGAGCCGCCACTGCTTCCGATGTCATAGTTTCTCATGATCACTTTGCCAGTATAGGCCTTCGCCATGCGCTATAAGAATTCAGGGCAACGTTGATGACGTTGATAAATTAGATAATCATCAAGAGTGCTTCTTCTTCTTCTTCTTCTTCTTCTTCTTCTTCTTCTTCTTCTTCTTCTTCTTCTTCTTCCAGTGGAGAAATTCTGTTAAGAGAATTTCGGCAGAATAAGATAAGAATCTATAAACCGTGATCGCCAATATAAGGACAACTTCTCCTCCCCATCCGGTCTGTCCCTTTCATTCGTTCCGCCCGCAGTTCTTCCTTCCTTCATTCCATTCGTTTCCGTCGAAACTGTCATAATAAATTCTGATAAATAAAATATAAGTAGTGGGGATACAATTTTTATGGGCAATTTCTGGCGGAACACCGCAGGCGATGATGCTATCATGCTACCCGAAGCATTTCCGCAAGCAGGTACAGGTAGTGTTCGCATTTATGTAGCGCATTTAGTTCTTCTAACTACGCACAGTCCATCAAAATGAAAGCGTCGTTGCATAATAAATAGCCCAAACTGGATAATTCTTATGGAAAAGGAGCTATATTATCCGCCTAATAATGGCTTTATTTAGCGTCCAATAAGACAGGTAGTGCTTGTGAGATACTGGTATCGTTATTACTTTGCAAATCAAAGCAGTCTGATTAATTGTGTCGGAGGCAAATTGCGTCATTAGTCATCATTCGAATTAATTATCGTCTGCTCCTTCAGAGTTCATCGATGGAGGTGAGTGTCAAGATTAACAACTGGAATTTTTTATAGCGCCATCGGTGAATATGAGAGCGCCGTGTTAGAGAGTCACATGTCACAGACACTCACGTGACGCTGGTGTGGTCTCTATGTTGTTATTTTTTGGAGATTCGTTGGTCAAAGAGGCACTCGATCAAGAATAAGATTAGCAAGATCACAAGAGATTTTGATATCCGTTATCAAAATAGTCTGAAACTAATTTTGGAAATTTCGTACAGAATTTCAACATTAAGTAAACAATTTCAAAATTGTCACTAATAAGTCGAATTCAGTAATGGCTGTACAGTATGTATGTATGTATGTATGTATGTATGTATGTATGTATGTATGTATATATGTATGTATGGGAGTGTGTGGGTGGGTATTGGTCGTTTATAAGCAATCACATTGAAACTGCATTAACAATTGCAAATAGAAAATTGCGCTTGAAATTTTATTACCACCACTCAGTTTTATTGTCACAGAACGCTGTTGATTATACAGTAGAACTTCGATATAAAGGACTCGGCTAGAACGAATGCTCGGTTATAAAGTACTGCAATGTACGGTCCCGTGTGATGCGCAACAGTATTGGGAGGTAATGGATGTAACGCATAGCCTAATATATTTTGCAGAACCTATAAATACGTTATAGCGAAGTTCTACTGTACCCATAGGCGGATTTAGAGTTTAATATTTGGGTAGGCTAGCATGGGACAGACCTGGTGTTGATTGAAAAAACAATTTTTGGTGGGATTAGTTGGGTAGGCTTAAGCCTACCCTAGCCTTTAATAAAATCCGCCTATGACTGTACCTAAGTGTTTATGTCGCGCTGTTTTCTTAAAAGAAGACAAACATGCACAGAGACAGACAGAAAGAAAGAGAGGGATGGAGGGAGGGAGGGAGAGAAACTGGGTAGATGTTTCTTTTGCGATACTAATTTAGTCAGGCTCGTTGTGGAGTTAGAAATTTGGAAAGATTAAAATGTTATATTAGGGCGTAATCATAATAGATTATGCCGTACACAGTGCACACACATTATAGCGTGAATTGTAGGACCTTATCCAGTGTATAGCATCGCCGAACTATTTTGCTGAATGCGATCGTTGAAGATTGAGATGAAAAAGTGAGAGACTTTTACCTCGTGATTGATTCAAATATCCGCCAGATGGCCTCTCATTCGTGACCAAAATCCCGTCTTCCGGATTTTTGAAGTGCTAATTTCCATAAATCGATGCTGCATCTCTCTCTCTCTCTCTCTCCGCTCCGGAGGAATAGAGGAATCCGGAGATCTGAATTCCGTCGAGTTCTTCTTCTCCCTTCGAAGAGTCTGACTCTGAGCGTCGCCTCCTCGACTAGGAAGTCGTGTCTCTGGCATTCCCTGCACAGCCGCAGCGCCCTCTGTCTGCTGCTGCTGCTGCTGCTGCTGCTTCGGTGGTTACAGGCGCTCCCACGGCCAGTCACCGCCGCCGATACTATGGCTGTCCATCGGACGGCGCGACGTCCGTGTGTATGCGTGTGCGGTTAAAGCCTCTCTGTCACACACGCATACACGCACCCACAGCGCTGCTTCGTTACTGCAACTGATGCAATTGGCTCTTAGATGAGCTGTCACTCACGTCGGGGTTTACCGCACCAGTTAGCTACAGTAATTAATAATCCTTTTGCGATCCATAGAATCTGATTAACAAGATCTCGGAAAACAATAGATGGTTAATTTTTCCTCTTGAATAAAATATCTTAAAATGTAAGCAGTCAATTGACAATCATCAGTAGGACTAAATTAAGATGTTGAAAACGTTATCCTTAAAGTAATACTGATCTATGGTAGAAATCTAGCTAAATCCGCCCAATTGTTTCGAAGACTGGTCCACGGAATTTGTGTCAAGTCATTCGGAGTTTGTCGTTCAATGTATTATTAAAGGTGCATCTCCATTAGGGGATATGTCGCCGTCCTATCGGGATAAATCCCCTTATTCGAGTCCATTACGTTGTCCCCGGACAGTATGCGGATGGATCCTGGGATAAAAGGGAGTCACACCAATTGCCAAGATGGCGGACGACAGAATTGTTTGAATTCGGGGGTTGCTGTGCGTTTTAAAAGCTGCGTTCTCCATTTAAAAGAGGTGTCGCAAGCGTAGACATTTTGGGTGAGACCGCTGGATGCCGTCTTGAAAGTTATTATTTTGCCGACATATTTTAAATGTCGCATAGCAATTCGAGTTGACGCAATGGAGCCCTACCTTTTGAAGTTTTAACAGATTATTATTATTATTATTATTATTATTATTATTATTATTATTAATATTATTATTATTATTAATATTATTAAACGTAGCAATATTAGTGTCAGTGACGTCAGCATTTTGACCATTCGTCAACATAGTTTCACTTTCGTTTAGATCTTTACTAAAACCAGCCCAAATAATTGCCTGAGCTATTGGATGGCTTTGCGTTTAGACGATATTTTCGTCTCTCGTCGAATTTGTTTAACATCTTGTTTCGCGGATAATTCCATCAACATGTCTCTCTATCTCTCCTCTCTGTCTTTTGACTCTCTGCCTCTCTGTTTGTATGTATATATGTCTGCCTCTGTCTCTGTTTCTGTCTCTGTCTGTCTGTCTGTCTGTCTGTCTGTCTGTCTGTCTGTCTGTCTGTCTGTCTGTCTGTCTCTCTCTCTCTCTCTCTCTCTCTCTCTCTCTCTCTCTCTCTCTCTCTCTCTCTATATATATATATATATATATATATATATATATATATCTGTCGCTGACATCTGATGTCTTTTCTTGCTGCAGAAGTCAAACACGGAAAACTTCTTTCGCAATGTAATTAATTAACCGATATCACAGACGATTAGCGTCTGTAGCGGCGACCAGTCTTTCTTTCGCAGAAACCGGAAGTGACACCGCAGCCGACGCTCCAATTTGCGGCGCCACCTGCCGGGAGGCAAAGCAACTACAGTCGGTCGCGAGGGGAAGGTCAGAGAGAGAGAGAGAGAGAGAGAGAGAGAGAGAGAGAGAGAGAGAGAGAGAGAGAGCGACGGCGGTGTCTATGGCTTATCCAGAAGACAATCGGAATTAAGGGTTGTCCACTCTTATTTGGCGCCCTCTGCGTTGGTCGTCATGGTAACGGAGAACAGAATGTATATACTGTATGTATATATGCATAGGCTATATCTATCTCGTTAAATACATTAGGCCTAACTATTTAAATATATATTGATACAACATTAGAATTTCGTTATAACGAACTCGGTGATAACGGTTACTCGGTCATAACGTTCCGCAAATGTACGGTCCCGTGTGATGCGCTACCGATTTGGGTGGTTTTGGATGCGACCTGCCTCGGATATAACGTACTGCATTTTGCAGACTCGCTAAGCACGTTCTAACGAAGTTCTACTGTATATCACAATTCCGAACATTACCATTCATTGAAACGAAAGCTTTTCTATAGAAGATAAACAGTCTTATTTTAGGCAGTCGGCGAATAGACACACACACACACACACATACATACACACACATACATACACACATTGACTGTTTAAACGATTGACTGTGATAACTGAGCTATATAACCGGCTTTAAATCGCAGGCTGAGTTTTAAAATTTTGTCTTTTCCACCCAAGAAAATGTATTGAAACATTTCAAGTAGCCTTGAGACATCCGATCGAAACGCCGAATGTCATAGCGACACAGTGCGACTCGGTCTCGTTACTGCACGGCGTGCGGTTTTCCAGTTACGAGGAACAAACGGCGGCGTCGGTGTGGGGGGTGTTACGTGTTTTCATTCGACTAATATCCCCTATTAGCGTATGTCGTCTTCATGTTTACCTGCCAAATTACGTGCAAAAAACCTTCCTCCGTAAACGGCTAGTATTACTCCCCGTGCAACTTACCCTCAGGGCTTTTGGCATCCAATTAGGCCTAATCAGCGTGCCTCTACATCACACACACACACACACACACACACAGCAGAGGGAGGTCGATTTTTACACCCACCACACCTCACCGCCCTCCCTCCTTACCTTGTGACGAGACCGTAATTATTTTCAACAAATGGATGCGTTTAGTTTATGACCCGATCGCCGGGGGCGCTGTCGTCGTGTGGCAAAAAGCCAAGTTATGCAGTGAAGAGAACGCGAAGACAAAGGATGCCACCCTAAGTTTTTCTAACGAGTTGCGCCTGCCACAGGCTGCCAGCCATCAAATCAATGCCTTTGAAGATGTGTTGCTTGAAAATTTCAGTACAAATGAGGGGGAGGAAGGAAACACGCCGGCCCACAAATCTTTCAAACAGCCCGGAAACTAAAAATATTCAGATTTATTCAATATCATCCAATATTTAATATGTCACTGTCATGGACTGGCTTTCTAAACAGCGTCATGCATTATAAATTCTTATATGATGGGCAATTTATAATGTGTCGCGTCTCGTTAAATGTTGCCCTAATTAGCTTCAATTGTATCCATAATTATTAATTTGTCCTAAAGGCGTATAAACCGACCCTTAATGGACGAAGCAGAAATGTGATTGGTATGTGATATTGACTGCGAATGAGGTTTTAATATCGGGGCCAAAAACTCGCAGCCGACAAAGGGTGAAAAATTGTTTTTAGTCAACTTTTCCCGAACTTGACAATTTCACTGGAAATGTCAAGGTCACGCAGAGACTGGGAAACTTGATCTCCAGGTGATGTGCCAAAGCACAGTCTGTATTTGACGCACGGGCAGGTGAAAAAGTGCAACTGAAGAAGTGCAACTGAAAAAGTGCAACTGAAGAAATGCAACTGAAAAAGTGCAACTGAAAAAGTGCAACTGAAAAAGTGCAACTGAAAAAGTGCAGAGTGCAGATCTGCCGAGGCGAATAGGAAGCATCGCTGCCGATCGTAAAAAATATGAAAGTTTACAGGAAAAGACAGAAACAGAGAACGTTTGCTGATATTCATTCGACTTACTGAGTTTCGTACACAACCAGTATAAGGTGGAGATGCAGCGTTCGGCTGGAGGCCACCCATCCAAGTAATAACCGTGCTACAGACGCTATCTACTCTGTATGAGCATGAAGATGATGATGATGATGATGATGATGATGATGATGATGGTGATGGTGGTGGTGGTGGTGGTGGTGGTGGTGGTGGTGGGTGGTGGTGGTGGTGACGATGATGATGATGATGATGGTGGTGGTGGCGGTGGTGGTGGTGATGATGATGATAACTTATATGATCTGTATTTTGGAATTCTGAATTAACCACGTGACCGCACATTAATAATAACATTGTATTGTTCGCATACAACGTGTTTGTTAATGCGTATGTCTTTGTGCATGTTTGTTCTTGTGTTCCTTTACCCCTCTTACTGCTCTCTCTCTCTCTCTCTCTCTCTCTCTCTCTCTCTCTCTCTCTCCTCTGAGACACCCCCACCCAACGATACCTCATCTCAGGTGGCTCAGCGGCATTTCCCGCCGAAATGCGATCGAGCAGACGACGTAGATTACAGATTCCGAGTCGATTACCGATGACGTCGATAACTTTGAACGAGTCGGCGATTCGCCTTCGCCGGCGAAAACGAGGCCGCTGCGAAAGCAGTCGACCACCAGGGGGCCGCGATGACTAGACAGCCGATGAAGCATGTTTTCGACGTCTCCGGACCAAGAAATATCTTCAGCCAAACAATTCGCGCTGTTGCCATAGTACAGTAACGTCCTGTTCATATACGAACTTCTGTGTAAACAGGAGCTCTGTGTTGCTCGCGCTTCGTTTAAGCGGATTTTACTGTACTTGATGTTATTGCGTAGGAAAAGCCAATGGAAGATTAATGGACAATCGGTGCATATATATATATATATATATATATATATATATATATATATATATATATATATAATCTAAGTGTGTTGAAGAAATTTTCTGACGAAAGCCACATTTTCTTGTGTAAAAACGTCTTCATTGCTCCAAAATCGTGCAAGAATAATCAATATTGGCCTTCAGTTTCGATCTACAGCGCTCGGAATAGAGCACCTCCTAGGCATTGAATACTATACACTATAGCTGCTATAGCGCCAATGTCTGTAGGAGAACGAGGGACGTAAACAAAATGAAAGTCCTGACGAATATCTTGTGGAACGGATAGTCAATCAAGAGAGGGACGAGCCATGTCTTAAAAAATCTGGTTCATTGTTTTTGGACAACAAAAACGACATTTATAATTAATTCCGCTGTGTGATCGAAGGCAAAGGAAGGCCTATTGAACATTAGGTGTGAAGGTGCATAGATATGTAAAAATCTCAATGGACTGAAGAAATTCTCCGATTAAAACCACATTTTCAGCTTGTTCCAACTACATTGCTTCAAATCGTTCAAGAAACGTCAATTTTAGCCTTCCCAGTTTGGATCCACAGAGTTCAAAATAGGATACCTCTTCAGCCATTTAACACTAAACACTAGAGCCAAGTGACTGTACGAGAACGAGGGACATCATCTCAGAGGGACGAGCCGTGTTACAAGCGGTCTCTAAAGCGCTTGCTTCTGCTTCGTTAATAAAAGCCTCTCGGATATTAATAACTGTAGGCCTACATTTTGCGCTCAATTTATTTACCGAAATTTTATTTCTATTATATCTTCGCTCTCTGGATGGCTGATCAGTAATTGGAGTTATCTCCAGTTATCGAATTGCTCTCTCTCTCTCTCTCTCTCTCTCTCTCTCTCTCTCTCCAACTGTTTAACTCTGAATTTTTGTCTCTATCTCGTTCATAATCGTTTCATCTTCATTTGCTATCCATAACATATTTGTCTGACGCTAAGATCTTATCTCGTTCTTATATTCGCTCCCAGGAGCTCGTTTGTCATTAAACAAGCATCTCACTCTCCCTCTGAAGTCCTAACTGTTGGCGGGTGCTCAACTGCTCATGCGATTCCATTAATTGATTCAACAGTTTTCCACGCTGGTCCATTAACACGTCCCTCGCGCCGATCATAATCTCTTGCCGCTCACTGGCCGTTCCTTTCGGGGCCTTTTAGGCGCCCTGATTCGACCCCATCGTCAGACTATGGCCCCGGGAGATGCTGCCGGTCGGCCGACCGAGGAGTGGGGGTAACGAGAGCAGGAGCTGGCGTGGATCATAGGTATGGTATTTCGAGGAGTTATTTTTTTCATCGTCTGCAGCAGACCACTTCAACGCCAGTTTAAACGTAGCAGTTGATATATAGTATACAGGGCAGATGGCGCGATCGACGGGGTGGAGGGGAGGGGAGGGGAGGGTGGGTGGGTGTGGGTGCGTTTTTTCTCTCTCGACAGATCAAGTTGCCTGTGAGAGTCTCTAATGGTCTCTTTCCGTCAAGAGGTTCGCGTTTTTTGATGGAACGATATAAAACTCCGCGGGGAAGGATACGTCCTGCTGTGCAACTGGCATCGCCAGATGCATGCAAGGCCCAGTATCAAGATTCACTGGTTCACGTTTCTTACTTTGCGGTAACAATTCTGCATAATAATAATAATAATAATAATAATAATAATAATAATAATAATAATAATAATAATAATAATAATAATAATAATAATAATAATAATAATAATAATAATAATAATAATAATAATAATGCATAAATGTCTCATTCAGTTACTGTATAACTGCCAGTGGCGGTTTCATATGGGGCTCGGGGGCCCGTGCCCCCTTATTTAATGCCTGCCCCATGTGGTCCCAATAATACTTAATACTGCATACCTAGCTACAAATAGTTGGTCCCCATGCTTAGAAGTTTCCACCTCAACGCCCCCCCACTTGCCAAATCCTGGAGCCGCCACTACTAATAGCCCTATAAGACCATTCAGTATCCCATAGTACTTAGGCTTATTTTTAAGGCATTTACACTAGTAGCCATTAGGCCTACTATCTTGTCATCCAATTCATTCCATTTATCCACCTTTCTAGCGCTAATAAACGCTCCTTGTGTATCCCAATCCGTTTCTTAATTTAAAAGTAGTCTAAAAGAATCTTTGAAGATAATTATTCTCGTTAAAAGTCATCTCGAATGCTCGCAACTGAAATCTTCACATGCTGGTCCTTGCCATCTGGGATCTGACCGGGTTAAAGCCAGGGCATAAGGTTCAAATGTTAAAAGATACGATGCATGGTCCGAGGATGCCTTCTGGATAGGATATCGCAAAGGCATCGTCCCATGATCGATATCTTCGGATAATGTTCGAAATTTCCTTTTCGCACAATTGTGTCTTTGTATAGAATCGTTAAAATTCACATCTGTCTTGTTCTGTCAAGAAAAGTGCATCAAGGGAACGCGGATTTCGTGAAAGATTTCACTTAGGAGAATATTTGTCTACATTTGTCTACCCCACCGCACGTGGGGTGGATTCTTGCCGGAGTCTTCCACGCCCAGCACTCTTGTGTATACGTAGACAAAGCATCGTCGGAATCGGTAGAAATTTATAGACGAAATGATAGAGAGAACCCCTTCAGTATAAGGTCTACTCGTTGGTAATATATTTTCCCGGCGACCTTTTCCTCGCGTGAATATTTTCACGAATATTTTAATCTAAGCGAGGCGATGGGAGCCACTCGTGGTAGTCGATCTGGCTATCTGACCCCTCCCCCTGTACCCCCCCCCCAATTCGGAGTAAAGGGGAGTGCTAGTTTAGTTTCTGCATTACAAAGGTGAAAGCATCGTCGTTTAAAATTATACCGCCTACAGAACTAAATTCGTTGATGCAAATGCGACCCCTGCAGTGTTCACTGCCACGACAGTGACCTGCCAACTGCTGTACTGATAGAACGCCTAATTTATGGAAATGTCTGCGGATTAATTTCCCTCTCCCTGTCCGGTCTTAATCGTGAAGGATCTGACTGCGGACATCGATGTCGAAGGCGGACGACATTAACTTTTATAAGCCCAAGTTCTCGATGAACTCTCGGCGGTTTGCGTGGCTTTGTCATTTCATCGTTTCACTCCTGCCTCCTGTAGGTCTAGACTTTCCTGCCAGACACTTTAGCCGGTGTACTGACTGAGCAGTTGAGTATCATTATAGCATACTGGCATCGAAGATTCTGAAGGCAGTAATGATAGATAGTCGAGTGTAGGGAGACGAGCTTCGTAAAGATTATCGTCTGTCAAACTCGCACTGGGAAGTCTAGCCAAGTGATTTGTTTAAATACCCTCAACTATGATTTCCTGGGTTGGAGAGGGGGAGCACGATGGGCACCATGAAATATAGAGTTCGTCCTCATAGTATACGTTACGCAAAAATACAGGTTTTCAATTCCCCGTTGCATACACCGTACATATATACAAAAAGCTCCAAAATCCGACCCCCATCCTCCTCAGTGTGTACGTAGGCTACTATATGGATGGACCCATATCCTATTGTTTGATTGATTGATTGAAGATGATTTATTTCAACTCAACTCAAATCAGGTGCATAAACAAACTAAGAGTACATATAAGTAACAAACAAGGTACGACCCTAATTAATAAAGTAAAAAAGAAATATAATACAATAAAAATAACATAATTAGATCATAACTGACAAGCGTTCATTATCGAAGTCGAGATTTTAAAGTATTTTCGCATACAGTGCACTAGGCCTATATATGTAGTTCGATTACTACTTGAAGACAGTATAGTGTGTAAGTCTATAGTGTACGGTAAGTATTGTTCAGCATATTAGTACAAACGTAATCTGACTTGCTTTTGACCGGGCTGGCTGTGTACCGAAGCATCCGCGTATCATCGGATTGAATGAACAAAGAAGCAAAGTTGCAATAGGCAGACAATGCATGGGAGGGAGATTGCACGGAGCAGATACTTTACATTGTACACATCGTCTTGGAAGATGGAGAATCGTGACAGATGCGCTGGCCAGGTAATGAAATACGCCGCGGAACAGATGCTGTTACAACCGAATACCTTAACAAACATCATCGGACCACTTTAACCCGATACCAAGTTGAGAAAAATCCTCAACAAATATTGATATGTAATACGAAATCCGTCTTGTATCTACAACGCCGCTACAGACGGCTCTGGTTGCCTCGGATTATTGACATAACCGATCGTCAGATGGCTTCAGGTTAGATAGCGTCGACTCCTCCCCGTTCGTACATCAATGGAAGAGCAGTTTCTGCTTCTATTAACACATCGATGGTGTATCAAATAGTGAAACTATAATCGGACAAAGCGCGATAAGGTGTGAACTCAGTGTCTGGGGGCTGTCCGTGTTTACTTCTGCGCATTTAGTTCTAATGCAGTCAGGCACCCCCGTTTACCCGCGCAATAATTCTGCTGCTTCTCTTGGACTTGGGAGACGGGGAGTCTCAACTATGCGATGGGGTGAATGACGTATATTTTGTCATTGCAAATTCAGAAGCCATAGAAAAAAAGAGAATCGATGATTGGTCATATCAGCTGAATATTCGCTCTCTGAAGAAAAGGTTGCGCACGAAATCGGGGAAAGAAAAGTTTTGTTTATAAAAATATGGTAAAATTCGGCAAAAGAAACGCACGTTGTATAAGCGATTGCGTCAGGATTCTGTGGGAAATGTTAGAGTTTCTATGAAGTGATAGTCACACCTTCAGAAATGCTTAATTCTAGTGCGATAACTTTCTGAAAGCGAGTTTCCTACCAGAGACGGTTCCACAAGGGCCCCGTGCTCCCCAGGGAATGTCTCGGTGGCCCCATACTTTAGTGCACTCATTCTAAGCTAATAGACTAGTCGAGATTTACGAAAAATAGTTGGTTCCATGCTTAGAAACTGCCACCACAACGGTCCCCACTTGCCAAATCCTGGATCCGCCAGTGGCGGCTTGCGACAATACCCAATTCTCTGCATCCTCACATAAATCGAAGGTTCCATCACAATCTGAATTAAGTGTTTGATTAAAATGTATATAAAATGTAAAAGTAAACATACCCTGCAGACAGGGATATTTTTACACCCCTAACATCCACAACACCCTCCCCCAAATTTGAGACCAACACCTCCCCCAACATCTGAGCTTGTGATGACCTTTTTTATTTGCTTGTCAGGCTGTTTCGGCAAGGATGGGCCCTAAAATATACCGACCCCCCATTTATAATCCTAGAAATAACCCTGCCTGCAGGTTTCAATAGGAAAGTTTATTGGGACGACTGAGCGTTATAAATCATCTGAGTGACAAACTAAGGAAATAATTTATTGAAGTAATTTATATTTTAGCATCCTTGTCTTCTGTGTGACATTCAATTAGAGTGACATCATCTGGGAGGCATTATTCTCCAGTGTATACATCAACGCAGTTGACATTCACGTGAATTATCACTCAAGAGATTTGTCACGTTCATCATAGACTAATTTGTTGTCACTCAGATGACAAACTTGCAGCCTGTCACTTGAACGAAGTGCTGTTCAAATGAACGGTCACTTAAATCATGCGGTCCGTCGTCATGCCTCTGGGAAAGTATTTAAGGAATAAGAATGACACGCTGTTTCCACGAACATTAAATATGGCGCCCTGTGGGGAACGCAAGCTGCTAGTTCGGTTGTCGCATCAGTTAAGTTATTCGTGGATTTCGGAAACTCTTCGCCCGCAAACCAATCGCCCTGTTAAACAGACGGACGTCTGACCATGTTATTTTGTTTCTGTTCAGTGTACGTCAGGTTTTCGGCGTTTTATTTAGACGAAATGTCACAACACCTTCTAATATCGCCCGCGACACGCCGTCTGATGAAACCGGCGCGGGTAAATCAACACGGACTAACGATCACGCCAAGAGTCTGGCTGTTGTGACGTACCCTTCAACTGTCAACAATGGCGCCGCCTACCGTACCAACGGCAAAACCGGGAAACAGGCAGAGTACTGGATTTCAATAATATCAAATACGAGCCGTTTGGCCAATGACATAACTGCATGACTATGCTTCTATATGGGCTGCTTAGAAGCGACAATACGTTCTGCCTTAACTAGCTCTGATTGGAAGTGACGTTGTTTTGGATGTTAGTCGAGTACTTAGACCTAACGGAGCCAGCTGATAAGTACCGGTACTGACGGGTGATTTGCATCGGGACTTGTGCGCAACGAATTGAAGCTGGCTGAGTACTTTTCAAATTGAAGATTAATATCAACCTGTAGGCGGTAGAATATCGTTACAACGTTTATATAGCGAGTCTGTAAAATTGAGTACGTTACATCCGAGGTACGTTATATCCAATAGGTCTACCATCCAAAACGATAGCGCATTAAACGGGACCGCACATTGCGGGACTTTATAACCGAGTGTACGTTATAACCGGGTCCGTTATAACGAAATTCCACTGTATGTTTATCTTCCAATACCGCTTTTAGTGTATTTTGCGGTGATCTGTGAAATAATAGGAAGCCAATTTGAGAGCAACATGGACACGTTTGCCAAATAGACCTACAGTATTTAGGTTGTTCGAGCAAACATTATGCATATTTTCAAGTAGGATTGAAGCAACTATTTTGGCATCTTCAAAACTATACAGAAGTCGCCACTCATTTATAGATATGACAATCTCCAGATTCCTTGTAGTCATCGACGGGGCTTCAATCGGTGCAAATATGAAATCTCTACGACACCACAAATTTTCGCTCAAATTTCGAAAAAAACCAGGACACCACAAAAATTTTCGCTCAAATTTCGATAAAATTTCGCTTTAGAACCAGGACTATACTGATGTCAGAGGACTGAAAATTTTCCACCCTATTAATGTGTCGACCAAAATATAATAATGTCGATTTTATAGATTTTCAAACCTTCAAAGCAGTCAGATATCTGATTTTCCAAAAATGCGGGTAGAGATTCCATCTAAATCGGTGCAAATATGAAAGCCCCCCACTGATGTTTTCGCTCAAATTTCGAAAAAAAAAACTGGATTATATATAGTCCAAAAATTTTCATGTCGATATTTCACCCAAATTTCTATTTAGAACCTTCAAACATCTTGCAGTGATGTCAGTGGAGTAGAAAAATCCGTCACTTTCCACCCTATTAATGTGTCTATATTGCAAAATATAATAATGGTGGCTATACATTTTATAGATTTTCAAACCTTTAAAGCAGTCAGATATCTGATAGATATCAAAAATGCGGGTCCAGAATGACATGTGAGCGATTTGTTCGGTTGACCATGAATCGCGTGGACAAAGCTGACCCCACAGCCGACCACTGCACAGCTGCTAAATGGTCATTCACAGCGGTCATTAGCTCTGCAGATTTTAATAACCAAAGAGATTAATAGGCCTAGAAATCGGAACCGATCAGATGGCAAATAAACTGATGACCCCGCAGGAAGAAGACGAAGACGAAGAAGAAGTAGAAGAAGAAGAAGAAGAAGAAGAAGAAGAAGAAGAAGAAGAAGAAGAAGAAGAAAAGAAGAAGAAGAAAGAAGAAGAAGAAGAAGAAGAAGAAGAAGAAAAGAAGAAGAAGAAGAAGAAGAAGAAGAAGAAGAAGAAAAAAAAGAAGAAGAAGAAGAAGAAGAAGAAGAAGAGAATTATTGAATCTGATTAGACTTACCTATACATGCACCTGATTGGTCTATTGCAAATGAGGAAAGATCATCAGTGGCGTAGCCAAGGGAGGGCTCTGGGAGTTAAAACTCCCCTTGGGTGCCGATAAAAAATTATTAATGTGTTTCCATACAATTTTTATTTTCGAACGTGGTTTTGGGGGTCAAAACCCCCCTTGGCGCTGCCGACCCAAATTTTTAAAGCGCTAATGGTGACGACCTTTTTGCATGTCAGCATCTTCAAAGGAAAATTATTTAAGAAGAAAATATAAGATTGACAATTTTTTGCTTGTCAAGATTTTTACAAAAGCTGAAGTTGGTTAGTCAAGACCAAAACCCCGCACAAAACCTTCCGGAAATCCTGGCTACGACACTGAAGTTCATCATCATCATCATCATCATCATCATCATCATCATCATCATCATCATCATCATCATCTCTCCAGAATGAATTTTTCATATGAAGTCTTCTTTCGTCGTCGACATCATCATCATCCCTTTCATCATCATGCAATCTATCGAGTAATCCGTGTCTCCCAACCCGAGGAGCTTTGAGGACCATACACTGTAGTTAATTTAGTTGAGAGATAACGCATAGATGCTAGATACTAGATAAGCAGATCCAGCCATCTGGCAAGATGCCAAAACAACAGCATCTTGAAGTCTTACGCACAGATCTATCATCGGCGCAAATTAGAAATCGTGGTCAATGATACGTGTTAATTGCCTATAGAGTAAACGTTAGTCTGGTCCGTCCGTTCGTTTTCAATGAATCTCCATCGAGAGTCCTTCCGAACGCTTGTCTGTCTTAGACACCGCAATGTTATTTCTACGGCACAGACTCAACGCACGTAGGCCTACGCGCCGTTGATAAATTAACGAAGGAATGAACAATAAAAACGCCCTCTTACGACTTAATAGGAACCCATTAGGACAAATTGGTCGAATTTAGGGGCAGTCGGGGGGGGGTCGACATTTAGCCCAGCCTTCGATAGGCCCATCAAGCATCAAGCATTTCTTCCAATTCCACTGAACTCCGCTAAATGCTATTTTATCGCTTGTGATGACAACAATAATAGACTATAGGCCCACGAGGCACAAAAAACTATCAACCGTCTGTTGCCAGTTTTAGAACAGGAATTTTAAACACGCCAAAATCCCGTCAAACGGGCACAGGGAACCAGACTCCGACTTGAATTTTATACAGTCCGTGAAAAAAATGTCCAGGGTACTGACTTTTTTTATTTGGAACCGAGAAGTAAATCGAAGGCTAATAGCCTAATATGTATAAAATTAAATCGATTCTGGTTTTCAGCCCCTGGCCACGTCTGGCATTTCCGACCATTGAGCTCTCAACGCATCTGGCGTGCGTCTAATCTTAACATGTCACGCCACGGGCGCCATTTGCATTAAGGGCAGATAAACAGAGCCTCGCTATAGGCAGTATCTCCCACGTCCAGATATAAACAGATCAGAGATATACTTTCCGAATAGCATGAAACCGGTGACCTCCTGTCAACGCTGACTTTGTGACACGACTAACAGGTGGCAAGCAACTAGATTTCGAGACGAAGGCGAACTTTTTTCAACGTGAAAATGACAGTTGCCCCAAGCGAGGATTTGTAGCAATTAACTTCCGTCTGCGGATAAGTTACTTTTGTAAAATTCTGTCATTTGGCGTCAATTTTTCTCGAGGAACAATAAAACGTTGCAAAATCTAGAACATAAAACCGCCTATCTAGTATCTATACAACCCTAAGTAGCTATATTCGCCGTTTAAAATCCACAATGCACAGGATTCGGCTTCTGCAATATTTTAATCGAATTCCCGCCGCGGTGAAAAGCTTACGAAGATATTCGCCAGGTGGCAGGTACTACATTGGGAACTATGTTGGGTACAAACGTTGGAAACAAACATTGGGGAACTATGTTGGGTAAATGTTGTGTGAAAGAACGTAGACCATTTAATTCTGGTATTTAGCTATTTCAAATATACATTAAGCGTCAAGAAATAAGTGGCTACTGCGACACAACAAAAACAGCGCTACATAATTTCGCGAGATTTTCATATTTACTCATATATCGTGAATTCTTGTATTTCGTGAATCTAATACAATCTATCAGAGGGAACGGAGCGTCTCTCTCTTAAATAAGTATTTTATGCTTTATATTTTGGTATTTTGAAAAGATATTGCTGATATTTCATAGATATAGCTGAAAATAAATCTAATTCATTGATAGCTATTATTGAATTAAAGAACCCGGAGCAAAAGTAGACAGCGTCGATATTAGGTGAAATTTTATAGCGTTAGATTAACCGATCGGGTGTTTATATGGCGCCGCACCGACGCTCTCGTCTGCATATGCTTGATGATTTTTGCAAATTGTATGGTTCGTTTCTATACCGCTACTTAATTATGCAGAGAAGTATCACCCGAAGGCGTCCACAATAAAATCCAGTTTGCAGAACCTTTCAGCCCAACCAGACTCTGTTTGGTTATTTTAACGTTGTGGTTATTGTCCGGTTACCAATGTTAATAATTAGGGAACACTGATGCGTGTTTGAGATGCTGACTTGATTATTACTCGAGTAACTGTCCCTCTCAGTAAATTTTCAAGGATTTGTAATCAGGTATTTAATATTGAAATATCTGTTTGTGCGACTTTTGTTGCTTATGTAGTTTTTCATAACCGCTTTGCAATTGTTTCAATTAGCGTCCAGCATACGATGCCCTCTGGTAAGAAGAAGTCGAACAAGAGCAAGAATAAATCTTGGACAGAAAACGACGTGAAATTTGGCACGGCCGGTGCTCAGGATAGTTTCTGTGCAACTGAAGAAAGTCAAGACGACAACCGATTAACAATTGCAACTGAAGAGAACTTTGCAAACTTTTACACTCCATCGATAGCAAGTGACACAAAAATGGAGACTTTGGCTACGAGTGAAGTTACAAAATCAGGCAGGGTATGCTTGCTTTTAATGTGTCTATAGATTGCTTATATATGTGTGTATATATATATATATATATATATATATATTATATATATAATTATATATGCTCTAGAAGGTCAAATCCAGAAAGACCACTCCATATAATGACGTTATCTAACCATGAAATTTATTTTCTTGTGCCTTCTACTTGTCCTCATCGCAGATCTTTCAATGGTGACTCTGTGCTGTGGTGTCTTATTATGTGGCCATGGTTTTGCAGTTTGTTTATCTAATTGAAATTTTGTCTGAATTTTCAAGACGAGGAAGAAGACGGCAAAATTGATCGAAATGGAGGAGGTGGACATGTTGGAGAAAGTTCCACGAAGGGCAGAGCCCAGCAAGTCGAAGAAGTCGAAGATGCAGCGGCCGTCCGATCACATCGCCACGGCCTCGCTAAATGCCTCTTTCGCGCCGAGCTCGTCGATATCCGAAGAAAACGACAGTCTTTCGCCGTTCGTCATAACCAACGTGTTCACGATGTCGGCGAATTCCGATCCTCAGACACTTTCGTGTTTTTCGATGGAGGCAGGCACTCCCGCTGCTCCGAAGCCAAAGAAAGTCAAGCCAAAGAAGAGTTCTGGACACTCGAACGATGGGTTTGCAGACGCCTTCGGCAGCTTTTCCGTAGTTCGGCCGACGTGGAGCTGTTGAGAAAGGCAAACACAGACTATGATTCAGAACCATTGTCACCTGAGCCTGGCACTATCATCAATGCAGTGACGGTGAGCGACTGACTTCTGATTATTACCATTGTACGCATTGTTTTTTGGCACAACAACTTTCCAATCTTCTAATTCAATCTTAAGCTTCTGTAGCGCCACTTCGTAATGCGTAAAAGCTTCGGCCAATGACACACCAAATCACAATCACACAAGGTCAAGGTCAAATCGTTCATGCAATTATTGTGAGCGTGATGATTTTATCCCATTTAGACACCAAGACTTCTCTCTGCTAATAATGCTCTAGTTATGGTTACAGTGGTTATGTCAAGGGTTTACGTTCTACAATTGGACTATTTCTAAAAGAAATTGTGCTCTATTTCCCAATGATTTCTGGCCGTAATATTTTGTATCATACAGTTTGCAAATATAGAAGCCAATTCCTCGTCCAAATTTTCAACTGTAAAACAAAATGTGTTTCCTGCAGCTATGTTTTAATGATGTCAGAGGGTGTGAATTTTGAATTTCCTTTGATTTTCTCACACATTTCACTTGTAAATGCAGCTGTGAAAGTTTGTTGTCCTCTAGCCAAAGAAGTCACCAAAGAAAAAGTCCAGCATCATACCTCCATTTACCATCAAACTGGAGAACACGGGGGAGCATTCGGTCATCGGAAGTGCAGCTCCATCTTCATATATCGCCAACGAAATTTCTCTTCCGCTCGCCGATTCTTTTCCAGGGGAGTTCCTTTCCGGTCTTTCCGTGAAGGAAGAGGCGGAGATCAAAGGTGTTACCAATGGACCATTGTCTGTTAAAAAGGAGAAATCAAAGAAGAAAGACAAGACTGGAGATCTCAATGGTAATCATGGAATTTTTCGGTATCTGTGTCAAAGCTTTGCTCATGTGTGATATTATCACCATTTTAGTTGTTGAAATCCTTTTTATAAATAGTAGGTTCAACTTAAATAGTAGGTTAAATAGTAGGTTCACTTAACATTGTTGGTGCTAGAAATGTTCCTTATTGGCCGACTGTTTTTCAGGGTCAGTCAAAGCTAAGAAACTGAAAAGACTGAAGATTGGGAAACAGTTACAGACTGCTAGAAAGGAAATGGAAAAGGTATTAGCTTCGATAAATAATTATTAACCCTCTACCTGCCGTTAATTTGTAATGTAAACTGGATGCACTTGTGAGTCGTGGAGAGTAAAGGGTTAAATGAACCGCTGAGTATATTGCATTTGTTTAATAAGTGGTCTTCAGTTAACCGATATTTTGTGACATTCTGTAATGTTAAACGTGCAGCCAAAGAAGAAGCGGCAGAAAGGATACACTGCATACATGCTGTGGTGCAGCGTCCAGAGGGCAAAGGTCGTGGCACAGAACCCTGGGATAGGTACGTGAATAATGATTAGGCTGGAAACTGACTTCACGATTTCTATAGATTGCTATTTATTTAATTAGTACCAACTGTTCCAAATATAAATGCGTGTTTATTTTGCAAAGTTTAAATGATTTCTTGCTTGTTGGTTTTGTTTGCTTCTCAGATTTTGCCCAGATCAGTAAAAGACTCGGAGATATGTGGCAGACGGTGCCAGAGAAAGAGAAAATGGTAAGTAAGCACTGCGTACATTCATCATCTATTGTTTTCTTTTAAGTTTGAGCTTTGGGTTTAAAGTTTCCAAAATATTGTAACTTAGTTTCAGGCCAAAGACTTTGTTTTGTTTTCTTTACTTTTGTAATTATTCATAGCTAGTTATTATGCATTGGTGTAACTGATGTTACGCAATGATTTTACAGACTTTGAGGCGAAAGGCTCGACGGATGGCAAAGAAAGGTTCGTCTCTTATAAAAACAGGTCTTGCGTTCAAAGACGAAATATCCGCAGTGGAAACCAGTTATCGCAAAATGCTCTTCAATGTGAAGCCTTCAAAGATGAAGGTGCACGCCGTTGACGAACCTACGCTGAAGGTAAGTTTACCTGTACGTGCAGTGATCTGTAATAGATTTCACTTTCTTAAAGCCTAACCTCACAGATAAAAAGATATGAGCACTAGTGCATCTCTGTATAGCTGAGGTACAGTAGAACCCAGCTATGGTCATAATAAATGGATGGCTGTCTGACTGTGTTTGAACGACAGGTGACAAGTGTCGACCACGTCGACGTTGCCGCTCACCTTAAGCTTCTTGGCGAGTCACTTGCAACAATCGGTGCTCGTCTCCAGGAGCACAAGGTGAGTAAAAGTTGTTGCACGGTCACTTTTCAGCATTAAAAAATTGAATGGTCATAAATATAAAGTCTTGTTGTTTTCTAATGGAAGATCATTGTACAGTATAGTCTTGTTTTAACACACCAATGGTCTTATTGTAATTCTCAATTATTACTTCCAGAATCTATTTAATCTGACTGTGTTTAACGGGGTTTTACTGTAACAGACCTGAGAATAACTTTAATCAGATCTCAATGTTGTTATATTGAACGGCAGATTTATTACAGAGAGTTAATTCTCTGGCCTGCCTCTCCTTTTACAATCTCTCTGTTGATATTGAATTCCAGCTGTACACTCAGTGACTGATATTATTTTATGAATATTGTAATTTTTTATTGCTCTTTGGTTCTGTTACTAATAACACATCAATCTCTTACTATGTCTCTAGGGTAACATTGCAGTCCAGGGCAGCCTCTCGGTTCTGCTGGACTCACTCCTCTGTACCCTGGGACCGCTGATGTGTCTGACCAACCAGGTGCCCCAGTTGAACGGCTGCTCGGAGGATGTCCATCGAGGAACTCTGGAAAATATCGCCTACATTATGCCTGGAGTGGGATGATAATTAACAGAACGTGAACTGGACTATCAAAGGCAGACTGTTGCATACATTTTCATTTTATGACAAATATTGAACAGTGACTTCTAGTTTCATTCTCCATTGATGAGTTGTTACTTAATTGAAGAGGTAGTTTTTTGAAGCTGGGGCTGTGAGACCTTGCTTGGCTCTTGTTTTTGTGAACGTTGTGTACTTTAAATTTATATATTTTGTTGTTTAACAGCAACTCTTAGATAAGTAATAGGTTTTTCTAACTGCATTTAGAGCAAATGCAGACGCTGTTTTAAAGCAGTTTCTTTCGATGACATGAATTCACAAATTTCTCATAATTAAATGACTCCATCTTTCACAAAAAACTTGCCTTTGGCTAACTAAGAATTAAGCTAAATGTAACTAAAAAAGCAAACGATGTAATGATATTACAAACAGCAAAAACAGACCGTTACCTAGGCTACAAAACTTTCAACAATCAAATAACAAGGTGAGATTTCTAACTTTCAAAGCTACATCATAAAAAGCACTAAACACTCTACCAATAAACAAATGGCAGTAAACGGTAGGCAATAATAATATAAAACAAAACTGAACTTGATTATTTTTATATTTAAAATTGAAGAAAGTAAAAGATGCTCATTCAACTTGAAACTAATAAGGCACAGCTGCAGCAAGTATTTTAAACATTTGTTACTAATATTATCTGATAAACATCGATTAAACCAGTCATCAACTGAAAGCTACTACTATTCTTGTTAAATAGTTACCGTCCTTAAAGAGATATGAAGTTTGAATGAACCACAATATCATGTTAAACCAAGTACAACCTAGAAACATCTATACCAACATCTAAAAGTTTAACAAGAAACCAGATTTTACAATAAAAATAACTAGTAAAATGGCTGTCAGCGGACCCTTAAAGTTTCCATTACGTGAAAATATCAGATTTTCTATAATAAACACGATTGAAAATGTGCAAGACAACCAGCACAAGAGACAATGTTACTACCTTCAATCTCTAAAGCACCTGAAGAATAAGTACATGGCTAATATACATAAGGCATCATATCACTATAATTGGTTCATGGCTGACAGAATAAGTCATAATTCCTCCCAAATTTTCCCGAACATCCCCAAAAATCTATTGCACAATTTGGTTAGCCATATGCATTTCACACTCAAGTGAACAATAATTTAGAAAAGAAAATATAAAATATAAATAGACAAGCAATTGAATAAAAGATCTCTGAAACATGGTAAATATTTCAAAATTCGGCTACATTGCAAATTCCACGATTGATAAATGAAAGCAAAGAAATTGTTGCGTAAGACCACAACCGAGCAACACGACTCAAGCGCTCGGGTCGTCGACGCCCTTGTATTTGGGGTCCTCGCGTCCCTTCAGAACGGCCAACCAGATAAGCAGTCCTCCGGCGATGAAGCTGAGGACGCAGGCGGCAACCTCGAAGCCCCAGGAGTACGCCAGGTGGTTGTTGTTTGGATTGCCGCCGACCCAGAAGTCCTTGCACTGGAGCTTGAATGCGTTGTCCGCAAAGACCATGGCGGTCATCATCAGAAACATTCCTGCAAACAGCGATCGAACAACAGAAACTTAGCTATGCAAAGCATTTATGATCTAAAATCAACCACAAAATCATTCTCATAATCAATTAATCTCAGAAGCATACACATTCAAATCCAGTCAACATGATGTCCATGAAATTATCCAGATGACATACCAAATACAGAGCTAAGGATATAAAGATATTAGGAAACGATATTGCACTTCCATAAAAATAGCTTGCATCTGCATATAATGCCAACAGACAAACATAATATCTAGTTGTTTAAGCTATATTTATTTGGTCACAAAATGCATAGGTTACGACATTATAAGCAGCAGAATAAAGCAGATATAAGTAGGTTAATTGAAAATGAAATCAGATTAAGAGTGGGATCTCCTTTGCTGAAATATTAAACAGGTAGTCAATGAGCAAATTAATGAGTTCCTGAGTCATATCCAGGTACGCACCTGCCAGAATAAAGAGTATTGGCGTACAGTAAATGAGAAATCTCTCGCAGCAGTCGTCACGGCGACGACAGCAGACGAATCTGCAGATGATCCAGATGAGAAGAAAGAGAACAAGAAGAAGTCCAAACGCCTGCAAGATCAGTCCAATCACAGCCAGAATCTGGCACGCAACCAGCCACGCTGAAACATCAAAGCCATTAACCTGCAGACTAATAATTGAAAGCAAAAACAAACAAACACAGCAAGCTAATCCAGCATTTTAAATCATTAACATATTTACAAGTGGTCTTCTGATGACGACAACCCTTCAGGTAGAATTGGTAATAGGTACCGTCTATTGGTAAAAATAAGCTTAGACTAAATTTGGGAATGATAATGATAAAAATAAAAAATAATGATCAAAAAGACAATGTATACAATTGGCCTACCATAGATTTGAAAATATTCTGTCATTAGAACAAAAAGTATACAATAAAATCTGATTAAACTGAAACCACAGTCCCTGTAGTTTTGTCATAACCGCCATCATCAACAGGCGCTATATAAATCGACACAATGATACGATTGATGGGCATAATAAGAGCCGATAATTCTGTCTACGGGTGTCACAAAAATCGACCAAAAGAACCGATTGACTACGTACAGGGTCTGAGCCAGTCCCTGATGGTCTTGTAGTAGTCGTCGCTGATGTAGTGGCACCCGTCGTAGTCCCTCGGGGGGCTCTCGTGGGGGTGTCTATAGCGGTCGAAGCAGGCCACCCACAGGCCGATGTTGAGAAAGTCCCGCTGGCCTCCGTCGCTCGATCGCAGCCACGAATCGGTGCTGAAGGCGATCAGATGGCAAAGGATGGCGACGACGACGAATACGACCGTCAGCAGAATCAAAAGGACCTTCACCAACTCCATTTTGTCGAAGTTTTTCTCAGCCCAAGTTCGTCTGTTCAGCTTCTCCTCATCGCCATTGAAAACATTCCAATTGGATCAGTAATACGGCCACCTGGCGACCACCGAGCGCACTAAATCAGGTATAATGTCGCTGGAAGATAAAGGAGATTCTTGACGATTTACTCCCTCGTCATGGCAATCTTTTCCGAAAATTCTTTTATAGACAATAAATTCTCTGGTTTATGACATTGTCACAGACAGTACTATTACAAGATATTTTAAGGATTATTTGTCATAACGTCGTCACTGCCTATTATGAATTATATGCAATTTTAAAATCAGAAGACTCAATAATGTAATATAAGCTAACATTTTATAAATGATATCCTGGCTGCAAAACTTTTGTGTGAATTTTTAAATAGCATGCCTTCGGATAGCCTATAAGACTGTCAATTAAGTTATGGAACACACGATGGAGTCCAATTCCAGGAGATCTGTCTAGAAATCAAAAAGCGCTAGAGCACTGATTATTTTTCCGGTTGAATGTCGTAAACAGTCTACTTGCAGCTGTCGAACAATTCTTTGGCCAGCCTCATTAATTAACAATTCTTTGGCAGCCCTGTCGAACACCTTCTAGTTTCCCTCCCAAGTTATCAAATCCACGAGCTTTTACTTACCCTAGCCTCACTGCCTTTGTATTGAAATTGTGCCTGGCAATGATCCCGCCACATTAATTAACTAGTAAGAACAAGCCTACTGTTGTGCTGCACCCAAGGCTACCCTACGAGATTTTATTAACTTTACTTACCCATAATACGCGCACAAGGAGTTCCGGTTGGTTCCTTACATGAGATGTACAGCGGATAGTAGATTTTATGTGCTTAAATTAATTGTTTTACGTAAAAACACTGACATTAGCCCCAGATTGTGCTCGAAGGTAAGAGTTGGTTAGGGAAGCTAAAAACATGCAATTCTGGACTACTGGTAAAACCAATCGTGGGACGCCACCTACATGAACCAAAACTTCCAGAAAATTTGCAAGAATTTCTCATTATTTGGACTGCTGCAACAACTGAGCTTTGGAACTCAATTCCAATATCCCTTCGGTTTATATTAGAAATAAATGACTTATACCGTTGGAAAGGTCTCGATCTTTTTGAGTAGTATCCAACGACATAAAAATATATTTAAAATTTTTTATTTTAAAAATTGTATTTAGGCTATAAAAATATCGCTGTTACAACGGCCCGCGTGTATACTTCCGTAAACCGGCAGAAGGTTTATGAATATTTATGAATCGCGTGACTGCGCCTGTCTTATTGCGCTAAGTTTCGTGCATAAGTCACATGAATATGAATATTCATTACTGTAGTCAGGTCACGTGTGAGTAGATTAACCCATCGGCCTGATTAACCACAGGCGCAGTCACGCGATTCATATTCATACACCTTCTGCCTATTTACGGACTACCAGTGGCGTAGCTAGAGTTACATGAAAGAGAACCTTTGAGAAAGCATTTAAAGTAACGTTTCTGGAAGAATTTTCCTAAGACGGCAAGACCATTAGTTGTAACTGCAGTGGGCCAGTGGCCAAATAGCGATAAAATTTAATCAGTTTTGCTCGATCTCCGACCAGTCTCACGTGCCCCTCCCCCCCAGTAGATACGCCCAATTTGTCTACTTTGAGTTAGATTCGTCCTACATGACCTTGACAATCCTTTCCGACCCTACGAAAGACGCTAAATGAAATTTTAAGCATTGTGATTGGTTGGTACCTTAGTCCATTAAATGTACGCGCAAATTGAACCCTTCATTGAACCAAACGTTGTTCGCAACTTCGCATTCTTTCTTTGTCTAGACGCGTGGCGGAAGAGGTCGATTTCGACGAACGTCTTCGAGTTTGAATAATCTAGAATTTGTCGAAAATTCTAGATAATTAAGGGTGGCGTTGTAAGTTGGTGTTTTGACAGTTGCAAAACTGTCACATGGGTAGTGTACAGTTAGGGTTTAGGCACTTAATTTGGACTTAGTCATTTACCCTGGTTAGGCAACAATGGTTGTAGGTATTCGGCAATTTTTAAAAGTCTGCATTTTATATAACATAATATTAATACTAGTAATAATATCTAGATTAAGCAGTTAAGGCTTATCGCAGCTAGGTGTGAGCATTGTGGAGGTTGCCATATACAGTAATACTAAGTTCCACGAGACTGTCATTTAATATAGGTAGGGCCCATAGTTCATTTAGTGGTAGGTGGGTAAGATGGGTCCCTATTGTGACATTCAGTGTAATGTTTTTGGGGAAGATTTGGCCCATGACATATTCACGGATGGTGATTGCAAATGTCTATAACATGTCAAGTTAAATAGGCCTACATTGCGTCTGTGGCTCAAGTGCTTCAAAACCTGCAAAATCCTTCAAAGGTCTAAATCATACCTCACAAAGAGAGTTACACAATTTACAAGAAAAAATAAAATGTCACAGATAAGCCTACAGACAGGCTTAAGTACAGAGTTTCCTGCTTCACAAAGAAAGTTACACAATTTACAAGAAAAATTAAAATGTTCCAGATAGGGACAGGCTTAGGTACAGAGTTTCAAGTACAATTAAAGTATTCAGAAGACATTTGCAAGAACCTCTTTGAATGTGTCCTAAATTTTATCTAGCTTCTGATTATTTCAGGGATATTAAAATGGTTAAACGCTGAATGTCATAATCTAATTTAATTAGGATATTGAAGTACATAGGTATTAATTAATGTAAGTAAGGCAGTCTCTTGGATAGTCTTATAATATTGTATGGTTAATTTAAAGTAATACTTGCATAGTCTATAATACTTTAATATGGCAATCTTTCGAATGCTATACTAATGCTGTGATAAGTAGCATTAACTAGGTAGTGTAATTAAATATTATATATATATAAATATATTACTAACTTAATGCAGACTCTTGAATTTTGCTGAATAGCTATAGCTAGTAGATAGATAGATAGATTCATTGATTGTTTCTTTGATTGATTTGTTTTTCATTTCTATATAATATAATTTTCATTGACGTTATGTTAGGGGCCTACGTGATTTTGCTGTTAACCCGTTAATGCCTGTGATGTTCCCATTTGGGATCAAGTGTACAATCTCATGGGATGCAGATCACCCAAACAATTCTAAAAAGATTTTATATCTTAATTATCTAGTTGAAGGTCTATTTTGATCAAATTATGCACTACTTCCTCTTTCATCATTGCTGATGTCACATAGCCTTGGTTAGAAAAAGCTGATTTTCTAAATTTTTAATTTAAATTTTGAAAGGATGGCATTAACAACAGGTTAGTTTTAAGTATTCAAATTTTATGTTATTTTCAAGACACATGGGTTATAGTTTAGCTTCAGTAATAAAGTGCAAGCATATCTTTGTTTTAATTACAAAAAATTTGCATAATTTTCATATGTTCCCAAATGGGAACATTGGGCACCCTTCCTCCTCCCCGACATCCCATTTGGGATCATTATGTAAATTGGATGGCCAGTGATGTAAGCACTATAATCAGTGCAAAATATTACAAATGTCGCATTGTATTTGATGACACAATGCACAATAAATTTTTAAAAAGCGCTCCACTTTCAAACGTCACTCACGCCTTGCATATACAGTTTGCAACACAGTTCCAACATTTGTTTATTTGCTATGTTCAATTTGGGATCACATAGTACTAGCAATTTAGTTAATTCGTACAGATTCACAGTCAGACGAGGAGGACATAGATGGCGATAATCAGCTACCATCTCAACTACCACGTGAGGTACCTGGAATAAAGCTGTTCATGTCAGAAATACAGAGTCAAACAGCAGGCAAGTGACCACCACTACTGGTCCTTCCCACATCAAAGAAGAGGTCTGCAGCAGTTTCCCCCAATAACAGTGACAAGCTTTACCAAAGTAATTCCCTTCAATGGTGAAAGTTTGCTTGCTAAGCAGAAACATATGAAACATGATTTGAGTTGTTTTACCCCTTATGAACTGTTCAAACTGTACTCGATGATGAAGTACAGAATTTGATAATAGCTGAATCAGTGAAGTTTGAATTACAGAAGAACACCTCCTCTGCACTAGACAAAATCTGATTTATACAGCTTCATCGGTATCAGGCTACTCAGGAAGTCACTCCCTGCCAAGGAAAGAATATATTGGTAGTGTATTTTGAAGACGTCAAAATACCATATGTTTAATCAAAGATGAGCAGGAACAGGTTTACCGAAATTAACAAATGTAGCTGACAATGACAACATAACTGCAGGAGACAAAATCTACAAAGTCAGGCTGTTGATGGAAATGGTTTGTAGGAAGTTGCAACAGTTTGGCATTTTCAGTAGGTTCCTAAGCAATAGAATAAAGTTGAAATGGTCCTTTACTTTGAAATCACTTAAAATGTTAAAATAAAGCCCATCCGGTTTGGCTTCAAACTCTGGGTACTAGCCTCAGATACTGGATACCGTCTTCAACGTCGATATACACTGAGAAATCTAAAGAATCGACTCAAGTTACTGGTAGCGATGTAGGTTTTTGAAAACAATGGACTGAGTTTCAAAAATGTGACATTGTTGTTGTCCTGTCTCGAGGACCGTTCATGCCATGAGGTTTACGTCAATAACTTCTTTACGGCGGCGGCGGATCTCCATGTGTACCTCCAAGAAACAAACAGATAAAAAAGCAACTGGAACTGCTAGAAAAACCGCTGAAGAAGTGTCCACTTATGACTGATGCCCTCATAACACGTTGACATTCCCTATATACATTACGGCGGTTGGAACTGGGTTGAAACTGTAATAATAAAATTTATTTTAGTCGTATTACTTTAAAAGTAGAGCATTTTTAAATTTATTGTCAAGTGTGTCATCACATGGCGACATTTTTAATATTTTGCACTGATTATAGTGTTTTATTTATTTTTACGTAATGATCCCAAATGGGATCATAGCAGTCACACAATGCCAACAATGTTACCATTTGGGATCGTCATGCTATAAGGGGTTAACATGCACTCAGCAAAATTATTTTATGCCAGTGTGTTCTTATGGTCCCCCTTCATAAGTGTAATCACCGTTGTCACGCTGGCATTGCCAGTAATGATTTGGGGGGAAAATGTTAAAAATAAAATTACAGGAACTGTGAAGACCTCAAAGGATGATCATCACTCCATTACCAGCCTCAAGTTTTTCCCCAATATGTTATTTCATTTGGGGATATATATATATAATATATATATTTATATATATATATATATATATATATATTTTCTCATATATATATACGTCAACGTTGTGTGTGTGTGTGTGTGTGTGTCTTTTTGTCTCTGCAATACATTAGTAAATAATTCAATGACTTTCAAAGCATTATTATATTTGAATGGTTTTCAGGTTTCTGATTTCAGGTTATACTTTCTGCTCTGCATGGGTTTGGATAGTGTAGAATAGAATAGGTGCATCAAATTCATAATCACAAAATTTATTTTAGTGCCCTCCTTCCCCACCAACCCTACCTGCCCTTTTCCTCCCACAACCCCAATCTTCCCTCCCCATATTCATTGGATGGCCAGTGATGTATGTGTGGGGGATTTTGTTGTTGTTGTTTTCATTTTTGTTGTCATTGTATTTGTTCTTTTTTCAGCGTAGATTTCAACCTTTTTTCCAGCTGGCATAGGTTTTTGTGTGGCGCTAAGTTTTGTATTTTTTATCCGACGTCCGTATTTTTTTAAGTTGGGTTTTATTTGTCTCTATTCAATGTACCGAGGATTTGTTTCTTGTATTGTTAATTTGTTAATTCTGTACAGTTTTTCAGGGTGCACCCTTTTTGTATTTTACTTAGTGGTATTGTAGGTTACAGGTATAGGTGCTTCGTCTTCATGGGACAAAGACAGAATCACAAAATTTATTCAGTGGATCTGCCCTCCCCTCCCCACCAACCCTACCTGCCCTCCCACCCTCTAAAAACCCTGGCCTTCTCTCCTCTTCCCCCAACAACCCTGACTTTAGCCCTATTCCAAAGGTAACGTTGTCTTCTTTATACCTTGTGTGATTTTGCTTGGTGCTATAGTTTGTATATTGTTTATGTTGTTTTAGGGTAGTTAAAGTAGGCCCTTTTTAACACCCACCATGAGCATCACTGTTGCTATAATAGTTGCTTCTGCTTGTGTTTGAATTATACTAAGATAAATTTATTTTATACTATTATATATCTGTATTTATATTGTGCATGCCAATGCTTATGGTGGATATTACAGGAGGACCAGGAAGGACACTTCTGTATTTTGAGTTAAACTAGGAAACTCCCAAAAAGTAGTGTATTTTGATTTCGGTGGCATTACAATCTTTCTAAAAAACGTCAACGTATTTAATGACCAGTGTTCTTTGTGTTAACGATAACGGTAACTGAAAACACCGAATAATTGTTTGAAAATGTCAGTTAACTGTAACTTTAACTGTAACTGAAAAGTGATTAATAACTTATGTTATAACTGTAATAGAATAAAGTTGAAAAGTTAAGTAATTGAAAAAGTTATCAAAACTGAATAATAATTTATATGTAAGGGATGATTATTAATTAGTATTGCGGTTTCTTTAAGTAGCTCCTTTTTCTCACACAATGCCAACGTCAACGTTGTCTTCAGCGGCGGCGGCGGTTTTTGTGTGGGGATGAAATGTTAAAAATAAAATTTATTTTAGTCGTATTACTTTAAGTAGCTCCTTTTTCTCACACAATGCCAACGTCAACGTTGCCTTCCACGGCAGCGGCGGCGGCGGTTTTTGTGTGGGGATGAAATGTTAAAAATAAAATTTATTTTAGTCGTATTACTTTAAGTAGCTCCCTTTTTCACACAATGCCAACGTCAACGTTGTCTTCCACGGCAGCGGCGGCGGCGGTTTTTGTGTGGGGATGAAATGTTAAAAATAAAATTTATTTTAGTCGTATTACTTTAAGTAGCTCCCTTTTCTCACACAATGCCAACGTCAACGTTGTCTTCAGCAGCGGCGGCGGCGGTTTTTGTGTGGGGGATGAAATGTTAAAAATAAAATTTATTTTAGTCGTATTACTTTAAGTAGCTCCTTTTTCACACAATGCCAACGTCAACGTTGCCTTCCACGGCAGCGGCGGCGGCGGTTTTTGTGTGGGGATGAAATGTTAAAAATAAAATTTATTTTGGTCGTATTACTTTAAGTAGCTCCCTTTTTCTCACACAATGCCAACGTCAACGTTGTCTTCAGCGGCGGCGGCGGTTTTTGTGTGGGGGATGAAATGTTAAAATAAAATTTATTTTAGTCGTATTACTTTAAGTAGCTCCTTTTTCTCACACAATGCCAACGTCAACGTTGTCTTCAGCGGCGGCGGCGGTTTTTGTGTGGGGATGAAATGTTAAAATAAAATTTATTTTAGTCGTATTACTTTAAGTAGCTCCTTTTTCTCACACAATGCCAACGTCAACGTTGTCTTCAGCAGCGGCGGCGGCGGTTTTTGTGTGGGGGATGAAATGTTAAAAATAAAATTTATTTTAGTCGTATTACTTTAAGTAGCTCCCTTTTTCTCACACAATGCCAACGTCAACGTTGCCTTCCACGGCAGCGGCGGCGGCGGTTTTTGTGTGGGGGATGAAATGTTAAAAATAAAATTTATTTTAGTCGTATTACTTTAAGTAGCTCCCTTTTTCTCACACAATGCCAACGTCAACGTTGCCTTCAGCGGCAGCGGCGGCGGCGGTTTTTGTGTGGGGATGAAATGTTAAAAATAAAATTTATTTTAGTCGTATTACTTTAACTAGCTCCCTTTTTCTCACACAATGCCAACGTCAACGTTGCCTTCCACGGCAGCGGCGGCGGCGGTTTTGTGTGGGGATGAAAATGTTAAAAATAAAATTTATTTTAGTCGTATTACTTTAAGTAGCTCCCTTTTTCTCACACAATGCCAACGTCAACGTTGTCTTCAGCGGCGGCGGCGGTTTTTGTGTGGGGGATGAAATGTTAAAAATAAAATTTATTTTAGTCGTATTACTTTAAGTAGCTCCCTTTTTCTCACACAATGCCAACGTCAACGTTGTCTTCAGCAGCGGCGGCGGCGGTTTTTGTGTGGGGATGAAATGTTAAAAATAAAATTTATTTTAGTCGTATTACTTTAAGTAGCTCCCTTTTTCTCACACAATGCCAACGTCAACGTTGTCTTCCACGCGGCGGCGGCGGCGGTTTTGTGTGGGGATGAAATGTTAAAAATAAAATTTATTTTAGTCGTATTACTTTAAGTAGCTCCTTTTTCTCACACAATGCCAACGTCAACGTTGTCTTCAGCGGGCGGCGGCGGTTTTTGTGTGGGGGATGAAATGTTAAAAATAAAATTTATTTTAGTCGTATTACTTTAAGTAGCTCCTTTTTCTCACACAATGCCAACGTCAACGTTGCCTTCCACGGCAGCGGCGGCGGCGGTTTTTGTGTGGGGGATGAAATGTTAAAAATAAAATTTATTTTAGTCGTATTACTTTAAGTAGCTCCCTTTTTCACACAATGCCAACGTCAACGTTGTCTTCAGCGGCGGCGGCGGCGGTTTTTGTGTGGGGATGAAATGTTAAAAATAAAATTTATTTTAGTCGTATTACTTTAAGTAGCTCCCTTTTTCTCACACAATGCCAACGTCAACGTTGTCTTCAGCGGCGGCGGCGGTTTTTGTGTGGGGGATGAAATGTTAAAAATAAAATTTATTTTAGTCGTATTACTTTAAGTAGCTCCTTTTTCTCACACAATGCCAACGTCAACGTTGTCTTCAGCGGCGGCGGCGGTTTTTGTGTGGGGATGAAATGTTAAAAATAAAATTTATTTTAGTCGTATTACTTTAAGTAGCTCCTTTTTCTCACACAATGCCAACGTCAACGTTGTCTTCCACGGCAGCGGCGGCGGCGGTTTTTTTGTGTGGGGATGAAATGTTAAAAATAAAATTTATTTTAGTCGTATTACTTTAAGTAGCTCCCTTTTTCTCACACAATGCCAACGTCAACGTTGTCTTCAGCGGCGGCGGCGGTTTTTTGTGGGGATGAAATGTTAATAATAAAATTTATTTTAGTCGTATTACTTTAAGTAGCTCCCTTTTTCTCACACAATGCCAACGTCAACGTTGTCTTCAGCGGCGGCGGCGGTTTTGTGTGGGGATGAAATGTTAAAAATAAAATTTATTTTAGTCGTATTACTTTAACTAGCTCCTTTTTCTCACACAATGCCAACGTCAACGTTGTCTTCCACGGCAGCGGCGGCGGCGGTTTTTGTGGGGGATGAAATGTTAAAAATAAAATTTATTTTAGTCGTATTACTTTAAGTAGCTCCTTTTTTCTCACACAATGCCAACGTCAACGTTGTCTTCAGCGGCGGCGGCGGTTTTGTGTGGGGGATGAAATGTTAAAAATAAAATTTATTTTAGTCGTATTACTTTAAGTAGCTCCCTTTTTCTCACACAATGCCAACGTCAACGTTGTCTTCCAGCAGCGGCGGCGGTTTTTGTGTGGGGATGAAATGTTAAAAATAAAATTTATTTTAGTCGTATTACTTTAAGTAGCTCCTTTTTCTCACACAATGCCAACGTCAACGTTGTCTTCCACGCAGCGGCGGCGGCGGTTTTTTTGTGGGGGATGAAATGTTAAAAATAAAATTTATTTTAGTCGTATTACTTTAAGTAGCTCCCTTTTTCTCACACAATGCCAACGTCAACGTTGTCTTCAGCGGCGGCGGCGGTTTTTGTGTGGGGATGAAATGTTAAAAATAAAATTTATTTTAGTCGTATTACTTTAAGTAGCTCCCTTTTTCTCACACAATGCCAACGTCAACGTTGTCTTCCACGGCAGCGGCGGCGGCGGTTTTGTGTGGGGATGAAATGTTAAAAATAAAATTTATTTTAGTCGTATTACTTTAAGTAGCTCCTTTTTCTCACACAATGCCAACGTCAACGTTGCCTCTTCAGCGGCGGCGGCGGTTTTGTGTGGGGATGAAATGTTAAAAATAAAATTTATTTTAGTCGTATTACTTTAAGTAGCTCCCTTTTTCTCACACAATGCCAACGTCAACGTTGTCTTCAGCGGCGGCGGCGGTTTTTGTGTGGGGATGAAATGTTAAAAATAAAATTTATTTTAGTCGTATTACTTTAAGTAGCTCCCTTTTTCTCACACAATGCCAACGTCAACGTTGTCTTCAGCGGCGGCGGCGGTTTTTGTGTGGGGATGAAATGTTAAAAATAAAATTTATTTTAGTCGTATTACTTTAAGTAGCTCCTTTTTCTCACACAATGCCAACGTCAACGTTGTCTTCCACGGCAGCGCGGCGGCGGTTTTTGTGTGGGGATGAAATGTTAAAAATAAAATTTATTTTAGTCGTATTACTTTAAGTAGCTCCTTTTTTCTCACACAATGCCAACGTCAACGTTGTCTTCCAGCAGCGGCGGCGGCGGTTTTTGTGTGGGGATGAAATGTTAAAAATAAAATTTATTTTAGTCGTATTACTTTAAGTAGCTCCTTTTTCTCACACAATGCCAACGTCAACGTTGCCTTCCACGGCAGCGGCGGCGGCGTTTTTGTGTGGGGATGAAATGTTAAAAATAAAATTTATTTTAGTCGTATTACTTTAAGTAGCTCCTTTTTCTCACACAATGCCAACGTCAACGTTGTCTTCAGCGGCGGCGGCGGTTTTTGTGTGGGGATGAAATGTTAAAATAAAATTTATTTTAGTCGTATTACTTTAAGTAGCTCCTTTTTCTCACACAATGCCAACGTCAACGTTGTCTTCAGCGGCGGCGGCGGTTTTTGTGTGGGGATGAAATGTTAAAAATAAAATTTATTTTAGTCGTATTACTTTAAGTAGCTCCTTTTTCTCACACAATGCCAACGTCAACGTTGTCTTCCACGCAGCGGCGGCGGCGGTTTTTGTGTGGGGGATGAAATGTTAAAAATAAAATTTATTTTAGTCGTATTACTTTAAGTAGCTCCCTTTTTCTCACACAATGCCAACGTCAACGTTGTCTTCCACGGCAGCGGCGGCGGCGGTTTTTGTGTGGGGGATGAAATGTTAAAAATAAAATTTATTTTAGTCGTATTACTTTAAGTAGCTCCCTTTTTCTCACACAATGCCAACGTCAACGTTGTCTTCCACGGCAGCGGCGGCGGCGGTTTTTGTGTGGGGATGAAATGTTAAAAATAAAATTTATTTTAGTCGTATTACTTTAAGTAGCTCCTTTTTCTCACACAATGCCAACGTCAACGTTATCTTCAGCGGCGGCGGCGGTTTTTGTGTGGGGATGAAATGTTAATAATAAAATTTATTTTAGTCGTATTACTTTAAGTAGCTCCTTTTTCTCACACAATGCCAACGTCAACGTTGTCTTCCAGCATCGGCGGCGGCGGTTTTTGTGTGGGGATGAAATGTTAATAATAAAATTTATTTTAGTCGTATTACTTTAAGTAGCTCCTTTTTCTCACACAATGCCAACGTCAACGTTGTCTTCAGCGGCGGCGGCGGTTTTTGTGTGGGGGATGAAATGTTAAAAATAAAATTTATTTTAGTCGTATTACTTTAAGTAGCTCCCTTTTTCTCACACAATGCCAACGTCAACGTTGTCTTCCACGGCAGCGGCGGCGGCGGTTTTTGTGTGGGGATGAAAATGTTAAAAATAAAATTTATTTTAGTCGTATTACTTTAAGTAGCTCCTTTTTCTCACACAATGCCAACGTCAACGTTGTCTTCCACGGCAGCAGCGGGCGGCGGTTTTTGTGTGGGGATGAAATGTTAAAAATAAAATTTATTTTAGTCGTATTACTTTAAGTAGCTCCCTTTTTCTCACACAATGCCAACGTCAACGTTGTCTTCCACGGCAGCGGCGGCGGCGGTTTTTGTGGGGGGGATGAAATGTTAAAAATAAAATTTATTTTAGTCGTATTACTTTAAGTAGCTCCCTTTTTCTCACACAATGCCAACGTCAACGTTGTCTTCCACGGCAGCGGCGGCGGCGGTTTTTGTGTGGGGGATGAAATGTTAAAAATAAAATTTATTTTAGTCGTATTACTTTAAGTAGCTCCCTTTTTCTCACACAATGCCAACGTCAACGTTGTCTTCAGCGGCGGCGGCGGTTTTTGTGTGGGGATGAAAATGTTAAAAATAAAATTTATTTTAGTCGTATTACTTTAAGTAGCTCCTTTTTTCACACAATGCCA